>JAJHZJ010000686.1:2291348-2603848 GCA_023548195.1 Bettongia penicillata ogilbyi
AGTCTGATCTAATCTCCTTGTCTCTGTCCCTTTCTCAGTAGTCTATGCTTTGTCTCCTTTAGATGATTTCTAAAAAAATTCTATCCATCTTCTCATCACAAATGGTTGGTAACATACCATTAGGGGCTAATCTCATGGTCATTTTGACCTTGTGATCTAAGTATGGACTCTTTTTAGTGTGATTAAAATTGGAATAAGTAAATTTGATATCAATTATCTTCTTCTGCTTAATATCAGGTAAGAAATCATTATGAGCTTTTATGTTTTTTCCAAAAACTCATTCCTTTTTTTTATCCCTTAGTTCCCTCCTTGACCACTGTAGCCTTCCAGTCTTCAGCCTGCCACTCTCTTCTATATTTCCTCTTCTGCTTTCCCCAAATTCATATTCAGTACTCTTCTATCCCATCTCTTCCTTTCCGATGACCCCAGATGGCTGCCTTCAAAGACGTTATCCTCTTACAAAACTACTGACTTACTTTCTTTCAGTTTCTATGAATCTTCCCCATAGTGATTTTATCCATTCTCTTCCCCCACCCCCAACCTCCCCATTTTGTCTTATTTTTAAAGCTACATCCACAACTCAGCCTTGCACTGTCTTTGCCTACACCTACACACTGGCCTGCTTCCTTTGGTCCTTCCAGTCAGTCCCAGCTGCTCCTTTAAGTCTTTCTCCCACTCAGCTTTTGGCATCTTCTAGGGTGCCATCCCCTTTGTTTTAGAACAGCCTTCCGATCCTTTTCTTCTAAGAGAAATACAATCTCTCAAAGCCCATCTGTTTTAAAAAGATTTCCAGCTACAGTGATGACCCACTCCCCTCAATAAGCGCCTGATTAGCTCTTCAAAAATAGCAATAATAAAAGTATGTTTTTAAAGAGACAGATTAAGACATAAAGGCTTAAACTGATTCCTTTACATGGCACTCTAACTATACTCAGGATAAATAGGCAGAAGGGTGTGGTGAGAAAAGAATCTGAATTTGTGGTCAGAGGACCTGGTTTGGACTCCTGACCCAACCATTTACAACCTGTGTGACTTTGGGCAAGCCATTTAAATTCTCTAGGCCTCAGTTTCTTCCCTTGCAAACCTGAGGAAGTTAGGTGGCATTGTGGATAGAGTGATGGGCTTGGAGTCATGAAGACCCGGGTTCCTATCCTGCCTCAGACATATACTAGTTCTGTGACCTGGGGTTAAGCCTTAACCCTTTAGCTTCAGTTTTCTCATCTGTAAAATTGAGAGAACAGCATCACAAGGTTATTAGGAGCACTAAATAAGATAATATTTGAAAGTGCTTTGTAAATCTAAAATACTCTCTAAATACTTATATTGTCATTGTTATTATTGTTAAAGAATGATTTGGACTAGTCCAACCCACTCATTGCAGTATGGTGCCACATTTTAAGAATGATTTTTAAATGGATCCAGAAGATGGTGTAGATTCTGGGAATGGTTGGAAGAAATGAAAATATTTAGTCTATCATTGAGGAGAAAAAAGAAACCAGTGTAATCAAAATAGTCTGAAATTCATGTCTTCAAGCAAATTCGATTCTAGTTTCCTATTTCTACCATACCATATCAACATGGAGCTTACTTCACTGGGACAATGAAATGGGTCAAACAGCAGAATTCAGAGCACCAGAGTTCTACTTTTGGGTCTTTCAGAGGTAGTATGGAATGGTGGAGAGAGAGCTGGCCTAAGAGTTAGACAAAGGAGAAAAAAATTGGGGGAGACCAGAGACTGGTAGAATACTTCCCAAGCATTTGAAATACTACATTGTGAGAGGAATATTTGTCTCATCCTGTGTAGCTAGAAATTACTAAGAGGCATATTTTTGGCTCAATACACAAATAAAAGGCAGGACCATATAACCAGTGAGAAGTTACAAAGAAGAATAGGCATAAAAGATGTCATCAAAGAATTGTCTGATAGTGAGAAGATGGGTTGATCAATTGACCAAGGTGAAGGTTGGCAGATGTACATCCAGAGAACTCTGGTGGCACCTTGACATGTCAAGAGAAAGTGAGGAATGCTCTCAGCACAGTGAGTGGACCTGCTGTGGTGAAATTATGGGAGAATATGAATAAGAATTGCAAAGGTCAGGCAGGCATGTGATAGACTGTAAGCTACATCATTGTGGGGAATTTCTGAGTCCATGAAATGACAGAGACTCTGAGACATTTAAGCCTTATAGAAATACTTTCAAATAATTTCAGACATGCAAAAACAATGGACTGCAGATTTAAAATTAAAAGAGACCTCAGAGGCCAAGAGGTACCTTGTGAGGCAGTGTTTAAAAAGATGTTGGATGACTACCTGTCAGGATGACAGTAGAGTTTTGCTGAGTTAGATGGAATGCTGATTGATGGATTAGGTGACAATTAATCTACCATGTTCTAAATAGTAGTGAAAAAAATGAAGATGATCCTCAAAGATTCTTGGTGATATTACTGAGAGGCAACATGGAATAGTGGCTATGGCGTTAGATCTAATGCCCAAAAGAGTTGGGATCAAATCCTATCTTTGTTCATTACTAGGCAAAGCAAGTTGTTGAAAATCTCCAAGCCTCAATTTCTTCATCTTTAAAAGGGGACAGAAATAGCTGTGTGATCTAATAATGTTGATTTGAGGTTCAAATAAGATAAAGTTTGAAAAAATGTATTTCAAATTTTAAAGTATTATATATTATTATCACTAATTCTAAATAATTGTAGAAGGCATGACATAATAGAATAGCCCATAGAAGTCAGTTTCAGTCTTACTATTGATCTGGTTGGTTTGGTTTGGTTGTTGTCCTTCGTCTTCGCAGAGAACCAAAATGACATCGCCACTGTAAAGTAAAATTTCGATGTGTCTGACTGTGGCTGATCAGACCAATATAACCTCAGAATGCTCTACCACAGGTAAGGCACAGATAGTCCATTTGAATATTAGGGGTGGATATCCTAAATTTGCGTATCCTGCATTTACTCTATGCTGTCTCAATTTTGCTTTGCTCAAAGAGCACAGCACCCTTTCTGATGCTGAGCAATACTGTGCCAGTGTCTCCCATGTTGCACAGTCAAATCCAAAATTCTTGAGAGAGACCTTGACAGTGTCCTTGTATTGTTTCTTCTGGCCACCATGTGATAGGCTGCCCCATGCAAGTTTTCCATAAAATAGTCTTTTTGGCAAGCGTACATTTTGCATTTGAACAACATGGTCAGCCCATCGGAGCTGTGCTCTCTGAAGCATAGTTTGAATACTTAGCAGTTCAGCTCGAGCAAGGACTGGTACCTTATCCTTCCAGGTGATCCTCAGAATCTTTCTAAGAAGAAGCGATTCATTTCTTGGCATGCTGCTGGTAGACTGTCCATGTTTCACAAGCATATAGCAATGAGGTCAGCACAACGGCTCTGTAGACCTTCTGTTTGGTAGTCAGTCTAATACCTCTTCTCTCCCAAAACTTTCTTCAGAGCCTCCCAAACACTGAGCTAGCTCTGGCAATGCATGCATCAACCTCATTGTCAGTGTGTACATCCCTGGAAAATACACTACCAAGGTAAGTGAACTTATCCATAGCATTCAAAACTTCTCCATTTATTGTAACCGATTGTTCCAGATAGGAATGGTGTGATGGTGGCTGATGGAGCACCTGTGTTTTTTTAGTGTTAATTATTAGGCCAAAATTAGCACAGGCAGCAGAGAATTGATCCACACTTTGTTGCATCTCAGCTTCAGAGGCTGCACTGAGTGCACAATCATCTGCAAACAGAAAATCATGCACCAACACTCCCTCCTCTTTGGTCTTGGCTTGTAACCTGTTCAAATTGAAGAATTTACCATCAGTACAGTAGTTGACCTTGATGCCATGTTCATCCTCATTGAAAGCATTTGTCAACATGGCTGAAAATATCATGCTAAAAAGCATGGGAGCAAGCGCACAGCCTTGTTTCACTACATTGGTTACTGAGAAGGCACGAGAGCTTTGTCCATTTTCCAGAACCCAGGCAAACATACCTTCATGAAATTGACATACAATATTGATGAACTTCTCCGGGCAGCCAAATTTTGACATAATTTTCCATAAGCCCTCATGACTAACAGTGTCAAAGACCTTGGCCAGATCCACAAATGTTGTGTACAGACCTCTGTTCTGCTCCTGGCATTTCTCCTGGAGTTGTCAGGCACCATATTGAATATTCCTCAGACATTTCTGAAGCCACACTGGCTCTCAGGTATATGCCCATCTTCCAGGTGAAGGATCAGCCTATTAAGGAGGACTCTAGCAAGAATTCTGCCAGCAATGACTAAGAGAGAGATTCCCCTGTGATTGTCGCAGGACAATTTATTCCCTTTACCCTTATAGAGATGGACAATGGAGGCATCTTTGAACTCTTGGGGGCTAACTTCTTCTTGCCATATAACCTGGAAAATTTCAGTCAGCTTTTGTATGAGCAATGGTCCCCCTACCTTGTACATCTCAGCTGGAATAGAATCAGCACCAGGTACTTTGCCACATGAAAGGAGCCTAATGGCCCTAAAAACCTCTTCTTCAGTTGGAAGTTCAGCTAAGGAGGGATTGACCTCAACCCGAGGTAAATGGTCAATGACCTCAGCATTGATTGATGATAGTCTGTTGAGAACACTATGGAAGTGTTCAGCCCATCTCTCTAGGATCATGTCCTTATCACTAATCAATGTGGCTCCAATCAGCACTGACTAGTTGTGATACACCATAGATTTTTGGTCCATAAATAGCTTTCAGGGAATCATAAAAGCATTTTGGATTGTTACTATCAGCATAAAATTGAATTTCATCTGCCTTTTTACTGAACTAGGAATTCTGCATCCCTCTAAGCTTTGCTTGTACTTTGCTTTTGATGGAATTAAATGCTACCTTCTTAGAGATGGGTGAACTATCCTGCTGGTAAATCCTGTGGAGTTCTCGTTTTTTATTTATCAGCTTCTGAATTTCCCTATCATTTTCATCAAACCAGTCTTGGTGTTTGCGAATGTTCTGACCCAGATAAGCAAATGTAGTGCTGTACACCAAATCCCTGAGAGCTGCCCACTCCTTTTCTGCTCCACTGTTGCCAATTGTGTGTTGACTCAACTTTCCCTACAAGTTAGCAGTAGTTATCTAGTTGTGTGCTCTTGGACAAGTCACTATATCATTTTGTGCCTCAGTTTCCTCATCTGTTCTTGTTCTAAAAATCTATTGCTCTAGTTAAAAGAGACAAATAAAACCCATATAATCAGTCTGCATTGTAGCAGGGCTGATTCATTCAACATGTCAAATTTGCTTATGATGTTTCTTATATCCATGAATACCTCTCCTGTAATATGTTATAAGGGAAATAATACATTTTATATATATGAAATGTCAATGAAAAAATTGAGGAAGGAGATGCTATTTCATTTAGAACTAAAATAATTTTCTTTTCACTCATGAGATATGTTCAATTGCCTTCTATTTGAAACTATTTTAATAAATTTTGGGAAATGATACTTTAACCAATACATTTTTTTTTTCTGAAATGACAGATCAGCTGTTGACTAATAGGTCCCAATTAAATGACTCTTTTCTCTCATAGTGTAATCAAGTCAATTGATACAGGTCAATACAGGCATATCCCAGTGAATGACCGCTGGTTACAGCAAATCCAGATGGAGTAAATTGAATTACGAGGAGCCACAGGTTTACAGTAGCCTCATATCTCCTTAACAACATAGGATCATGTTGTCTTTTGAAACATATATCATTTTTTAAACCTTTGCATTTTCTCTTTATTCACACCTAAATGGAGCAGTTCTGCTAAGGTTGGGAAAACGAATGCCAACTTCAGTTCAATTCAGTTAGTTGTGCTGAAGGCTAAAATTACGGGAACAGCATGAAGAAAGAATTGACAGCTGGAGTGCAGAGGCCTACGAAGCCTCTCTTTGGGGACTCTGTGATTGCTCCTAATGGCATTTTCGAAAAAAACAGGTCCTATTAATTTTCAAGATATTTTTAAGCACTCAATTACTTTTAAAACAATCAGCACCGTTATGAATTCCCAGAAGACTCTGAATTAAGAAATGAATACCTTTATTTCATAACATTTTACAAAACACTATCTGTGTACAATAAATATCAAAGCCACCAAGGGCCTGTGTAATGCAATGGTAGAACTGAAAAAAAAAATGAAACAGAAAGATGATTAGATGATTAAACACAATTATACTTTTCAAGCGATCTTAAAAACTAAATGTGAGTCATGTGATGGTTTTATCTCTTTCATTCTCTCAGTCCCTCTTGCACCTATTCTAGAGGTATAACTAGAACAAGGCTACTAAGGCATTGACCTCGTGTCCAAATGTACAGGAATTATACCCTCCTTTTCTAAAGTGTAGAAACAATAGGTTTTTTTTAATAATTTGTTTATATGAATAATTTGTTAAAATATGAGGCTATTATATGGTTAACTTCTTCTGAGGTAGTCACTTTCTCTGGCTACTACATATTCATCATCCAAAGCATCTCCAGAAGTGGACTTCCAGTGTATTGGTTTTATTTTCCTTTTTCCTCAAATGAATTACCCCCAGGTGCTAAAATCACTAATTAATGTTCTTCCCAGTCCCTGAACACATTTAAAGAACAAAATAACCTAGAGAGGCAGTGTGGTTTAGCATACACAGAGCTAACCTCAGAGCTAGGGAGGCCTGGGTTCAACTCCTTTCTGTGACACACAACTCCTGTTCTATTTCCAGTGTTCTAGGTTACTTTTAAAATTATAAATCCCTAGAGAATTTCCTCACTTAGGAGTTCTTTATACCAGTGAAATCATAGTGTTTTAGAGAGATAAAATATTAACTACATCCTATCAGAAGACCAAACTTTTAATATATATTTAAAATTAAACTTTTAAGATATAATTGTGATGAAATATAATTAGATACAAGTATATAATTTCCAAAAAATGTTGCTACCTCAGTTGGTAATGAAAATGAGATTGACATTAAATGAGATTGAAAATGAGATATGATGATAAATGGTTAAATATGACTTCATGTATAACTGCTGTAATATGTTTCATTGGGAACTATTTTCAGAGCTCAGAATATATTAGTCTTGTTTTTCTCCTTCATTGTCCAAACTTCAGTACTGGACATTTCATTATGATGCCCATTTCCAGACTATTATTATCCATTATACAAATCAGAGTCTGACCCTCCTTAATTCAGAATCTTCCCTAGAATGCTTACTGCAAGGATGCTAGTAGTAACAGAACTCATAAGTTTATTATAAAAGAGGCTTTTCTAAAGAATGCTTTTATCCCTAGAATTCCCTTTTCATCCTGTTATATAACTCAGTGACACTGAATTTAAAGATGATGATAAAACCTACCCTTATTACCCTTATTAGGGTGGTAGCTCATAATTTCCCTAATTTTTCATAAGTGGTTAATGGAATATTTTTAATAAAAAAAGAAAAACAATGCTGTAACAGTGTATCTAAAAGAGAGTAAACCCTCTGGTCAATGAAGTCATTTTTATGATCATAGGATTATAGATTTAGAGTTCAAAGGGACTTTCAGGTCCTTTGGTCCAAGCCTTTCATTTTATAGATGAAAAAACTGAGATACAGAGAGTTATACAAGTTATATGAGTTATACAAGATAATGCAGGTATTAACTGATGGAGGTGTATTCCGATTCAGGTCTTCTGATATCAAATACAGCACTCTCAGTGAAGAGCCAGTTCAATCCAAGACAATAAACATGTATGAAGAACTACACATAAAATATATTACTGTTTTGGAGCTGGACAACAAAAATTCGTGGAGGTGTCTTGGCATCGTGTAGAAACATTTTCAGATAACAGTAAGTATTCAACGTCATCTTAGTTTCCCAAGACAAACTATCATTGAAATGAATACTAGAAATAGACATAAGTCAAAGTTGCTGTTGGTAAGAATGCTCAGATTTCTCAGATCTTCCAGGCTCATGGAAACAGCAAATCTAGACTAATGACTAGCTGGCATTTCTAGTTGTTAATAGTGTGAAAATCTACCAACAATTATATTAAGGAAATTTCTTTTTAGTAAAATGAATAATAATAATATATACCTATACATATATATACACATATATGTATTTGTGTGTGTTCGTGTGTGCATTTAAATATTATATATATGCACATATGCATGCATTATACATACATATGTACATGTGTGCATACACATGTATATGTGTATATATACGTAATTTTTGAAGATTAAGTCCTGTGATGTCATTTGTATGAACAACTCCCTAGTTGTGGAACATAGAGAGGAGAGGGGACCTGCCTGTGGCTACACAGCAAGTGTGTCACAGGAATGACTGACCCAAGTCTTTTGGGTTCTAAGGCCTGCACTCTGTCCATGCTGGCTCTCAGAAGTGACCACTTGTGCTAAAAGTGTATATGCTTTCTGCTCAGAGAGTTCCTTCTGAAACCATTTCACGGAAGACACTTCATGACTTACTTTTATCTGATTTCTCTTAAACAGTAGAATTGACTCAACCTAAAATTAGAGCTGACAATTGCAGAGTTTTATTTCCAAACAGAGACTTTGAAGGCTTTATACCAGGCTAGTCGATTCTGTATCTGCCTCTTACAGCTAATTCTCACCTATACATTTTCTGTGCCTTTGTTTGTTATTAACTAGATTCGAATGGAATGTCAAACTACGCCTCACCTCACAATTTCAATAAACATTGAATGCCCACTATGTGAGGGATACTGTTCCAAGTTCTGGGGGAATACTGGAGGAATTACAGACCCTGTCCTCAAAGATGCATTCATTTTTTCCCAAAATATGGGTCTCTTTTCCAGTTATAATGCCACAATCAGCAGTGAGATACACTATAGGCTTCTTTGAGATTCACTGAAGAAACATTTTTCCATGTTAACAAGAGGTAACCAGGAATGAGGCTACTTAATAGGAATTCACTTAGACATGACATAGAATAACAGGTGACACCTTAATTTCCCACAAGGCAGGATTGTTTCCTGACATTCACACATTTTTCTGCTTCCTTTCTCATTTAATTTTTCAAAGCAAAGGAAGCTGGCTTTGGATTTTTCTTTTTAACTATTTGAAACTATGCAGTAAATCACATATTACATCTTCTGAAGATGGGGACATTTCACTTTCCTCTACAAGTAATTACTCCACCCAGGTTTATTTTGTTTCTGCATTGATTTAATAGAGTACAGTGATACAGTTCTGCACTTACAGTATTTTCCACACAAAGGTGAGTGACAGATAAACCTTACGATTCTGGAAGTGCCAGATAGTGTTGGGAATGCCAGTTAGAAACACAGAGTTGAAGCAGTACACCCTCTAAGTTAATTTTCCCAGATTCTGGAATCCTGTCACATTTACCATAACAATTTCCTCAAGGTATGGGGAAATGTCAGAAGCCAGTGGTCTTACTGAATGGAGGACTAAGGTTCACTCAGTAAAGGACACAGAGACATCAGACAAGATGCTGGGAAGAAAACAAAAAATAATTATCGGAAAGCTAACAATCTGCCAGAGCAGAGGCCAAGATCTGGATGTGAAAAGTCAAGGTAAGGTGAAGCACCAGTAGGTGTTTGAAGGTAAGTAAGCAGGCAAGAAAAAACAAAACAAAAAAAGGCATGGAGAAGCAATCCTAATTGGAAGAAGAAGGCAATAAAGGAGCAGATTATTCCACATTCAAGTCCAATAAGCTGCTTTAATGGCGAACTTTTAAATTATATTTAACCCAGGCAGACAGAAGCAATACCTGCACCTTAGATCTGGCCATTCAAAATGATAAAACAACAGTTGGAAACTTTCCCTCCCTTCTTCATTTTAAAGTTCAAAAGCAAAGCAAGAAGACTTGGATACAAGGAAGAATATATGGGTCTAGTACAATGAACATGCCTGGCAGGATCTTCTACTTTCAGTTTATTTAGGTTCCAAAGTACCAATCAGACAGGCCGGCTTTTACCAAGTGGATCAATGGGTCTTAATCTCAGATCTGAGACTCACTGCTGGTTACTAAGCTTCTAATTTACACAGAAGAATGAGAATTAAAATCATCAGGCAGCAGCAAATGGCTTGGGGAGAATTGAGAAACAATTGACAGTAGTTTCCTCCATTACACAGTCATGGGCACAGTCACATTCTTGCTTGTCTCAGTTTAGCTGAGAAAGGATAGCCAGAGAACTGCCTCATTTGATAACCTATTTACTATGATGATTAAAAAAAAGAAAAACCCAAACTGTAAAGCAATTGACTTCTCTTTCACATGTAAATATCTCTGCAGATTAATTTTTTGCTGCTACTTAATGAGGCAGATTATTAAACTTGCTTATCAATTTATCACACAGTTGCCATGTCTGGTAATCTTTGAGGTGTTTCTTTCTTAAATTATTATCAGTTCATCACTGACAGATGCAGGAGTGATTTGATCATAAGGTTTATATAACAACTGGTTAGCATTTGTAAAATGCAGATTGGTTTGCAGTGCCAGAGGCTAGCACATATCCTGAGGCAGGGAAATGGATAGTACATAACCTAGAACCATGAAATTACGGTTTTTCTGCTTTGGAAGGGACTTCAGTAGACTTCCCATTCCTCTTTAGGATACTGTAGACTATCCCAGGTTATCATTGGCATCATCACTATTAATATGAATACGACCTCACAAATTAATGGCAGAAGCAGGCTTTCTGGTCAGTCTTTTCTATTGCACTGCCAATCTAGTTAGATGGAGGTATACCTGAGTTCCTGACTTCAAATAGAGCTATTTGTACATATTTGAAATCTAATGACAGGCATAATCACAGAGATATTGTTTTTCTCAAATTATTGTCAGTTCACTGTCAGTGAAGGAAGGATAGACAAACTTAGATTCAGGGAGACTTGGATGCAAATCTTATCTCCGAGGTATATTGACTAGGTGAGCTTGGAGAGGGGAGGAATAGAGGAAGGAAATAAACATTTATATAGCACCTAGTAGGCACCAGGCAATGTGTTAAGCACTTTATAAATACTATCTCATCACAACAACTCTGTGAGGTAGATGCTGTTATTATCCCTGTTTTAAATGAGGAAACTGAGGCAGAAAGAGGTTAAGTGACTTGCCCAGGTCACATAGGTAGTAAGGGTCTCAGGCCAGACTGGAGCTCAGATCTTCCTGACTTCAGGGCCAGTGATTTTCTAGCTGTCACATGGCACCATCTAGCCTATCTTGGGCAAGTTACCAGACCTCTCAGTGACCTAGGTATCTCTTTAAGATTATTAACTACTGGGGCAGTGAGGTGACACAGTGAATAGAGCACTGTCCCTGGAGTCAGAAGGACCCGAGTTCAAATATGGCCTCAGGCATTTCACACTTACTAGCTATGTGACCTTGGGCAAGTCACTTAACCCCAATTGCCTCGTCTCCATCCTGCAAAAAAAATTACAAAAGATTATTATCTATGAGATGTTGATCTTACACTTATTGATGAAATCATTGCTCTGAGCCTCTCCTCTCCTATCCCTCACAAAAATAGATCAAAGGAAGTAACATGCTTAGAGGTATTGGGAAAAATGAATTCTAGAATTTGAGAGTTGCAAGGAATCTCTGGGATCATTTGTTTAACTCCAGGTGTTGTATGTGGGGAAACTGAGAGAAGTAGCCATGCTGTGCAAGAGCACTGGATTTGCACTGTGAGGACCCAGTTCCAAATTTTGTTTTTTAATATCTATGATATTTGGGGTACGATACTTCCTGTACCTGAGCCATTACTCCCTCATCTGTAAAATGAGGGGACTGGCTTAGATGACCTCTAAGATCTCTTCTAGCTTTAAATCCTACCCTCTTATACCTACAGAGTTTCAAAATTTGCCCAATGTCATAGAGCCTAGGTAGTGACAGAGTTATCATTTTAACCCCATTCTGCTGAAATCTAGGCTTTATTTTTTTCCCCATTTCACATGACTTCTTTAGATTAAGATTGAGCAAAGTGATTTTCCAATAAGTACCTCACCCTGAAATGATGTTCTGGACAAGTAAATGAAAAATCACAAATAGAACAAATTATAATATGAAATAAAAATAAAATTAATAAAATTTACATGTTAAACTGCTCAAGATATGGAAATGTGATTAGCTTGAATTAGATGAAATGAGAGATTTTTTCCCCTAATGAATCTGTATTTCCTAGACAGGACCCTGAGGATCTCTGAAATTCAACTCAGGAGGGATTTAGACCAGAAAATGTAAGACCACCAAGAAGGGATCACCTGAAAGTATCATTTAGCCTGCAGTATCAGTTGGCTATTGGACATCCCCAAATGGATGTCTTGTGGTATCTCAAATACTAAACAAAATGGAACTGACATTTTCTTCCCCAAACCTTCCTCTCTTCCACCAGGTATTGCTCAGTTCCTTGAGGGCAGGGACTGTTTTTTTTGTTTGTTTTTGTCTTTGAACAGCAGTAGCTAGCATGATTTAGTACATAGTAGGTGCCTAATTAATTCTTGCTGAATGAAAATTGAGAAGGGAAGGGGCAAGAAAGAGGGATGAGTGAAGCAAAGGAAGAAATAGGTAGAAAAAGGTGAAAGACCAGTGAAAGAAGAATATGACTACTAAGAGCAATAATAAGTATGTTGGGGGAAATGGGAAGAGGGATTATGGGAAAAACTGGGGGAATTCATGAAACTTGCCTTGATGTCATTCCTTTTACAACTTTTTTTTCTTTTTTGAATTTTTTTTTTTTGTGTGTGTGGCAATGGGGTCCTGACTTACATAGCTTTTCTGCCTCCTCATTATAGTAGCAAGGTCCAGTTTCCAAAAACCTTTCACTGTCATTTATATTGAAGTACTGAGACTAGATGATCACTTGTAGGGTGTGTTATAGGGGGCAGGCAGGGGAATTTTTTTTTTTTTTATAGAATTTGGATTAAATGGTGCATTGAGATTATATTTTATTATGATTCCCATGACCAGTTAGTATAGTGAGTAGCCAGGGTAAGGTAACAAAAAATAAAAAAAAAAAATGAGTCAAGAGTGTAAGGAGGAACACAAGCCACTTGCCAAAACTGCCTCCTAAATTGATTAAGGCCACATCTAGAGACTGTGCTAAATTGCGAGAAGCCAGCTAGGTGCCCCCAAACTACCCTTAGTCTGCACTCTGCAGATAAGCACCAGACAGCCTCAGGAAAACCAGAAAAATGTTATGCTAATAAAGCATCCCTAAGGCAGCATTGATAACTCTGAGATGCCATTGATATGCAAACGAGCCAACCCTAAGGTGGTACAGACAAGGTTTAGGCTGACCCCTCTCACAATCCTATCAGAATGGGATCCTAGAACCTTGCTTTTCTACCAAAGGTTGTTATTGTTCAATTGCTAAACGCTCTACTTCTTGTGCTCCCATTTGGGATTTTCTTGGCAAAGATACTGGAGTGTTTGTCACTTCCTTCTCCAGCTTACTTTACAGATGAGGAAAATGAGGCAACAGGGTTAAGTGACTTGCCCAGAGTCACATAGCTAATAAGTGTCTGAGGCCAGATTTGAACACAGGAAGATGAACATTCTTGACTCCACTCCTGACACTCTATCTACTGTACTATATAGTTGCCCACATGGCACTTACCCCTAGCTCTTCCACATGGTAAGTCTTCAAATATTTTAGGAGGGCTAATATGTCTCAAGTCTTTTCTTTGTCAGATTAAACATTCTCATTTTCTTCAATCTACAGGCTCATTTCATCTGTTTTGAGCCTCTTTACCATTTTACATATCCTCCTCTGAATGTGACTTAGTTTTCTAGTGCCTATAATAAAACATGGTACCCCAAATTGGATATAATAATTTAGATGTAGTTAAACAAAGGCAGGTTACAGGAGGATTATTCCATTCTTATTTTAGACACTCTATTTCTATTAATGCTACTGAAGCTGCCACATTGCTGACGGATATTAAGTCTATATTTCAGTAATGCCTTCTAAGTGTCCTTTTCCTTTCACACATGGGCTGCTTTCATCTAAGTCCTCCTTATTTATAAATCTATAGGATTTAAAAGTGTAATGAATATTAGAGATGATCTACTACTTCACTTTCACTTTACACTTGAAGAAACTGAGTCCCAGGGAAACAGAGATTTGTATGAGGACATATGGTTCCCACTGCATGAGCCAAGTTGATTTTTGAAGCCTAGCTGTGGGACTTCACATGTTTATCACTAAATTCGTCTGCTATCTTCATCTCATTATTTCTGTTTGTCAAGATCTAGATATCCCAGTAGGGTTCTTTCTAGGACAACATCAAACATTTTCCGTTGCCCATCTCTTGCCCAATTTCAACCTTTCCAGCTATCATAAAGCTATAGGGGACTTGTCGATCATCTAATTAAACCTCTTTATTTTATATATGAGGACACTAAGGCCCACAGAGGAAATATAATTTACCCAAAGTCATGCAGGCAACAAGTGACAGAATGAGGATGTGAACCCCAATCCTCTGATTCCAAATTCATCAGTCACTTTCTTCAGAGTGGATATAGTATGATGCCTGTTTAAAGTCTATGTAGCCAACACTGTCTGACCATTCTCTTTGCTATATATGCAGAACATTCATACTCAGGGAGAGAACAAATTATGGGCTGCTGTAGATTATCCTAAAATCAATATATCATTTTAGGAAGAGATGTCATGTCAGGGGGAAAACTGTTATACTATGAATATTACCACTTTCATTTTTTACAATTTGTTGACTTTGAGGATTGTTTATCATGATAAATGCCAGGAACATTTCTTAACACCTTTGATAACTCAACTTTTATCTAGTATAATGAAGTGAAAGAGACAACCACTAAACCACTGAAACCATTAGAGTATACATTTGAGACTTTGGGTCTAAGAGTAGCCTTTTTTTTTCCTCCAGTGGTGCACCAAATAAGGGGATATTGGGATTGATAAATGGGGGTGGGGTGGGGAGGAATAGGGATCTTGGAAGACATGCAATGAATTTGGCTTCTAAAATCCAAGCAAACTTTTGGTATTACTTGCTGAAAAGGCAGTAAGTTTCCTCAGCCTCAACAGATGAACTGAAGTGTTGCACCTAAATGGGGCTGCTTTATTGACACAGGTTACCTAATAATGTTCTACTGACTAAGACTGTTTACCAAACATACATTATTTGGAGTCCCCATTTGGGTGCGTCCATTGTCACTGACTCAAGCAGCATGACATATTTTAATTTCTACTTGCTCTAAAGCTAACTGGCTATTGTACTAGGGGACTTATTATCTAAGCATCCAGCCAGACAGGCATTTTGATTATTTTCCACTGAGAAAGCACATCTGGTAATGATAGGTAACTAAAGAGTGTATGCTATTTTAATACAATTCAAGCACTTTGGAGTTCAGAAATTTGTCTTTCTTTGGAAATACAGCCAAGAGGCTTATTATTTAGATATAGCAAAAATGAGATAGGTTGTTTAGGTGCATAATATATATGTATGTATATATACACACATACATACACAATGAGAAATATTTTCTGGACAATGCTATATGCTTGCTTGCAAATAACAGAACACTATAATCTCCAAATGATTTTGTGAGCTCTTTGAGGGCAGGAAGTGTTGCATTTTTATATTTTAATCTCCATTGATCAGCATGAGATTTGATAAATGTTTGTTGATTGAAGAATTAATACTCATTAATCAGGGATGGGGGGAGTCACTGTAGGTTTAAATATGCTTCAGCATCTTTCAAATGAGGACCTAGGCACAAAAACTGGCATGATGAAATACCATCTAGGACATGTATGATTATATAGGATGGAGTCATATAGGGAGAGTAAGAGGTGACAAATAGATACCTCAAATGCTGTACTCATCCTCCCAAAAATCTTAAGTAGCTTGAGATCAAGTTTTTTTTTTTAAATAATATTATTTATATCATAGAACCCTTTGGTAAACGAATGAAGTTTATGGATCCCTCTTCAGATTGGAGTTTTTAAAATGCATTAAATAAAATATATAGGATTACAAGGGAAACCCATTATACTAAAATATAGTTATCTATCATTTTAAACAGTTTTTGGACACCAAGTGAAAAAATAAATTCTTAATTGAAGTTTTTCCTGGAAAGTCCATAAGCGGACAAAACAGTAATTGTGCAGGATGAAAAATCTGGAATAGATCTGCCCTATCTCATGAGGGAGGACCCACACAGAAGTATCGAAGTAGGAAATCAGATATATTTATATACTGGTATAAAACTTTAAGGTTTACAAAAAAATAATCAGAAAATGTTTTGTTAAATTAAAATGGCTGGTGTGTTAAGGTGGAATTTAGAAACCAGGGCTCTCTTGAGGCTAAAGCCAAATATATTTTTCATTACACCATACCCCAAAGACAATTTGGTAGCACAGTAGATAGAGGTCTGGGTTTGGAGTCAGAAAGATCTAATTTTAAATTTGTCATCAAACACTTACTAGCTATGTGACCCTGTGTAAGTTACTTGACTCTGCTTACCTCAGTTTCCTTATTTGTAAAATATGGATAATAATACCACCTACTGCCTAAGGTTGTTGTGAGAGTTAAATGAGATATTTGTAAAAGGATTTAGCACAGTGTCTGACTCATAGTAGATATTTAATAAGTCCTTCCTTCCTTCCTTCCTTCCTTCCTTCCTTCCTTCCTTCCTTCCTTCCTTCCTTCCTTCCTTCCTTCCTTCCTTCCTTCCCTCTTTCCTTCCTTCCTTTGTATGTAGAGATATGCTTTTTGATTAATCCTCTTCAATCAGTTCCCTGTTTTAGCATGGAGGCCAAATTTTTTCCATCTGGGTAGTACAGGAGTATAATTGCCTACCAAATGAGTAAACAATTTATACATCTACTATGATTTTTTCCAATGATCCCTTATTCTGTGATGGAAAAGTCATGGAACTGTTACATAATCTCCATAACGGTGGAGTCTGGGAGATCTCATGAGTCAATCAATCAACAGTGAAAAAGCATTTATTAACACTTATTATATGCCAGGTACAAAAAACAACATACCACTACCACCAGAAAACCAAACCAAAAAACAAAAACGCCAAAAACCCCAACAGCCTCTGACTTCAAGAAACTTAAATATTAATGGCGGAGACATCATGTAGAAAGACAGGTACATATGTAATAAATAATATAGAGTAGAAGGAAATCAGCCTTAAAGATGGAATGCATATCTTTTTCAGGCAGTTCCTAGAGAAGAAGAGCAGAATGGAGAGAGTGGAGTGTAGATGAAGGGAAAGGAAGAGATGGGAAGAAATGGTGTTGGCTACACAGGTGCATATATAATATATTCTTTTTCTGGCTTGTTATATAAATTATCACTTGGTTGGATAAATAAGCATGTAGCTTATGAGGCAGCTAGGTGGCACAGGGGATAGAATACTAGCCCCAAGGCAGGAAGACTTGAGTTCAAATATGGCCTTAGACACTTACTAGCTGGCTGACCCTGGTCAAATAATTTAACTTCTGTCTGCCTTATTTTCCATATTTGTAAAATGGGGATAATAACAGTGCTTATTTCCTAGCATTATTGCGAGGATAAAATGAGATATTATTTGTCATGCTAGTATGATGCTTTGCTATAATTCTATAGTGCTAAAGTACTATATATAGGGCAGCTGAGTGGAACAGTTGATAGAGTACCAAGGAAGATTTCAGTTCAAATCTGGCCTTAGACATTTACTAGTTATGTGATCCTGGGCAAGTCACTTAATCCTGTTTGCTTCAGTTTCTTATCTGTAAAATGAGCTGGAGAAGGAAATTCCAAATCACTCCATTATTTTGCCAAGAAAACCCCAAATGGAATGTCATGGAAAGTCAGAAACAACTAAAATGACTGAACGACATCTCCCAAGAACAATACAAAAGCTTTCGATGATGATGATGATCTGAAGCCACAAAGGACTTTTTTCAAGACAGATTTAAAAAGAATGTTTTGAGGATTAACTAAAGCTTTAAAAATGATTAGGTTTTTAGAAGACCTTGAGTGAATTATTATTTTTAATAGCCTCATAATATGCGATATCCTACGATGATCACCTTTTGGGTACATTCTATGATCACAATGTCACACAATCACAATTTTAAAGCTGAAAGGGACCTTACAGGACATCAATGCAACCAGGCATTTTACAGATAAGGAAACTGAGTCAGAGAGGGATTAACTGACTTGTTCAGGGTTACACAGCTAATACATGATGGAAGGTTTTAGAAGAAATATGATTTTATGCCTGCTTGAGGTTTGCAACTCCAGGGGCTTTAATGTGAACAGACTGATTATAGGTGATAAATAAGCAGGCAGTATATCCAGTTTGCATATGTTGCCTTTTTATAGATGTGTAATCTGAAAGGACACAGATATAGGTGGTACTCCCTTATCTAACTGACATGTCCCCTCCATGGTGAAGATGAAGAGGGGGCTGATGTCAGCAAGAGCTACCAAATAGAGCTTCAACTCTCTAAGGAACCATTGTTCACCCACACCTGGCACAGAAACTGGGCATAGTTCAGAATGCCATGCCTCAAGAGAATTTTAAAGAATGATGAAGTGCTGAGGTTGTAGGGGGTGGGGGAGGAAGTGTAGCTTCTATATGAAGGTAGATTAAAAAGATTACAGTTCATCCCTTGAGAAAGACAAAGGCTGAGAGTGTGTAGGATCAAAGCCAACAAAATTACAAAGGTTAAAGGAAAAGGGAATATATATTTGTTCACCACATCTCAGAGTACTAGACTTACTGGGTAAAAAGCTTAGAAAAGAGAGTTTTAGGCTGAATAAGGAGGAAACACTACTTTACACAGCAGGTAGTAATCACAAGGAACCTATTATCATAAGAGATGGCAGAGGTTGATAGCGTCAATAAGTTCAAGAAGAGTTTAAACAAATTCACAGATGATAAATCTATAATGGATTATTAAAGGTAAGCAAGGGGCATTTTTGAATAATCCTTAACCTTCTGAGGCTGATAGAATACAGGACAATTTTATCACTAATCACGTACAGTTAGAAAGAAAGAGGATATGTGAATTTTAATGTTAGGGCTTCTCCTAACTACTTGTGGGGCAATGGGAAGCTTACACAGGTATCATCTCTGTTCTTCAGTTTTCTAATCTGCCAAATAAAAGGAGACTCTAAGACATTTCTCAAAAATCAAAAACAACAACGACAAAAAACCCCACATTTTTGTGCGTATCCACAATTGTTCCTCTTGTTGGAAAAAGAAAATTTAGTTCGATAGGGCTAGGGTATGACCTATAATTCTTATTTATTTTTTTTCTATGCTAATGAAAAGGAAATGGTGCTTAAGTCATATAGAAATAGGCACAGCACTCCTGAGCTCCCTAGTATAGGGAACTTTAAAGTGCGAAAAATCCCTCCACAAATGCCAGTAAATACTTTCTCTGAATTACTGTCAAGAGATCTTAAATGGTTTGTCCAGGGTCACAGATCCAGTTTGTGTCAGAGGTAAGATTTGAACTCAGGTGTTCCTGACTCAGAGTTTGACTCTCTGCTAATTATTCCATACTATCTCTCCAGACCTGAGATTAGTATCCAGAAAAAGGGGTTCTATCGTTAAAGCCATATTATTTGTGTTATTTGCTCACCTTTATCCACCCATCAATCAATATCCAGCTAGTAAGTGCCTCTGAAATAATGATTTTATTTTGGGAAGACTGGAAATTCTTGTGAAAAATGAAAAAAAACAAAACAAAACTAGAGATGAATTTTAAAGGGGCCTTGAGAGGTTAAATGACTTTCTTAAGTAATATAGCCAATGTTTATCAGAAGGGGACTTGACCCCGGAGTCTTCCTAGTTTCAAGGCCATCCTATTATTCACCATACCATAGTATCTCTCATGTGTGAGAATTCATGTAGAATACGGTTCAAATAGAAGGACAGAAGAAACTGCAATGGGTTTGTAGTTAGATACAGCTGAGTTCAAAATCAAGTTGTTCCTCTTACTACCTGTGTAAGATATAAAACTGGGTAAGTCACATGTCTCTGGGGCTATTTCCTCATCTTCAAGGTTAATGGTGGGTGAAGGAAAGAGTTAAAGATCTTTCCCCACACATTAATAAGCCTCAGATACTTTTGTTAATTTCTAATTAGACACAGGGTCAGGAGAGTACTGCCCTCCAGCCCTGAAAAGATTATATATACTCTGAGGTGAGGCTTTGCTTTGGGGATTATTTTTTGGAAGAAGAAGTTCTTGTGCCAGATGAGACTCGGGGCAGCTGATTTAAGAATCCCCTGGCTTTGAAAACCCAGATGTTGGAGCTTCTCTCTCTGGTAATTGTCTATGGTCAAACAGTTGGAAGCCCTGTCTGTTGGTCTTTGTGTTTGTAATTTCTATTTGTATTTTCCTTGAAGTTCAGAGTGCTGACTTTTTCCCTTGAACTAAGTGAATGATACATGTGCTTGATTAAAGTAGATTGTTGACCCCTCAAAAGTTGCTTTCCTTTTAGAAAAGCAGATCTAAGAACCTGTACAGCAGGCCTTCCTGTGCATGCCAGGGTCCTTGCTGTTACATGGCACTGTGGGGCAGTTAGATGGAACAGTGGATAGAGCTCTGACACTGGCGAGGACCTGAGTTCAAATCCAGCCTCAGACACTTAGTAGCTCTGTTACCTTGAGTAAGTCACAAAACGAATTGCCTTCAAAACAAAAGGAAAGAAAAAGAAAGAAAATAGGGTTAGGTTAATCCTTCCAAATCTAGAGAGCTGGAAGATATACTTATGGGCATTAAAAAAAAATAAAACTATAGAAATAGATATTCACAGGATTAAAAAATATCTACTATAAGAGCTATCTAGTGCCCAGTTGTGTTGATTTTCCTAAATTCTTCAAAAATTTAATTTAGTCTTATTCAGTTAAAAACAACTAAAAGGAAGGGGTTAGATTGGGTGATCTCTAAGGTCCTATTAACTCTAAATCTAAATATGAAGCAAACATCTATCAAACATCAGTGTATACAAGGGTCTGAGCCAGGACTTGAGGATACAAGTATGACAATTAACTCAACAAGGGCTGTCTTTTATCCCTATCACATTAACCTGTGTGTCTAGTAGCAGCTAGGTTGTGGGATGGACTGAGTGCCAGGTCTAGAGTTAGGAAGACTCATCTTCCTGAGTTCAAATCTGACTTCAGAGACTTAATAGCTGTGTAACCTTGGGCAAATCACTTAACCCTGTTTGCCTCAGTTTTCTTATCTGTAAAATGAGCTGCAGAAAGAAATGACAAACTGCTTCAGTATCTTTGCCAAGAAAACCTCGGATGGGGTCACAAAGACTGACACAACTGAAAAATGACTGAATTAGTACAGAACTTTCTTAACCTCCCTTCTCTTTAGACTATAAACTACTTAAGGTCAGGCCAAGGAGCATTTCTCAAATTTGTGTCCCTGGTACTTATTGCAGGGTTTTGTCCATGGTGATGATAGTAAATATTTAATAAATGTTTATTGAACTGAACAGTATTGGGGGCCTGCCTACCTTCATTCCTGTCTAGAAGTGTGTTGTTTTATTCAGATCTGCCCTGCAAAGAAAGGACAAACTCATGGAATGCAGACTAATAAAGCTTATCTTCTGTTTCCTCTCTTCTTTGGCTTGAAAATAAAATTAATCTGTAGAATAGGAAAAGTAAACACATGCTTTGCAGAAGGCACTTAGGGTCCAAAGTCACAGGTCCTCATTTGATTTATTTAAACTGCTCAAGTTTTTCTCCACCCTCTCCTTCTATCCTCCCCTCTCCAATTCCAGCTCCCTAGCCCTGAAGGTCCCACCAAATTTTAACTTGCAATACTTATTTCAAGGGAAATAAATGAAAGGAAAACTATTTTCTAGAGGAGTCTTCATCCCCACATGATCTATAACCTCCACCCCTCCTTTAACATTAAAAATCTGAAGCCACGTCGAAATTATGAAGTCTGCTGACTTATTGCCAGCGATGAATATCAACTGACACTTTGATAAATATAAATTAGGACCTGCTGAAAACAAGGCAGTGAGGGAAAAAATGCTTCACTGCTCATGCAATGGGTAAAGACCTCAGAACCTGCAGGCAAAGAGGAAGGCTGAATTTCCTGGGCTGCAGTGCCCCCTGCTGGCACAGCTGGGAAATGGCTATACCAGAGCTGGCATGAAAATCTCATAGTCCAGTCCTGAGGGAGTGAACCATGCTGCCTGTACCCATGGGCATTGGCAGTAAGAGGCCACAGAAATCCCAGAGTTTGGCAGGAGAGCGTGTGCAGGTCTGTGGTGGGCATCCGTTGCCTTTAAGATAGCCGTGGTTCAGGAGGTCCATAGGCATTCTTCATTCAAGTGGGTTCAGATGTTATGGTTGGATGGGTGAATGCTTTTCCCTGGTAGTCATTAAATGAAACTTCAAGCTGAATTCATTAGAACAGATGATTAGTGAGAGGAAAGAGGCAATCACAAGGACTGAACCACTAAGTTCTTATTTTATCTCATGTTCTCAAGGACTCATGTGGCTCCTTATTTGATTTCTCCATCACTCCCCTCTACTCTCCATGACTGTTGGGTCAGAAAAAGATGAGGTGTGCCTGCTTCCTCTTTCTTTGGCTGAGCACGGATTCCTAGACTTAATGTGATGAAAGAAACCTTAACTATCCCATTCCCAGCTCAAATCTGACTGTGTGTGTGTGTGTGTGTGTGTTCTCATTTGTGATTTCACTGACGCTGGGAAATCTGCATAAGGCAATTCCATCTTCCAATGTAGATTGACCATTTATAGTTTTAGAAAGTTGTCTTGAGGCACTGAAAACTTAACTGACTTGCCCACAATCTCAAAGCCAATTTGTGTCGGAGGCAGAATTTGTACCCAGGTCTTCCTGACTCTGAATTCAGTTCTCTACTAATTATATCGCGCTACTTCAGATTAATATGCAGAATAAGGCTTGGGGTTCTATAGTTAAATACATGTTATTTTGTTATATGTCTTTCTTTACCCACCTTCAACTGTCCCGCTAGTGAGTGCCTTTTGAAGTACTGATTTTATTCTGGGAAGACTTGGAAACCCTTGTAATAAAAAGAAAAAGGAGGAAAAAAAACTGTAGCTCAAGATGATAATCATAAAAAGGGAAGCAACCTGGAACCTACCATAATAAAATGAATGTAAAAATATTAATAATTTAGGAGACTACCTTGAAACTTCACAGTATATGTGCACCTCTTATAAGTATTAACTATGCTTACTATTTGTATGGAGTAGTTATACATTTTAGAGTATTTGAGGAGAAGGAATAAAAAATTAAATGGACTCAATGATAAGCCTAGACAGTTTTTAAGAATCTAGGAAGATTGAAACTTCCATTAAAAATTAATCTAACTATAAGCCATCCAACTATTAGTCTGGATGTATTGAACATAAAACAATTCTTCTGAGTGGCTTAGATATAACTTACAACATTATTAAGTGTATGGCCAGGTTCTTTTCCTAGGAAAATTTCAAATTTGGTTACATTTATCTTCTGGGGAACTTTTTTGGTGGAGGAGCAGGCATCTATGCCCTTTTCTTTCCCTTAGCACTCCTCTCCCTCAATCTCTAGGAGTGTTTAGTGCTCATACAGCTCTTCCTACAATTGCCAACAAGTCCTAAAACAGCTGACCCACCTCCCATCAAAACATCAGTCAGAATCATAAAATGTTAGACCTGAAAAATAGTTACATCATAAGAACATTCTTGACATAGATATTTCCATCTTCAATTTTTAACAAACATGCACATTTTGAACAAATCTGACTATCTTGATCAAATGTTGCTTCTACTGGTCAGGATGGCCAGATCTGTTTTATCTAGAATTATTTCCTTAAACTCTTGAAAGTCACCTTGAAGGTTACTATCAATGAATTTGTATATTTGTAAGCATTACCTTGGCCATCCATCATATTAGCTAAAAGCTGTTGTGTTGAGTTACCTTTCTAAGCAGGTCACAGTGAGCCTTAATTAAGACTGAAAAAATGGCTTGCTGTTTCAGGGGAGACCAAGTCTAAGTCCAAACAAAGCAGAATCAGGAAAACGCACATTAGTAACAACTTGAGTTTGAAGAAAAAGAACTACACATGAACCTGAGTTATTGTGGATCCTAGAAGGTACTAAATGTAACTTCATTAGAAATCGGATCAAGCCACCCTCAGCAGGTTCTGTCTTTAGATCCAGCTCCCTATGTCCTTCACCCTCATATCTCTAATCCACTATTATACTTTCAGAAACATGGAATTACTAAGACTATTGGCGGGGGGGCAATTTGAATGAGATATTGAGCTATATTCTATATCTCAGAGAAATTAGGTGATTTCATCATGTCACGTGGGAATTAGAATAAGAGCTTTTCTTCTGTCTATTAAGTAGTGATGATTAAATTGAGTAAAGTACCAAAGAATACATGTATTGACTGAAGTAAATAAAAGTAATTAGACTGACCAAATCAGTGTCAGTCAACTGCTAAGTGCCAGACACTGTGCTAACTTGGGGACATAGAAGAAGGCAAAAACATAGCCCCTGGCCACAAGGACCTCCCATTCTAATAGGGGAGACAACATGCGGACAACTGTATATGTACAAGATGTGTATAAGGTGGATGGAAAATAATCTGAGGGAAAAGTATTTTGTCTCTTTTTGGAGAGTTCACTCAGTGTTGGCCATTCTTTTATATACAATGCATTAGGTGGCAGAAGTAAATAAAAGAACCCTAGTCAGTTTCAATGGAGATAAAATCCTCTCAGGATCTTTATTTTATAGGGGAGGAAACTGAGGCTTAGAGTGGCTAAGTGAACAAACTAGTACATTCTATGTTGTGACTGACTAATAGTCCCCCTTTAGCCCTTTAAGGGATATTTGGATTTTGAAAAAGAAGCTTGTTAAGGTGACTGATTTTCTAATTAGATGTCTCTAAAAAGTCCTGCACTGCACTCTTCATTATGACTTGTTTTTGGTGTGTGTGTGTGTGTGTGTGTGTGTGTGTGTGTGTGTGTGTGTGTGTTTCTATCTCTGGTGCTTAGCACAGTGATATAATAACAGTCTAATTAATGCTAATTGATTGATTGATCGCAGATTCTTAAAGGCTATGGCAGGTGAGCAAAATAAGTTTCTGTTATGTCAGAACAACTTCCTCCGAGTATGGACTCCTAACAGACTGCACTGAGAGCCAAATAAGCCAGGTGTGGAAGGGCTCACCTCTAATGGTCTAGACTTTGGTGACAAATTTTTGACCATATGGCAACTGATGGAACAAAGACTTTTAGGCAGTATGATAAAGAAAGAAAGCTAACCCTATTGACAAAGTTTTCCTCCTTAGCTCAAAACTATTGAGACCTATGTGGTTTCTATTTTATGATGTAGGAATTAGGTGGAATTGGGGCTTTTTCTCTTCCATCTTTCCCCTCCATCTACTGAGTGATTAAGTAAACTGAGTGATGTAACCAAGAGTGAGTTTATTGATTAAAGTAAATAAAAGCAATCACATTGATCAAATATTCAAGTGTCTTGCCTTTTCTTGGCAGCTACGTTCAAAGTGCATTTCAAAGTGTTTCCATCTAAGGACAACAGACTTGCTGAGAGGAACCTCCTGCCATAGGAATACCTATTTCCTGGCCCTTCTGTGGTGTGTCCTTTTAATGGGGGATAGCGGAGGGAAGCGATCTACCCTGGAAGAATCCCAAAGGTTCCAGTCTGTTCCTCAATATGAGAGCCTTACTGAAAAGTGCACAAACACAGGCAAGGGAGGGAGTTGGTCCCAGACTCTGTGTGTGGGCATTTTATTTGCTTCCAAAAAACTCCCCATGCAGATGCACTTGACAAATGTTTTGAAGCTGGACAAACCCCAAAACCTGCTTTGGTTTGGCAAAGGGAAAAAAGTATTTGTAGTTCTGTGTGTTTTCAGCCGACATCAATCAGTAAAGCAGTCACTATCTATACACTAACCTCTGTAAAAACCTCTCGGTCTCAGAGCTTGCCTGGCCTACACAGTTCTCACATTTCTTTCATGCTGGTAGGTTCAAAGTCTGCTGTAATCTATACAGAAAGGGGCTGGACACCGTGCAAGGCAGTTCAGTGGAGATTTAGAAGGTAGTGACCGTCAAAAAAAAACCACAGGTAAAATATTAAGATATTTTCAAGATGGAAAATGAAGGAAATATGGAAAACAGAATGGCTTAACTCCAATAGTTATTAACTCCATTTAAATAGTTTTAAAGTATTTTAAATATTAACTCCAATTAAATAGAATTAACTTAAATATTTTATTTGATTCAAGTCCTGTTCATCTCAAAAGATTTGCTGAGAGGGAAGTATAATATTTGAACAATACACATTTCTGGAGGATTCATAGTAGGTTACTTCAAAGGAGATCAATGAAAAGCGATGTAAACCGGGGGTAGTTAGAATTATGTAAAATTCACCCTCAAGGGAGGTGTACCTTTATTCTCTTATTGAAAAGGTGAGGTACTAAGGGTACAGAATGCCACATCTGCTGTCAGATTCAACAAATGGTTTAGCTGGTTTTGCTTAACTGAATTTTGTTCTCTTTGTCATAAGAGGAGGTGAGATACATACAGAAATTGCAGTGATATAAAAAAGACATCAGTAAAACTTATTAAAAGGCACCCTCATCCATTATCCCACTTTGGTGCCTAATAAATGCATTATTATTATCATTAACTGAGAGAACCTTTTATTTTCTCTCTATTTCTTTCCCTGCTTTTACAAAACATCCCCAGAATCAAGATATAGACCAGAAGTTCAAAGGTTAGACTATAAACCCAAAGACCTGACTTGTCTTCACTTTGCCAGTGACTCAAGTCTCCTCAGACAAATCATATAATTGCTTTGTGTTGCAAGTTACTTATCTAAGAAATAGGGACTGATCATCTCTAACCAGATGGCATAGAGAATATAGTGCTGGACTTGGAGTCACAAAGACCCACATGCAAATCCCACACCTAATACCTCTAATTCCATAACCACAAGCAAATTGCTTAACCTCTCTGGGAGCAATAGTTTCCTTAGATGTAAAACAGGGACAGTAATAATATCTGTAGTAACTATTGACATAGTTGTTTCAAGGCTCAACTGAGACACTTTATGCAAAGTGTTTTATAAACTGGAAAACACCATATACATTCTAGATGACCTGGGTTGAAATCTTGCCTCTGAGGTTAACTAACTACCTGTGTAATTTTGGGCAAATCTCTTCCCCTCCCTAAGCTTATTATTATTTTTTAACCTATAAAATAAGGGATTTGGATGAATTGGCCTCTGAAGTCCTTGTCAGCAATTAGTCTACGGTTCTCTCAGGTTGAGATCAATGAATTTACCGAACCCAGAGATGTTCAAATAGGATTGCGATTCTTTGCCTCTTCTGTTACTTTACTAAACTTCATCAATTCTTGTTCTCAGCATAGACTTCCATTGCTCCCTAAAATATGCTGTTGTCCACTTACAGGGTGGGAGGAGCTAGACAAAAAACAATAGCATTAAAATGTCACTATTTTGTAAAAAGAAATGAAACCTGGTCTACTGGACAGAGAGCTAACCTTATGGTCTTGAACACCTGAATTCAAATCCTGTTTCTAATGATCCTGGTTTTGTGACCATGGACAATTACTTGAGCTCTCAGAGCCCTGGGTAACCCCCTTGAGACTGTTATGGGTGAGTTGAGAAAATGCATCAGTGGAGGGAATTTGCATACCAGTGAAATTATGAGACCAATTTTTTTTTTTTAAATGGTATCAATTACTGAATTTGGGAAGGTAGAGGAATAAATGAAGGTGATCTGCTGAATAAAGGAAAAGCAAGTTTGACACTATGTAATTTCCAGACCTTTGTTTCATCTAAAAGGACATGTTACAAACAATAATTTTATTATTTATAATTAACGTATTACACTGGTTTACAAACAAATCATCATGCATATTGATTTTTTCATCAGCATCTCTACTTGGCTTGAATCTACAGAACACCATGCCCCACTCCAGAATAAACAGAGCCCCTGAAATCTCATCACCAGACTGATGGACTCAGAATTTGACTCAGCACCTCAACTCATCCTGGTTGCCATTCTCCTCTGATTGGAGGGCTAGAGGATAGAGCCCTTCTTCCAGGTAAATATATTTTCCATTTGCATCTCTCCTTGGCTTTGATTCTACAGAACGCCAGGTCCCCACTAGGCGCACCTTAGCAGCTGCCCTCTACCTTTTCAGCTTCCTTCTGTGTGTCATATTTTCCCCCACAAATTGGAAACTCTTTGAGGATGGGGTTGGGGGGGCTCCTTTTTTCTTTCTTACTTGTTTCTGAAAGTTTAGCACAATGCTTGGCATGTGGTAGGCACTCAACAAATATTTCAATTGAATTATTTATATTCTATATGTAAACACATATGTAGATGATGGAGAATTGATTTAAATACACAATTAAGGAGGGCATATAAAGGTATGGAGGAACTGCTATCTGTGCCAGTAGAAGGAAGGACTTATATGGACAACAGAGCAGCTTCATTAAATTTTCAGTTTTCATTAAACGTTTCAGTTGTGCCCTAATCTTCATGACCTCATTTAGGGATTTCTTGGCCAAGATACTAGGGTGGTTTGCCATTTCCTTCTCCATTTCATTTTATGGATGAGGAAAATGAGGCAAGCAAGATTATGTGACTTGCCCAGGGTCACATAACTGTTAAGTGTCTGAGGTCAGATTTGAACTCAAGAAGATTCATCTTCCTGACTCCAGGCTCAGCACTCTATCCACTCTGCCACCTAGATGCTCTCATGAAATATTTTGCTATTTCTATGGGATTTTTGTTTGTTTAGTTTTGTTTATAAACACACATAGGCAAGAGTACCCATGAGTATGGAAACCACATACATTGTGGCTAAAAAATAAAACAAAGCCTTGGGATATTTCTCTGATCTCCCATATTTCCCACAACTTGTTACTAATGTTAACTAAACAGATAGTCTTTTTTTTTCTGTTTTTACTCACCCATTTATACTTCCTGGATAAAGGAAGCACTTCTAGTGTTTACTGTGGGATCATTTCTAATTGCAGAAATATCAATAATGACATTCATGGAACTATGGAATCTGATGTAGTTCATATTTTCTTTTTGGAATATTCAGTTCAGCCAATTATAAAAATCCATTTGAACAAATATTTTTTAAATGTCTACTTTGTACAAGGTGACAGGGATATGAAGAAGAACAATGACATGGTCTTGGTCCTCAAATAGGGAGCTAACAATCTGAGGGTTTGATAAGAAGTGTACATAAATATGTATAATACAAGGTAGAATGTGCTAAGGGCACAGTATAGGTCTAAGCAACATGTCATGAGAGATCTGAGGAGGGGTGGATCATTGCGAGGCTCTGAAGAGGGAAAGAAAAAGGGGAAAGAAATCAGGGCTTTGTGGGTGTGGCATGTGACCTAGACCTTGAAGGAGGGAAACATTAACCCAGGTAGAGAGGTGGGAGGGCTTCATCCTGGGCTTGCAGAATGGCTTGCATGAATACACAGAGGCAGTATAGGCAGTATAGACAAGGCAGTGAGTACTTTGTCTCTCATGGAGAAGTACATGAAAGCGAAGAGTGTGGACTTGGATCTAGATTTGAGAAGACCTTAAATTCCAGACTAAGGAGTTCATAATTAATCCTAGGGAGCAATAGGCAGCTACCGACCTTTTTCTTTTCTTTTCTTGAGCGAGGGCATGAACTGGTCATGCCTCCATTAAAGGCGGTATCCAGGACATCCATGCTTAGCTCCTTCTTGATTCAGCTCCTGACTCTGGACTTTTATATCTCTGCCCCAGCTTCCCCCTCACCTCAGCACAGTCCTTTC
This sequence comes from Bettongia penicillata ogilbyi, assembly GCA_023548195.1. NCBI lineage: Eukaryota > Metazoa > Chordata > Mammalia > Diprotodontia > Potoroidae > Bettongia > Bettongia penicillata. Next base: position 2,321,217 of record JAJHZJ010000686.1, read on the forward strand.
TTCATATTGTCAAGTTCCTAGCCAGCATCTCCATTTGAAAGAGTACCTAGGCTAGGGGTGGGAAACTGTAGCCTTGAGGTCCTCAAATGTGGATATGGGGAACCCGTGGCATAGAGACCACAATCAAAAGGTCACACTTGAGGACCTAGAGGGCCACATGTGTCCTCGAGACCGCAGGCCAATCATGCTTATGTCTCTTTTGACTCAGCTGGAGACTCTCTGGACTTTTATAGGTCCATCTCATTTTCCTATTTCGTGTGGGTATTTTCACTCCCTAACCCTGTACTCCATCTTACTCCTTGTTTTACAGGCCCCTCTTATGTGTTATCTTCACTTCTTATAGTGCGAACTTTTGGAGAGAAGAAACTATCCTTTTAAAATTATTATGATTCCTATTTTTTGCTTTTATAATCTCAGTGCTTAGCAAAGTGCCTGGTACATGGGGCTTAAATTTTAGAATGAATTACCCTATGTATCAGGAAGACTACGTTGGCATCGAAGTAAAGAATGGATAAGGGAAGGGAGTGCTTGTAAGAAGGAAGACTAGGTAGAAAACTGTGATAACCCCATTGTAAAATGCAGAAGCTGAGGCCCAGAGAGGGGTTAAGTGACTTTTCCAAGGTCATACATGGTAGCAGAGGTGAAATTTAAACCTGGACCCTCTGATTTCCAGTCCATTGCTATTTCATTTGTATCATGCTCTCTCTGAACAGGCGGTAAGAGTCAATACTGGTTGTGTTGATCTAGTAAGTGTAGAGGAGATGGTTATATGAGGAGAATATAATTGAAAAGTTATATGAGTAGAATGAACACGAGGATTTGATAATTGCTTGGACATTAGGAGGGGGGAGATTCAAGGATGAATCCTAGGACTTAAAACTTGGTGGCTCAGTGGTATCATCAATAGAACTAGGAAAGTAGAAAAGAGAGGAAGGTTTTTGGGGAAAAGATAAGTCCTGTTTGAGATATTTTTCATTTGCCTGGAGAGGAATCTGTAGGTAACCAAGAAAACAAAAGGAACTCCATTTTGCCAGTAGTTCCTCCTTTGGCCTCTGACCCTGTTTGTTTTGCAGCTCCTGCCCTTGCTTACCATCCTTCTTACTGCTAAAAAAGCAAATATTTGTAGCAGTCATATCTATTAGGGCAAAGTTATGAGAAACAGCTAACCCTGACAATTACCTTTCTTCTTATATGTCCGCAGTCTTTTCCTCAAGTTCCATCCCAAGGTGCGCCTTTCCTAATTTACTTCCCACTTAATTAAAACTTTGTCCTTTTGTCTCTCTGGGGAGTCTCTGTCTTGCTGGTGAACTCAACAAACCCTTCCTAGTTCCTAAATTTCTGGTTTGTTTTATTCTGGCACTGACAATTATACCCACAAATCCAAGTAGAAATTTCTGGCCTGCAACTGGACATCTGTGACTGGAACTCACAAAAGTGACTGGAATGGGCTGTACACATGGGGAGGTATTTGCATGTGAGATTTGTCTGAACACATGGAGAGGAATGGAATCACCAAAAAAGATAAGTACAAAAGAGAGGAAATGAAGGCCATGCTTTAGATGGTACCCACTTTTCTTTATTACATTAAAGTGCGGTCACATTTAAGAGTGGGTATTTCCATTTTAATTGTGTTCATTAAATTATATTAACAGAAATAAAAGATTAAAAAACTGTTTTGAAATGTTTGAAGCTAGGGTTTCACTCTCTGCAAGTTCTTGCCTTCCTGAATAATGAGGTTCCTTTAGAATTCCCTCCTTAATAGCTTCAAGATTCACTTTAGTTTTTGATGTATTTTTGAGAATGCAGTTTAAAACACCAAAATAACAATGGGATATTGTAGGATTGAAAATTCTTGGTTTATCTCCTTGTCAGCACTGGCTATTCTTATAGAACTTGTTTGCTCACTTCAGTAACACATAATCACATTTTCTCATCCCATTTATCCATATGAGAACGGTGAGGCAGCCCTCTTTTAGGCTTTGAGTATTATGTGTTTTGTTAGATTGGCTACAAGAAATGATGATGATGATGATGATGATGATGATGATGATGATGATGATGACGATGATGATGATGACGATGATGATGATGATGATGATAATTTACACTTATTTAATGCTGAAAGGTTATATACATGGTCTCAGTCATGCATTGATGATTATGGAGGGAACCTTTCTGTAGTTTCTCTCTCATAAACACACACTCTTCTTGAAATGCAAAACCTTAGAGAATCGATGGCTTGACTTACATTAATGGATTTGGTGATTTCTGTCTCTCGGCAAACTCTGAGAAACCCCAGATCTCGTTTTTTTGTTTTAGTTTTGTTTTGTTTGTTTTTATCTGAATGAAGGAGACATAAGTAATCTTATTCTTCCCAAATAATCATGTGTTTTACCCATTTTATCTCTTTAGCAAGACTCCCTGGTTTGGGAATTGCATAATAGCAACCCTCACCCAAATAGCCTTTTATGTGCCTTCTTTTTGGAAGATATCAAGGTCTTTTTAAATTGTGTCCTTGTTCTTTGACCTTTAAGACACTTAATGACTATTTTATCACATGTTGCTCTTGATCCGGTAAGTTATCAGGGATCTTTTGCCCAACGTTTTAATTTAAAACAGGGAGAGAAGCTGGCAAATATTTCTTTGACATCAAAGGAGGAAAAGCCTGTTCCATTTACCTTTAAGGTCCTTGGACAAAATAAACATTCTATTATTTATGGCTACCACTCTAACCTAGCTGTCAATCCAAACCTCAAATGTGACTTTGATACATAGGATATTCCCTTCACAAAATGAATTTATGAAACACAATTTGTCAGCTGATTCATTGTCCTGAGAAATAGCAAGACCTCAGTTACCTTTCTTCTTCTTCTCTCTCCCTTCCACTAGCTTTGTGAACTGTCACTGAACCTTGCTGAAGTGAAAAGAATGGGTCATATCTAGCATCACCAGAAATGTCATAGCTACAGTGTTTTCTGATGAAGCCCTCTAGATCTCTGTTTCTTTATTTATAAAATAAAATAGTTGACTTAGTTGATTTTGGAGATCTTTTCTAACACTATATAAATCATTAATAATTTTATCTGCCAAAAACTAAACATTTTTTATAACTGACCCCTGTGTATTTTCAATGATTTTATGGATATAAGTTTTGTTGCTTAAATCAGTTAAGCACACAGTCTAATTTTCCTGAAAAAATATTCTAGGTTAGTATGGATAAGCAGTATAGCATAGTGGATAGAGTCAGTAAACTTGATTTCAAATCCTGCCTTTGACCTATAGAAGATGTATGATCAGTATTGATTCACTTAACCTTTCAGTATCACAGGAAACTTTTTAAAGTATATAACTTATAGATGAGCTGATTTGTATCGGTAAAGAAAGTTTCTACAGGGGGAATTGCCTTTACTAATAAAGCCTCCTACACAGGTCCAGAAGAATGGCAACAGCAACAGCAACAGAAAGAGCAACTTATGACAACTACACCCAACATAGCCATGAATCACCCAAAATGTCTTTCTTAGTCTTTATCCTTGAGCTCTCTCTGTGTTGCATTTAGCGCTGTTAACCATCTCTCCCCATTGACATTTTCCCCAGACTCTATTTCCTGACAGTGCAGGGCTCCCCATTATTAAATATTTTCAGTAAAGACTGGATGACTGTTTGTCAAAGACGCAGAAGTATTTCCTGCTTAGGAACAAGTTAAGTTCATTAACTTTTGATATCCCTTGAGATTCTAATATTTTCTGATGATGTATTTGGCAGCAACGTGCACGCATTCCTGCAGTTCTAAGTTGGAAGAGATCCTTCTTTCCTGTGAACTTTGAGAACACTCTGCTTGTGTCTCTAATGCACTTTTGAGACCTTAATTTTCTGCCCATCTTGCTTCTCCTCTGACAAATACTTATATGACTCTGGACAGGTCATTTATCCTCTCAGTAAGACAGTTAAATTGTGGACTGACCTTCACTGGAAGAGGGAATTTTCTAATCGGTAGTTTCCTATGTCAATTAAATTACAGGCCCAGTTCCTCTCTTAATCCTTATCTCCTTTTCTTGATTATAAAGACCTTCAGAGTACGGCCTACATTGCATTCTTTTTTGTGTGTGTTTTCCTCAATATCTAACATATTACCTTGAACAGAGTAATAGTTCAATTATTACACAAATGAATAAGTTTATAGGAGAACGGTGTTGCCATTTAGAACAGAAATAATGAAAGCAGGGAGAAGAATTTCTTTATGAGACTGGAGGAGAGATAAATTGTTGAGCTTTAAGAGCCTCTGAGAAATCAAGGTGGAAATATATTCCAGGTAGTTGGAAATGTGGGGCTGGAGCTTGGAGAAGATATCAAAAGGGAAGATCAGAAAGAAAGCAACTGATGGAAAAGACTGAATGGTAAAAAGATGGAGAATGAATTGTTGATTAAAGAAGCAGAAGAATTTACTGATCTTTTAATTTTATTTTTGGCTTAAGAAGATGACTTTTTTTAAAGGTAGCAGTGAAGAAGCAAGAGAAAACATTGAAGACTCTCAAGATAGTGGCAATAAACGACGGCATAATGTTGTAAGGGATGGGGTCACAGAAAGAAGGATTGTTCTCGGGAAAGATAAAATCTGAGGACTGAACAGGACTGAGAAGATACTAAAAATCTTAAGTAGAGAAAGCAAGATAGAAAGATCTCATTTCATAATGAATTTTCTCAGTAGAAGAGGAAATGAAGCCATCTCCTTGTATACAAGGGAATCAGGGGTCTGGAGGAAAATGGAAAAGGTTGGGAACAACTGATTATGGGAAATGAAAAGGGACACAAACAAAACCTGAAGAAAAGCCTATAGTTGGGGGAAAAGATACAGTTTTGGGGCAGCACATTATTCTTTATCTAATATGAAAAATATGCATCCCATTATTTGGAAACCAAGACAGAATCAGGAATTTATGTAGCCCACTTTCCTTTGTCTCATCTTTTCCTGATAACAACTTTTAAGTGAAAATGGCACACATTATACATCTAAACACAGTCAATGGCTCAAATGTAACTTATTACATGTTCTAAAGAGGAGTTATAAATATTTTCATTTGATTGTACCCTTACGGAACACCATGTACAGCAGGATGGGATGAGATTGAAATCATAGCTACAAAAAGGAGAAAGCAGATGACAGCATTCTATGACATGTGGCAGCTTTTTGGTATTGGCATTCTGGTTTATCTTTTGTGAGTTTTTTGAACAGGCAATGTCCAGGTCTGGGAGTAGGAAACAGCCCCCAAACCAGTTTTTTTCATGTATTTTTCACCCCATGTATTCTCCATGTGTCTCCCCAATGCTGTAATCCTACTTGCCAAATGCTGCAAAATATGTTTATTGATTTCACAGATGGAAAAAGAATGATCAGATCATCAAACTTTCTCTCTCTGAACTATAGGCTATCCTTACATTTATTTATTATAATGTATAGTACCTCGTATTCTGTACCACCAAATGCTTTCAATAACCCTCCCTCACTTGAAATGATGTCGGATAAAAGAATTTTCATATGGGTCCAACCTAGCTTGGCCATGATCAGTTAAAGAGACATAAGGAAATGGGGTTGATAGTCCATTCAAAACATATATGCAATCCCACAAACTGATGTACCATCATCAGTGAAGGATTGTCTCCTGGGAGAACCTAATGGGTCATCAGACCCACTGTACTATGATTCAGTATGATCTAGAATTCTGTGACTTTCCTCCTGATTACTAAACTTGGCATTATCTGCTCCACAACAGATGGCTATCTCTGTCCTTCCCTATGTAAAGTGGGTCATTAGCTACCTTCCAGAAAGTAGGGGATTCCTCCAATTCACATGAATTCTCTGGCCTTCTTCAACTCTTGCTACTTGGAATTCTACCAAATGGCATTCGTTAGTCCCTCTGTAGGGTTGTTACCTTGAAACTCTTGACTGTCTTTGGCGCAGCCCCAGACATGGGAATTCTTCCATTTCTGGGCTTGCTCAGCCTTCTGGTAACCCCTCCTAGCCCAAGCTTTCACCTGAATAAATTAGCATATAACAAGGGTCCCACAAGTTCAGATGATATCTGAGGTTATCTTAGAAGATCTCACCTAGACCATCCCATATCTGACAAATTCTCTCTACAATATTGAGAATAACTGGTCTTTCTGATTTTGCTTATACACCTCCAATGAGGGGGAAACTACTATGCCTCAGAGAAGCCAATTCTACTTTTGGATGGCTCTAATTCAGAGCTTGCTTGTTGGGGACTAATTCCATCATAAAGATAAAGAATGCTTCTCCTGCTGGGTTCTTGCACCGTAATACAAGACTGAGAAAAAATGATCAAATGTAAATCCCTTAGCTACTGAGCATAAGTAACAAGAAGAAATAGGTGTATTTAAAAATTAATTCTATCTAAGGAGAAAATTGCTTGCCTTATAAGGAAGTAAATAGATCATACCAGCAGCAGGCAGTATTTGTCTCCATGAATGTAGGTACACCGAGGCCTGATTATAGGAAAAGAAACATGAACATAGGAATCTAGACGATTCTGTAAAACAACAGAAAGTTATCCTGGGACACTGTAGTACAAGAGAAATCATGATGAACTGGGAGAAAAATTATAGGCCTGGTTTGACTACCGAAAATTATAACTGTAGGTTGGGTGGTTTGCTGAAAAGAAGTACTGAATTTATTAATGAAGAAAGCCAAGTTAAAAACTTGGCTCTGAAGTATCTTAGCTGTGTGAACATGAGATGGTCATTCAACCTCTCTGAGCCTCAGTTTCTCCATATGTAAAATGGACACAATAATAACTTACTACTAACGACCTCACAGCATCGTTGTACTTGGTAAACCTTGACTTGCTATAGAAATGTCATTTATCATTATTCTTGGATTCTCTTTCCCAGATTCGAGGACAACTATATACTACGATATTCAGTATTGTCTATTCCAACATTGTTATGTGTAGCAAAGACTTATTCTGTTTCTGTGTATACAACATCATTATTATAAATCCAACAACAGGTTGGATTTGTTAGGATGAAAATATTTTTCTGAGGAAGGTGATTTAGCAATTCACACTAAATGGCCAGTGGTGCTTAATCTAGGCAGTGTTTTAGCAAAACCTCTTCCTAGTTGAAAATAAAGACTCCGATGGCTCTCCAAAGAATATAGGTTTAACTCCAAATTGCTTTGCTTGACATTTAATGCTTTCTAGACCCTTGCCCCAAATAACTTGCCTCCATTCACTGATCCAAATGAATCAGTGATTCTAACCAAATGCATCTATTTACTGTTCTCCCCAGTATGTCTGATTTCTTGTCTCTGAATCTGTACACATGATGTGCCTTCCATCCCAATCATGCAGATTTATATACTACCCATCTTTTAAGGTCAAGATCAGACCTATATTTTCTATGATGCCTTCCATGGCCATTTTGGCTTCTAGTAATCTTTTCCTCTTGGAAAAATTCTAGAATACTTATCTCTACCTTGCTTGCTGTTTTTATCCTATACTAGTTTGTACTATAGTCATGTAATCTTATTTCTCCAACTACGTAGTAAACTCCCTAAATCCAGAGGACATACTTTTTACTTTTCTTGTAAACTCTGATAGGCCTAACACAGTGCTTTTTGCATAGTAAGTATTCAATAATTATTTGTGGAATGAATAAATAACTTTCTAGCAGCCAAAAAAGTAGTTCCATCTTAGGTTTCATTAGGTGAGGCCCGCATCCCAAAATAAAGAAGTACCAGTAGTAATCTATTCTGACCTGGCCAAACCACATTTGGAATAGTTCTTTAACTGTATCCATCACAGTCAAAGGAAGTTGAGAGCATCCAGACAAAGGTAACCAGTATGGTCATAGGATCCTAGATCTAAAGACAGAAGGATCTTTAGAGGATATTCGATGCACCCTCTTCATTTTACATATGAGTATACTTGCTCCCACAAAAGTTAAATGATGTTCATAAGATCATACAAGTGGTAAACAACAGAAATATGATTTGAACATAGACAGATCCTGATTCCAGACCTGGTGCTATTTCTACAACTAGGTGGCACAGTAAGTTGAGGGATGGACTTGGATCCAGAAAGACTTGAGTTCAAATTCAGCCTCAGATACTAGTCCCTGGCAAACCAAAACATCTGTCTGCCTGTTTCCTCAACTATGAAGTGAGGATAATAAAAGAATGTACCTGACAGGGTCATTGTGAAGATAAAACAAAATATTTGGAAAGCACTTCAAGCACTATGCAAATACTGTATAATAACTGTTATAACACTGCCTCCCCTGGTGAATGGTCTTTAGCTCATGTTATATGAGGATTAGTCAAAAGGATTGGGCATATTTAGTTTGGGGAAGAGGAGGCTCATTATGTACATGATAACTTTCTTCAAGTATTTAAGTATTTCAGATATTTGAAAATAGCTATCATGTGAAAGTTTGTCATGTGGAAGAGGGATTAAGATTATGCTTTTGGCCCTACATGGCAGAACCAAGAACAATGAGAGGAAGTTGTGAAAGGGAAAATTTAGGCTTTATGTCATAAAAATCTTTCCACCAGTTAGAGTGATCCAAAGGTGAAATGGGCTGTGTGGGGAGAAGTAATGGGTTCTCCTTCATTTGAAGTGTTCAAGCAAGGACAAATGGTAATTTGTCAGAAAGTTTGTAATGGAGATGCTTTTTCAGGTGTGACTTGGTCCAGATGACTACTCCGGTCTTAACTAACTCTAAAACTGTGTGCTTTCTGTGATTTAAATTAATGAATATATCTATTTGCTCTAGAGGTAGACTGTCCTTAGGGAAAAGCCCTGCATTTGGAGTCAGAATGCCTGGGTCAAATGGGAGCGCCCCACCTTGCTACCTGTAACAGATCTTAGTTTCTGTGTCTCTAAAATAAGAGGTTGTATTATATGATCAGAAGGTCTCTTCTGATTCTAAAAGAGAAGATATTTTACCCACTTTCATTATGTTGATTTTCTCTGCTAAATATCAGGATTTAGGAAAGGAACCTTAACCTCGTAATAATGGGAGGGAAACTGACCTAGAGAGGCCTATTGATTTCTCCAAAAAGAGACATACATTGTAGAAGGTATAGCATGTGAATATGCTGAGCCATTCCCCTGCGATTCTCCAGTTTTTAAAGGAAGACTGGAGTATACTTTCCTCACATCATCATCTGCTTTTAGTTTCCAAATCAAAGTGGACAGAGGCAAGTTCCTGGCTAAAATAAATAATTTAGAATATTGATTCTACTGCCCAAACTGAGTGAGATTGCATTCAAATTAATAAGACAGTCCTTTGCATGTTTCCCTTTATAGAATCTTTGAACTAAAGAAACAGTAGCTAAAAACAGATTCAAAATGTTTAAAGAGCTGCTAAAAGATACCTCCAGAAGAATTAATATAATGGCACCTGCCAGAACTGCTACTGGTGACTATCTATCAACATTTCCTTTATAGGTTATTCCTGAAGTGTGAAAATACTCTAGAACTAAAAGTTAGTAAGTACATTAAAGTACTTTTTTATTATTTAAAGCTCTGTCTAGCTATTTTTAAATGTATGTTATTAAAAACACTCATTTGCATTAGCTTAAGACATTTTTGTGTTAAAGCTAAGAATTGGAGCTCACTTTAAAAAAACAGCAGTACTTATTTAACATTAAGTTATTTTTCATGTATAATATGTATATGTATAAGTACATTTTATGTATAGTCATATATTATACACACAATTTCTATCTAACAGGAACTTATATTTCAACACTTCAAGAGGCTGTGATTTCATTGGTGTGGGTACCCCCTCTACTGATACATATTAAAACCTCTGCACCTTAGTATAGACGCTTCTCTAGTGGCAGAAAAAAAAAATCTTCTTGTGACCAGCATTCTGAGGATGAGCCTCGTCTAAAGTCTATATTTGGGCTCCCACCTAAAAGTTTTCTAGCACAGAATGACCTTCCTAAGATTGTGCTACATTGGAATAGACTTCAAAAATCCCAGACCACCTTTCTGTCTTCATGAGTGGGACTTGAATGAAGCAGTGGGCAGCAGTAGAAAGAGTCCTAAGTTTAAAAGGAGGAGACTTGGGCTCAAATTCTACCTCTATTAGTCACTACCAGTGATTCTGAGCAAGTCACTTCACCTCAAAGGACCTCATTGTTCTCATCCAAAAAATGAGAATGCTGGAATAAATGACTGTAAAATGACCAGGTTGGATTTGTTGGCCTCAAAGTTCCCTTTTAGGGGACTAAATCTATGAAACCATGAAAATATATGTATGTATAAATATGAATGGATATATTTGAAAAAGGTTTTCTTTAAAAAAGGAAAGTAAATGACACATTCTCTACTCTTGAATATTTCTTTAACTTTTATACAACTCATTTACTCTACATAAAACTATCTAGAAACAATAACAATAGTTAATATATATGTAGTGCTTACTATGTGCCTGGCACCACACTAGGCACTTGACAATTATTATCTCAATTGATTAATCTTGGGAGGTAGGTGCTATTACTATCCTCATTTTACAGATGAAGAAACAGAGGCAAAAAGATGTTAAGTGATTTGTCTAGGAAGTCTCTGAGGCTACATATGAATGCAGGTCTTCCTGGCTCCAGGACTAGCACTCTGTCCATTGTACCTTATTCCATATAAAAAATCTATATCGCTGTATAATGTTTTTCACAAAGAAATGATGTGTATATTATGCATATCCATTTATAAATGGATTTTAAAGACACTATCATACCTACTTAAGTATATATATATATATATATATATATATATATATATATATATATATATATATATACTTCTGGAGGCACAAAGATATTTAAAACTACAAAACATGAAATTTATAAAAAAAAAAACCTTGAGAAACTAACCAATATCTACTTTTGAGTAAATGGCAGAAAGGGCTGGGAAAATATTCCATTTTCTTATCTGCATTATAAATCATTTTTTTTTCAGAGTTTCCATTTGGACCTGAAAAGACTCAATGTAATGTCAGTGCTTAAAGATTGTCAAAGGATGTATATGCTTTTTAATATGCATTTTGGAACTCCTTAACTATTTTATCTTAAAAAAATAATGTACATATTAATAACTCCAGGTACCTTATTAATTGAATCAACTGGAATGGCATCTTGCATTGCTCAATCATTTGAAGGAAATTTATATGTTAAACTTAACAGTAAAACTTCTGTAAAGCAGAAAGGGGAAAGTGGAAAATTAGGGCCTTGGTCTTTCCTCTCTTGTCTTCTTCCACCCTACATGAGATAACGAAGACAATGCAAAGAAAGGAACATGAGAAATAATATGAAGGGGATGTGATGCATATACATACAAAGCTGGCTGGAATTTTTTTTTTTGGTTTGTTTTCATGTTTTTTAAAAATATATTACAGGGAGGGCTACCCACATGACAGAGTTTATCAAAGTCAGAGACAGAATCAGAGTAAAACAATAGGGAGTTCTAATTGGTTCTATTTCTTGAAATTAATCAAGGAGATAATTACTATCACCTGAAGTCTTAAATCACCTCAGGGTTACACAGAAGCTCAAGTCTTTGTAAGCAAGTTAAAGTTAAAAGCATTCTTCAGTAACATGTACATTAAGCCATTTGGCTCTCCACTGAATTAGAAGGTCTTACTTTTTAAAGCAGTTCATTGATTTCCGTGCTCTTTTAAAGTCAAGGCTTAGCCTAAGTGAGGGCATAATATATTTTTTTGCGCATATGAACATTAGTTCTTTCAGGGTTTGCCCCAAATGATGGGATAAGTTTTGCCACACTGAAGATATTATTGTCTCAGTGAATGTTTTGATTTAGAAGGATAATAAAAGAATTCCGTCCTCTTATGTTATATTTCTGTCAGAGACAAGCAGTCTATTAGACACAGTGGCATACTCATTTTCTGTTTACATGCAGTGTACCTCTCAAACATGACCTTTGTTTTTGGTAAAATTTAATATAAAATTCTACTGAGAAAATACACAAAATGTACTCTTGAGCTCTAATTAGTTACATTCTATCTTAAAGGCTAAATTCTGAGTTGCGAATGTAGACTTGATCATTCATAGTTTTGTTGCAAATGCCACAATTCCACAAATAGATGTTTCCTGAAGGATAAAATAAAAATTCTTCTTTTTGGTTTTTGAAGCCCTTCACAACTCAGCCCCCAGCCTACCTTTCTAGACTAATTATACATTTTTCTTTACCATGAACTGTAAGATCTGTCCAAACTCATCCTGCTGCTTCTGACATAGGATAACCCATCTCTCTTTTCTGTACCTTTAAATTGGCTGCCCCCCTCCCAAGCCCATTCTTTCCCTCAACATCTCCATTTTATAGAATCCTTTGTTCATTCAAGACATCAGTTTCTCCATGAAGTCTTTCCTGATTCCCCTAGCTTCTTATACTCCTACCTCAAAGTACCATATATCTGCATATATGTAAATATATATGTAGGTATATTATGTTTGCTTATAATATAATGGCTTAATTGATATAATCCCAGTCTTAAAGCCAGGAAGACCTGATAAAACCTTTTTCAAGATCTTTCTGTCCCACTTTTGACATGTAATAGCTGTGTTGCCCTGGGAAAATTAATTTAACTCTCTGCTCTAGGCGACTCTCTCAGATTTTAAGTTACAGAGAAGAAGTTAAACGTCTTTGGTAGGGGTAGTTTCCTCACCTAGGAATTCCCTATACTAATGAAATAACAGTTCTCTTCCTTATTTTTATATTCTCTCAATAGTTTTATAAGAACATATTGTCTCCACTGATAAAATGTTAGATCCTTGAGGAGAGGGCCTATTTTATCATTGTCTTTATATTTTCCCAGTGCAAGTAGAATATATATGACATATAATGTGTGTTTAATGGCTTGTTGATTGCTAAGTGACTGAGAACATATTAGTTCCTTTTTGAGAAGGCAAGAAGAAATAGTTCTTTCAGAACTTGATTATCAGGTGGTTTGGCCCAGCAGGTTATGCAAGGGCAAATAAAGAGAATAATTTAGAAATCAGGAAACTCATATTCTACGTACAGAGCTTCCATTAGCTGTGTGGCCTTATGTAAAGTCACTTCACCTCCATGGGCCTCAGGTTCCTTCAAAATGTTGGACTCAGACTCAGTGTTCTCTAATGTTCCTTATAGATCCCAGCACCTCTTTATGTTTTTTTTTATAATATACAAAGTCTTTTATCTTACTATCTGTTTTATAGTCTCAAGTCAATGAGTATGAACTTCAAATAGCCTGTTAGCTTTGAGTTATTAATAGCAAAATATATCAATAATAAAGTTAAGTTTCTTAACCTGGAACTAGAAAGGGTTCCTATTCCTTGTCTTTGGGAATTGACCCTTAGTAGATGACAAATCTGCTTCCAGATTCTTCTGTACTCAGATCTTTGGGTTCTACGGACATTTTGAAAAGATACATGACAACATAATATGTTACTAACTTAAATATAAGCTCTTTATCAATTGGGTATAAAGTGCTTTTCAAATTCTAAAAAGTGCGACATAAATGTCAGTTTATTATTCTGAAGTGATACATAAAGAACAAAGTCAAAGGTTTTAAGATTAAGAAAGATTTATACTTTCAATTTGGGAGAGGATGGAAATGGTTGGAGAAGTGGAATTAGGGTTTAACAGAGCAACTAGAAGAACAGCTGGGGAAGGAGATTACAAAAGTGTTGTTTGGAGCATTTGTGTCTCATAAAATATGATGGGAAAAAAACACGAGAATAGGTGAAAATCTTGAGATTTCTGATGAGAAGATTGGTTGTGTTTGAGTAAAACACAGGCTGATAATGTGAAAGTACACAGGTGAGGGCCTCTCCATCTCTAAAGCCAGTGTGGTTTAGGCTTTAGCTTTTGGTGGATAGAAATGAGCAACCAGCTCTGGCCAAGGTATCCCCTATATATTCCTGGACTATAGGTAGGTAAGTGCTAATCAATTTCACCTGGACTCCTACTTGTCCCCATTTCATACAAGGCCAGACTGGTAAACTAATCTCAGTTACTTGGCCATTCTTTCATCAAGGCTCTATTGACTCAACACTTTCACCAAGCATTTTGTTGGCTTCCTACAAAATTTGCTCACAGAATATTAGGGAATAAGGGAAGGAAATTCCTTTCTTTCACATAGCAGTTAGGTAGAACAGTGGATAAACAGTTAGACTTGGAGTCAGGAACACCTGAGTTCAATTTCTATCTCAAATAGTATCCGTGTGAAGCTGGGCAAGTCACTTAAACACTCAGCTTTAGTTTTCTCATCTATAAAATGGGAATAGTATCACCTACCTCCCATGACTCTTGTGAGGAGCAAGTAAGATGACATCTGTAAAGTGCCTAAAGTTATTATTTATTATTATTATGACTATTATTATGGAAGAAACTCAATAAACATTTATTGACTTGATTTAACCCTTATTCAGGGGTATGTTAGTAAGTATTTAGTAATTTTTGTTGTCATATATCTCCCTGTGGAGATACATAACACTTTAATATGCACCATTAACATTTTGTCCCTTTATTAAATCAAAACCATCAACCAAACAAATCAAGCCCTAATTTGGATAGTTTGCTGATTTTTGCTTATATAACAAATTTTTAAACAGAAATTAAATAATATTGAGAGTTTATATGAGATAGCGCCAATACCTCCCCCGTCTTAGTATATACATCTTGCAAAATTTGGTCATCCTCTACTCGTTCTCTTGTCTTTTGGCTCTTAGAATCTAAACAAGGGGAAGATATAAAGGTGTTTTCCCAACACATAGGAACATACTTCGTAAATTCACTGGAAAAGGAAATGTTCTTATCATAATCACTTTTTATGCAAGGGCCACAGAAATTAATCCTAAATACTGACTGACTCTTTTAATTTTAAAAATTATTATACTAGCTAGCAGAAGCAACAATAGCTAACATTTTTATATCACCCATTAGGCGATAGGCACTGTGCTAAGTATTTTATAATTTTCATCTCTCTTGATTCTCACAACAGCCCTGGGAGGGAATTGTTTTTTGTTTTTATTATTTTTCTCATTTTAAAGATGAGGAAGTGAGACAAACAGAGATTAAGTGTTTTGTTTTTTTTTTTTTTGGCCGGGGTCACATGGTTAAATGTCTGAGGTCACATTTGAACTCAGATCTTCCTGAAAAAAAAAAAACATACAAAAGGCATTTACATGTGGATAGTTAATAACCTGGTTTATGGCTATGAAGATGTTAGCTAAAAACTGTTAGTACTATTTCTAGTCCTAACTATGTCATACTGACTCATGATTTTTAGAAAGAAACCTTATCACACTTACTTTTATCTTTTCCATTTTTTCTTTTAAAGATTATCCTTTATGAAACTCAAAGGCCATTCTATAGTAAAAGGGAAACAAAGTATGAAAGCAGAGCCTGGTGATTGCCCACGGGATGAAAGACTGGGAGGCAGTGACCCCAGCCAGGTACACAATGACCTGAGCTCAATACCAAGGAATCAGATGTTCCTAGAGGCAAAATAAATTCTTACGAATGCTTTGGTGGCCTGGCATTATCCAGCAATATGCTTGCTCTCCCATTCCAGTTTTGGAGAAAAAACAGATAAACAAACAAGCTTTTCTCAGGAGGAAAGAAACTCATGATCTATGATTAATTACATATTTTGATGATATGAACAAAGAAGGGGATTATGGGAATTATGTGAATCAAACTGACTCCATCTTGTAAAAGGGACTCTATTTTGAGACCTAAGTTTCATTTTCCTGTAAATTTTTCATGCTTCCTAACCATGGGAATTGAGTGGCATTCTCTTTCACATCTGGAAAAATTCACCTGTTTACTTTCCCCACTCCCAACTCTTAAAATTCACTTATTTCCCTCCCAACTTGGAAAGGCCCTAATCTTCCCTCCAATTAGAAATCAGATACCTACTCTTGTATCCTGGCTTATATTCCATTAATTGTTTTCTTTTAATGCATAAAAATCTGTCTTGCCCTCTATTGTTGGTCCAGTGCAAGCTGAGGAAGCTTGGTCCCGATTTGTTATACAATTGGCTTACATTACTTTATAAGTCAATATGTTTGGAAAATCAAATCTTTGTTTCCTCAGCTATTTCAAATTTCACCCAATACAATAGGGGAGATGAATTGAGGCAACCAAATCATCCTTGAATAGTACATGCAATATTCAGGAAAATCTGCATACACATTTAATTTTATTTTTTGGTAGAAAGGGAAGAGGTGAAGAAAAAAGGATTCACCTGCTGAAATTGTGGATAATACTTGTTTATATTATGGTTCGTGACTTTATTCCCTGCCACCTTCTCCAGGTCTCACACATCTCCAATTTCTGATCCTCCCTGGCTGACATGATGAGGGACTCCAAGAAAGACTTCCACCATATTCAGCTACCATCCCATCTCTGTCTTCATGGATAAACTTGAAAAAGTTTTGCATGTCCAAGTGGCTCCATTTCCTACTACTCACTCTCTCCTCCTCTGTCTACAATTTGCATCTCTTTCCTCCTGAGTTGGGTTCTAAGCTTCAGACCCACATCTCCAGCTGAATTCAAGATCTCTCCATATGAATATCCCATTAACTCCTTAGATTCAATGTCTCTCAATCAAAAGTCATTATCATGTTTCATAAACATGTTCTTCCTTTTAACATCATTATTTATGCCAATATTTCAACCATTCATGTATTCTCCAGTGTTTTAAGTGTTGGCATTATCTTTGACATTTTCCTCTCCTTGACCATTTATTCCTAATCAGTTACTAATTCTTATCAATTCTACCTCCTCAGTATTTCTTGTAGAATGCAGCAAGCTCAAGAATCAAAGGATCTAGGTTCAAATCTCACCACTGACACTACCCATCTGACTTTGGTCACTTATCCCTTCTAAACCTTGATATTTTCATCTGTAAAATGAGGGGTTTGAGTTATGGTCCCTTCCAGTTTTAAATCTATAAACCTATGATCTCTTTCCTTCTCTTTATTCTAATTGTCACCAATCTAATATTGTTCCATATTCCCATTTACCTCTACGATTAAGATTGTTTCCCAAAAGGTGCTCCCACCTCCAGTAAATCTCTCAATACATTCATTACCATAACGAAAGAATCATCTTTTTTATATTTAGTTATGGTTGTCACTTCTGCTTAAAACAAACTAAAATATCCAAACCAAGTGGTTTCTTATTACTTTCTCAGTAATATTCACATTCTTCTGCCCAGTATTTAAAATTCTCTATAATACTGTACCATTTTTCCTATCCAGCTTTATCTAGGGTTATTATACTATGTCCAACTGTTCTACTTTCTCCTCCCCATCTTTCCTGACTCTTGCGTCCATGAGTTGCTCACAATATATTTTATGCCTGAAATAGCCTTTCTTCCTCTCAGTTACTGAATTCTAGGTACAGAAGAAAAAGTCAGAGAACCCTCCTTCAAATCTTACCTGATTTGTAAGGCGGTTGGACTAGAAAGCTTTTAAAATCCCCTTCAGATCTTTGTCTATAATTCTATTATCTTTTAAAGTCCATCTCAAATGACATCTTTTCCATGAATTATATTTTACATACTTTCTCCATCCTTTCCCCTTTGAAATCCATACAATATTTAACTTACAAATCACTTATACATTTTTATATAATATTGTGCTATATCTTCTCCCCCAATATGGTTTTAAATTCCATGAAGTCAGTGGTCTTTTAAAGTTCGTATTGCCCGATAGTGTGTAATATAATTCTTTACACACATTACACACTTAATCCATATTTGCTGAATGAATGGTTAAGATTTACTTCTTTTCTGTGGCCTTGACAACTCTATACAAATACCCTTTGAATCAAAGTCTCCAAAATAACCCCCATTTGAGTACTTCAAATAAATTTGAGCTGACTGGTGAAAGGTAACAAGTGAATAGGATGGCCTTGTATGCATAATGGAAACCAACATTAAATAGATTAAAAGTGGGAAGGTAGGGAACATTTGGAAAAGGAACTGTTGAGATTGAACATTTTCCTCTAAAGTTAAAAAAGTAACAGGTGAAGTTGGCAAAAAGAAACCATTATAGAGAGAAGATTTAAGGGAAATGACAAAGGGGGTTCTGTAGTCACCACATTTTGTAATGCCAAATATTTGCCTACTTTTTGCAGAGTCTGCATCTTTTTGAGCTACCTCTGGCATCAATAAACCTCAGAGTCTGAACAATTGTACGCCTATGTTGTTGAGCAATAATTCTATTTGTCAAGCTGGTGTTTTGGAGTCAGTCTTTCAAAAGTCCTCAGCAAATCACGAGGAGATGCAGGCATTTCATGTTACCAAACAGCAGTAATGATGATAATGATGATGTGCAAAGCATCTTAGAAATATTATCTCATTTTATCCTCACAACAATCCTAGGAGATAGCTGCTCTTATTATCTTCATTTTACAGAAAAGAAAACAGAGAGATAGAAGATAAATTATACAGCTAGTTCAGTGTCTGACACATGCCTTGAACTCAGGTCTTCTTGACTTCAAATCCCAAACTGCATCTACTTCATTGCTTAAAACTCCTATTTGTTTTGTGCTAGTAAAACAATGCATGGATCTGAAATAACCTTAACATTGCAATAGCTCCTGGGGACTTTTCTACTCCTTCTAATCTCAGTCCCTAGGGCTTGCCTTCTTCACTAAGGTATTCAGGTAGGTCCCCATTAAAGCAAATAATGAATCCCCTTAAAGTAAAGGGATTATAAGAATTCATACTATTCAAAGTTATAATTATGTAAAATATGGTCATTGGTTCCAGCCCGATGGAAATATGTAGCAATAATGGCACTCTTTCAGGGGATTCATTATTTGTACTACTAGGGAACTAGCTATTTGTTATTGATTCCTTGTTGTGTGGTAGAGTTGAGGCAGGGAGGGGATATAACATTAATCTGATTTATGTCAAATGCTAAAGTGTCCTTTTCCTCCATATATTCACAATGTCAAAGGACTTAGTGCAATGCATTTCTCAAAACTTCGCTATTATATCTGATGTGAAGAAGAAAAGTGATTAACTGTGGCTTGCTGCACTGCTTGCTAAAATGTAATTTTCAAATTCAAACCTGTCATATATATATATATTTTTTTTTGGTAAGAAAATAATTTATATTCTGATTCATCTCTTTTCTCAACTTCCCCCACCCCCACCCATTTCCAAGTTAAGATGCATTTGAATATAAATGCACACAGTATTGGATCAGCAGGAAGGTAAAGCCTTTCTATTGAATATTTAGCAAAGAATGCATTTTAGGAACACTATAAATCATGCTTGTCAGAAGCTTCAAA
This sequence comes from Bettongia penicillata ogilbyi, assembly GCA_023548195.1. Classification (NCBI taxonomy): domain Eukaryota; kingdom Metazoa; phylum Chordata; class Mammalia; order Diprotodontia; family Potoroidae; genus Bettongia; species Bettongia penicillata. The sequence goes on from JAJHZJ010000686.1 coordinate 2,340,554, forward strand.
GGAATCATTCTCTACAGTTACCTTGTCTATTATTTAGAAAGTGAGACATGGAACAATATAATTCAGTTGGGCTGTGTGTATCTGATTTGCATATGGCTGGCTTTTTAAAATTTGTTTTCACAAAATGAATATAATTAGCAATTTTCAATTTAACTTCAAAACTACTGAATTGTGCTTTGATTGCCCTTGTAAGTGGCATCACCCATCCACACCAGAAATATATGGATTCCTAAACAGAGAGATTTTATGAACTTGATAGCAACTACTGAAACATATGAGTTAAAAGGTGATGAATTATTCTATTTCCTGCAAGATGCATTTCCTATGAAATTCTTGGCATTACAGCTTAGTTCTCCATTTCCTAAAGAATTTTTTTTTTTAACAGAACCTGGCTGAAATATACTAACACCTTGGCTAGGACCCAGTAGCACTTGTTCATTGCCACAAATCAAATCCCTATATCATCTAGTTCTTCAGTGACTCTGTGTGGATCTATTTCTCTGCATTTCCCCAATCTGGGATCCCCATTTTACCCTCATTCATAATATCTCTTACAGGGCAAGTATCCTTCATATCAATGAATTAGTCTACATTCCTGCAAGGATGTCTATGGGCTAAAGATATTTGACTTCCAATGAAAGATAATGCAGAAGCATCCCACTTAATTTGTCAGCATTGAAGCAAAATGTATAATTTATGAGACAATATGTTACTTAATGAATCACAGTTTCAATAAAAAATATATGAAGTTCAATGTGTGGTCCTGGGATGTTAGAAGTCCTGTCACATAAATGTCTGAAATGATAACAGCCAACACCAAATCCACACTAAACACTTAAACTTCTCTAGGAAGTCAAAATATTAACTTTAATGCAAAAATAAAAAGACAAAACCATCTTTAAGAATGGAGGAACTACTGGTTTCAAATTGAATTAGTTTCAGAAGGATGAAACTAAAAATTCAAGTTGTTTTGACCACATTAGAACCTTAAAAATCCTTCAAAGATATCTATAAGCATTAAAGCAGACATCCAAAAGTTTAATAATTTTTAATCTTCATAATCCATCCAAAAGTTTATGAGAATATGTTTCCAAGTCACACTCTAGATTTCTAGATGTCATTATTTTAACCAAGCTGAAGTAATTTTTTTAAATTTGTAGTCTCTTTGATATTTTCATGTTTCATATGAATTATTCCTATTTCATATGTAATTGCCTGCTGACTGATTTTTAATTTTTCCATTACTTACTTCAGAACAATCATGAACTGAAAACATGAAAGCATTTTAGAATATTTCAGAACCACTAATCAATCTAAATCAATTACAATTTTGAATGCAGGCAATGTTTGATTGGTAAAGTGTTATTTTTCATGGAATTGTTGGTTGAGCCATAGCAAAACTCATAATAATAAATTTAAGTAAGAAAGAAAGGATTATAAGTTGGTCAGTTTGGAAAAGGACTATGAAAATTAGTGACATATAAACATCTGGAAATATGTCCTACATGATATAAACTCATAATACTTTAACTTCCCAAATACTCCGGAGTTCAGCTTTGTTGTTTCAAATGACTTCCATCATTTCCATCTCATCACTACCGTCATCCCAAGGCACCTGGCCAGAAAGGATGGAGAGCCAGCTTGGAAGTTAAGAAGCCTGCCTTTAAGTCTTTTCTCTGACCCATATCGCCTGTGTGACGGAGTAAGTCACTTAACCTTATCTCAGCACCCCCAGGCAATGTTCTAAGAACTTAAGTCGCAGAATATTTGCTGATTTGCTTAGGAGAGGGAATTTTGTGACAGGATTTTTGTAAATGAAATCACAGATCTGTTGCACAAAATAAAATAATAACACCCTGCATTTATAGAGTGCTTTAAGATGGGCAAAGCGCTTTATATATGCATTACTTTGTGTCCTACACAGGGCTGCTACATCTGTACACTATATCTCCTTGCCTCCTAGTCTACAACTCTGCTCTGGTCTCACTTTCTTTGCTTCTGAAACCTTTCTCTCAAATGAGCCAATTCATCTCTACACTGTCCTCTATGTTTGAATTCCTTCCCTCCTCTTCCTCTGATTATCCCTTTGCAAACCCCAGCCTTATGTTACCCTTACCCACCAGCCTGCTTTCTTCTTTGCTCTGCAGGAAGAATTCACTCAATTGAGAAAAAAAGGAAAGAAAAGGAAAGAGAAGGGGTGGTAAAGGCACCAGCCACAACACTCCAAGAAACTGTGAGGTAGATTTTCCTCACGCTCATTTTTGTCCACTTTCCCTTGTTTTTTTTTTTTTTTTCATATCTTCCAGCAAAGTTGTAGACCTCATTGTCACTTAAAAAGAAATGGGCATAGACCTAGAATAAACTAAGGATTGAAGCAGGAAGTATAGTTTGGTAAAACGGAAGGTATGGAGACTGTAAGTATCCTGCTTAGATATATGGTGAGGAGGTGAGGAGGAACAGATGTAATTCTGCTTAGAGATTTAAAAACATTTGTTCTGGGTTATGTTGTGTGTATAATTGGAGTTAGGGAGAATATAAAAAAGAGAGAGGATGAGAAGGTTTTTTTCTGTTTATCTCTCATCAACAGACTGAACCACAGCCAACATTTAAATAGCATTTTAAGTTTTACAAAGCACTTTACTTAGTTTTCTCACCTGGTCCTCAGAACAACCCTGTATAATAGATAATGTTATTATACCCCTGCCCCCCCCCACCTTTTTTTTCAGATGAGAGAGGCCCATGGTCACATAGAGCTAACAGTGTCTGAGGCAAGACTCCAACTCAGGTCTCCCTGATTCCAAAGCTAGCCCCCTATTCACTTTCCCACCCAGCTAAAACAAAGACCTGGATGCAATTTCGTAAGACCTCTATGAAGAGCTGGTATGCTTCCTCTATTTGTTGCAGAAAATCCCTTCACTTCTAGACATGGCAATCTGTAATGTTGAGAAGACCAATTTTTCCCTCCTTCTTAGCACAGTGCTTGGCACATAGTAGGTGCTTAATAAATGTCCATTGATTGACTGATCCCTTAAAATATGATACACAGGTGGTTTAATCAATTAGCAAGGGCTGACTGAATACCAAATACCTACTCAGAACACCACTATGTATCATGTGAAACACAAGAAAAGTAGCAAAATCTCTCTCCCTGTCTACCAGGAGTTCGTGATTTATGACCATGTTTAATTAGCAAAGTCAGAGAGATCTATGTGTTTTTCATTCCCTTTGTCATTCTTTCCCCCCTCCAAGAATGAGGGGAAACCCTTCTTCCTAATTTAGGAACTGTCCCAACCATTCAGAAACAAAAACTATCTCTCTCCCCATTTGGGAGGATTTGCTGGAGAAAAGGCTATAATTTATATCATCACTTTTCCTTGAATAATAAAAAATGCCAGCAAACAGGTTTCAAAAGTTAGTGATGAACATGCCCCTGCCTTCCAAGTGGAGGATCCTTTGTGATAGCTATAATTAGCTTTAAAATATTCTGTCAAGATCCTCAGATGTAACAGTAAACCATGACGGCTTCTATTGCAGGCACACAGCAGTTGCTCATAACAACTGGGGAGCTGTGTCTCAGTGCTGCGACAACCTACTTTTTGTTACAATTTGATCACTGCCTTGGCTGAGAGTAAGATCCAAGTTTAACCTACATATGTAGAGATTGAAAAGGGCTGCGTAAAATATTCACATCCTGTCTGCTCAAGTAACTTCTGGGCTTGAACCTCCAAACCCTTTCTGGTGAGGATAACAGCGTTTGACACTTAGCGGATTGTAGAGAAGGAGATAAATAGCATAAGGGAATTTTGTCATCATTAACTAGCCTAAGCACAATTGATCATCATAAACCAAGGCTCAGCTCAAGATTGCTCAAATCCCACCATCAGAAGAAGTCCTCTCCCAGGGCACCTCGCCCACAATGGCTTTTCTCTGAGGTTCTCTCCCATGGACACTGTACTTATTGTCAGTCTTCCAAATTAGAAAGTGAGTTCTTTGAGGGCAGGGACCATGTGTCTTCCTTTGCATTCCAGTGCTTAGCAAGGGTGCTTGGCACCTAGCACTTCATAAATGCCTGTTGATTGATCAAAAGTTTAACTGTGTAGTATTTATCATCCAATCATTTCTGACCCTTTTTTACTGTTGGCTTTTCTCTGGGTTTTGGGGTTAAACTTATCAACTCTCTTTGCCTGATGTCCAAAAGATTTGGACACTCTATTCCCTAGATGAAAGAGCCTCTCGTTACAAGACCCTGAACCTGCTAGGTATACTACGCCAACACATTTTCTACAAAGATCAGATCTTCGCTGAAGACACCCTTGTACATAGCACTGAGCACTTGTTCTGAGGAACAATGACTCCAGAGTCAGAAGGCATGGGTTTGAATCCTGCTTCTGTTATATGTTGTTATTCAGTTGTTTCACTTGTATCAGACTTTGTGACCCCATTTGGGTTTGGCAAAGCTACTGGAATGGTTTGTCATGTCCTTCTTCAGCCTGTTTTACAGATGAGAAAACTGAGGCAAACAGAGTTAAGTGACTTACCCAAGGACACATTTCTTGTATATGTCTGAGGCCAGATTTGAACTCTGATTTTGCAGAGTTCAGGTCCAATTCTTTATTGTACCAACAAACCGGCTAGCCCTGCTTCGGTCATTTACTGTCAATGTAATTGTGAGAGTCACTTAGCATCATTGGTCTACAGTTTACCTATATATAAAATGAGGTTTCTTAATCTGGGGTCCATGAATTTTCTTTTAAAATATTTTGATAATCATCTTTTACTACTTAGCACAAATGACTAGCACATTGCTAGCAGGACTGAATTGTAAAAGCTCATCTAAGTGGTTAAATGGAACTGGGGAACAGGAAACCTCTAAAATTTGAGGGTCACAACTGGTGGGGGCTTGAATCAGTGGAAGATACATTAGATATCCCCACAAACCCTCTGAGGGTCCTAGAGGCCCCTGGGAAGGGGGAGAAATGTAGCAAGCCCAGCTTTAAGGTAGTGGCGACCAGGATAGCCACAGTAAAATGTATTTGAAAACATTATTAGATGAAAGTGTCTGTAGCAGATTGTCACCAGAAGGGTATATAGCAACAACAAAAAGGTGAAGAAACCTTGGACTAGATAATCTCTAAGGTCCTTTCCAACTCTAGATTTATGATCCTATGGCTCATTAAAGATAGGAAATTATAACACTGGGAGCTCCCTTATGCTCTTCACAAAACATATGCTACTCTTAAGCAGTTAATGCATCAACCAATCACAAAGAATTTTTAAAAGCTTACCATGTGCCAGGAACTATACTAAATGCAGAACATACAAAGAAAAGTAAAAAATATTTCCTGATCTCAAGCACCTAATATTCTAATGAGGAATCAACATGTTAAAGTACACATAAGTTAGATACAGAGTAGATGGCAGGTAATCTGAAAGGGGAAACATTTGTTGGTATGGGAAGAAGGGAAGACCTCCCACAAAAGGTGGGATTGAGGCTGACCATTTGAAGGGAGCCTGCAAAATGAAATAAGTAGATAAGCATGTTTTCGTGAACTCAGATTTTTCCTGCGCTCAAAGCAGCCAGTTTTATTGAAGAGACATGGGTCACATTCCCCTGGGTAAGCCTTTCTCTCTCTTAAGCTTTTGAAAACTCCTGCATGGACATTCAAAACCAATCTTTTCTTGGTGGAGCACCTGAAACAACTGCGTTTTTTTTTATTAAATCTGCAAGGACTAACAATTAAAGGATTTTAAAATGTCATTAACTCTGTTCTATAATCATTGAAACTTCAATGAAAAGGGCCCCTGTAGGTTTGACCTAATTCTTACTTATTAATCCTTAAGTATAGGGCCCTGGTTTTTCTTACTTCAATGCTGAAAAGAAGCAGAAAATAACACTGTTAAGTTTTCAATCAGTTCATTTGTTACTATATCATTGTCAAGGTCCCTGGTTTCTTTTAAGACTTAGCTCAAAGTCCCATCCCTGTCTGCAGGAGGCCTTTCCCAGGCTCCTCTGCTTCAGGGTCTTCCCTTCTGAGATTATCTTCCAATTTCTCTGTATTTATCTTGGATGTATGCAGGTCTTCTTTTAAATATGTAGCATGTGATCCCAATAAAGGTAGCGATCATTTTTTTTATTATTTTTTGTATTCACTGCACTCATTGCAGCTCCTGACCTAAAGTAAGCACTTAATCAATTTTACTGACTAACCGAAATTGTCAATGGCTCTTCCAATTTTTAACTATCTCTGCCATTTGTGAATGGTCTATCAAAAATAAGCTACACTTTATGCAGCTCACATAACCCCCTGAACATTCTTCCATCCATTTATTACATTCCCTCTAGTATCAAATGATAGCCATTTGAGAATCGAGAGGAATTTCAGAAACCCCACAAAGTACCAGCAGGACAATTTCCACGTTGAATGTGCCAGTGCTTTAGAGGTCAGTCTTGTAAAATCTTCTCTCTTGTTCTCCCTGAGGGAAGCGGTTATTTTTGTTGCATTTGGCTAGAAAGAAAATTTCACTGCAAATGCAATCTCTGACCCATACCAAAGATGCAGAACACTTCTATCGAGATTCAGAGACGTGCTAGCACTGTGATATATTTCTTGAGGAATCCAGTCACAGGCAGGCATGGTAGCTGACAAAATATATATTCTCTTTGTATCATCCAAAACTCACTTGCTTCAAAATATTTCTGAGAAGTCTCAAAAATTGAAGCTCAGATACCATCCATTTATGAGTTGTATTAATGTAAGAGGAGGAAATTAGAAGTTAGGGACTAAGAATTATAAGATGCCTTTTTAGTTTTTCTACTAAATTTTGTAACATGCTGGTTTTGTTGTCTTGGATTATGAATGCTTAATAAATACGCAAATGAGTGAGTAAATTAATGAATGAAAAAAGCATTTATTTAAAAATGTTTCCTGTGTGCAAAGTATTCTGCTAAAAGGGAAAGAGAGGCAGCAGTCCTAGCTCCACTGGAAGACAGGGAAACAATACTGATTAAGTCATTTGGATACAGTGGTAATGTACATGAAAATCTGTCTGTCAGTCAATCAATAAGCGTTTGTCTTAGGCACTGGGTCAAGTAATGGGGATATAAAGACAGAAAATGAAACAAGCCCTATTAGCAAAGAGTTTCCATTACAGCAGGGAAATAAGAACAAGAATACATATGTATATATATGTACATAAATACACATATAGGCACATATCTATGTATATATGCATACCTAGATGTGAATGTGCTAATATATTCATTCATATGTGTATATATATATATATGCATGCATACATATGTAAGCATATACACATCAAAATGTACAAAGAATAAATATGAAAAGGATAAATATGAACAAATAAAGGAGTCAGAGAGGGAGAGCCCTAGTAGTTTAGGGGATCAGTAAAGGTTTCATGTAGATAATTCTTGAGTTGTATCTTGAAAGGAGAAAGGAATTCTATGACAGAAGAGAGGAAGGAGTGTATTCCAGATATGAGGAACAGCCAGTGTGAAGGCATGGAGATGGGAGATTTAACTCTGTCTTGGGAACACAGAGAGGCGCAGTTCAGCTGGATCATAAAATGGGGGAGGGAAAGGAATGAACAATGAGGTTGAAAATGTAAGTTGAGACTGAATTGTAAAGATCTTTAAAAGCTAAAGAGAGGAGTTTATATTTTTGTCCTAAAAGCAATGCGTAGTTTCTGCAGTTGACTGAGAAGGGGACAGGTAGGGTCAGACATATGTTTAAGGAAAATCACTATGGCAGCACTGTGCAGGATGGATTAGGGTGGGGTGAGATTTGAGGTAAGCAACCAATTATGAGGAAATCACAATATTCTAAGAGAGAGGCAAAGATGATCTGAACCATAGTAATAGCTGTGTAAATAGAGAAAAAGGATCATAGGCAAGATGTGGAGATAGCTAGTAGTAAAATGGATAAAACGCTGAACTGTGGAAGACCTGAGTTCAAATTTTGCCTCAGAAACTTATTAGTTGCGTGATCCTGGACAAATTACTTAACTTTGTTCTGTTTCTGTTTCCTCAGCTATAATATGGGGATGACAATAGAAACTACCCAACAATGTTGTGACAGGGATCAAATAAGATACAAAAGGTTTTACAAACTATAAAGTGCTACATAAACACTATTACTATTATTATTAGAAAAAACAAGATTTTGTAATTGGATAAGGAGTTCAGGATGATGCTGAGGTTATGGACCTGACTGATTAGAAAAATGGTGGTGTATTCAACAGAAATAAGGATACTTGGAAGAGGGTAAGAGGTACTTTGAGGGTAAGAGGTAACAAGTTCTATTTTAGACATGTTGAGTTTGAGATGTCCAATTTGAAATGACCAATAGACAGCTGGTAATGTGAGATTAAGGCTCAGGGAAGAAACTGGGACTATAAATACATATATATCTATGAGTCATCACATAGGGACGATAATTAAAACCATGGAAAATGATGAGATCACTGAAAAAGACTAAAAAAGAAGAGATTCCAAGGACAGAGACTTAAACTAAGGGGCATGACATGGAAAATGACCCAATCAAGAAGACTGAGGAGAGGATGAACAGGTAGAAAGAGAAGCAGAATAGATTATTGTTTTGAAATGTCATAGAGGGAGAGTATGTAGGCAGACAGGGTGGTCAGTAGTGTCAAAGGCAGCAGAGAAGTCAAGTAGTATGAAGTAATTTGGTAATTAAGAGATGATTGCTAATGCTCTGGACAGAGTAGTTTCAGTTGGGTAATAAAGTTGGAAGCCATATTGCAAAGATTGCAGTAGAGGAAAGTAAGTGGAGACGAATATAGGCAGCTCTTTCTAATAGAATGACTGAGAAAGGGAAGAAAGCTAGAGGACGATGTCTTGAGGTGGTCCCGGTATCTCCTAGTGAAGATTTTTCAAGGACTGGGGAGACTTAGACATGTTTGAAGTCAAGAAGGAAGGATCTGATAGTTAGGTAAAGGTTGAAGATTGACACATAGGGAGGATTGAGAGGGCAAGCTGCTAGAGAATGTGGAAGGGGGTGAGATCAAGGGTATAGGTAAAGGAGTTGCACATATATGTGGCCTATCCTATTATCAGACCTGGGGTAAAGGAAGAGAGTGAGAGATTGTACTGAAGGATTGTATGACTAAGAGAAAGGGAGAAGTTCATGGGGAATAGTTCTAATTTTCTCAGTGAGGTAAGAGGCAAATTCATCAGCTGAGAGAGTGAAAGGTGGGGAAGTATGAGAGAAGTTTAAAATAGTTTGTGAGGGGGTGAGACAGGGAATCATGTAGGAAGGAATAGAATTGGCATTTTTCAATGAGAACGCAGGCCAACTTGTGGATAATGTGCTTATAGTTTGTATCAAGGTTGTACGATTATACGTCCAAGCAAAGCAGGATTTTTTGTTGTTTTCTTTCTGGAGTTCAGTTTCCCAGGCTCACCGAAAACATCTGAAGTTCTGATCACCTTTGAACTCCAATGATTCACAGCTGTGCTGAATCACATAGGTTTCTGCCTACTGACTCTGAGCCAAACAGGAGCCAAGTCTTTATTATATATACTGGGAGGCTGGTATTTTGCTTTGGGGGCTCCTCTCATGTGAAGGATTCTGAGTAACTGTTTGTTAAGAACTCCCACACTCCCACCCCTGACTACTCAGATGTTGTTGGTGCTCCCCCATTCAGTGGTGTATGTAGTTGGCTGTTTTACTTTGTCAGACAGTTGGAGCCCTGTCTGTTGATCTTTGTGCTAATTTCTCCACGTGTATTTTTTACACTCACTTCTTTCTAATTAAAGTAAGATTGTTGACCCCTTTAAAAGTCGTCTTTCCTTTAGCAAAGCAGATAAAAGAACCTGTGCTAGTAAGCCATCCTGGATGTGCTAGGGTGCTTGCTAATACAAGGATTTTATGTAGCTCCATCCATCAGCATGGGCATAAGGGAAGAGGAAGGAAGGAAGAAAGGAAACAAGCATTTATTAAGCACCTACTCTATGCTAAGCACCATGTTATATGATTTACAAATATCAGTTCATAGGATCCTCACAACAATCCTGGGAGGAGGGTATTAATATCATCTAAGTTATCATTGAGGGAAGAAGGCAGACAGAAGGGAAGGAGGAATTAACTGAATTAGCACACAACAATTTCCACAGTTCCTTGGGTGTATATCTACAGAGTTGACAAGAAATGTAATTATCTAGTCAATTCATTTATCTAATCAAATCTGCTGAGGAAACTGAGACAAACATTAAATAACTTGCTCAGCATCACAGAGTTAAAGCTGGATTTGACTCAGGTCTTCCTGACTCCAGGCCCAGAATTCTACCCACTGTGCCAGCTAGCTGCCTCTAATAGGTGAGGCTTGAAGAGAATTTTGAATGAAACAAGTGATTCTAACAGGTGGTGTTGGTATTCAGTCCTTCCAGTTGGGTCTAATGCTTCATGAACCCATTTGGGGTTTCTTGCAAAGATACTGGAGTGTTTTTCATTTCCTTCTTGAATTCATTTGACAAATGAGAAAACGGAGACAAGATAAATAGAGTTAAGTGACTTATTCAGGATCACACAGGTAGTAACTGTCTGAGACTAGATTTGAATGTATATAGTCCTAACTCCAAGTCCAGCATTCTGTGTCACCTAGCTGCTCATGTAGACTGGGCAGAGACATATATTTTAATGAGGTGAAATTGAAAAAAGACCTCTAGGGTGCTAGCAGTAGTAGTAGAGGGGAGTGGATGGATTTGAGAAATATTGTGAAGGATCAGAGGGCTTGTAAACCTATCAAATGTGGGAGATAAGGGAGAGAAAAGAATAAAATAAGAGACTATGTTTCCAAGAATGTGATTCTGGTTGAATGTTATATTTTAAGAGAAATAAAAAGGTGAATGGGTTTGATACTACTGTTCTAAAAAGTTTGATTTGGAGCATGCTGATTTGAAGTGCTGGCAAGATATCTAGGACCACAGATTTAAAGTTGGAAGGTATTTTAGAAAACTTCTATTTTAATTCCCTCATTTTATAGGTAAGGAACTTGGACTTCACATAGCACAGCTAGTAATTAGCAAAGCTGAGATTTAAACCTAGATCTTCTGACTCCAAACATAGATATTCTTTTTATGGTTAGAAATGTAGGTCTAGAGCTTAGGAGAAAGGCCAGGGCCAGATATAAAGATATGGGAGTGATCTATGTAGAGGTGAGCATCAAAGCCACATGGGTGAATGAGATAGTAAAGGCGCAGACTGTGGAGAAACAAAAATACAGGGTTCAAGAACAGAACCTTAGAGAAGACCTACATTAAACAAGGCTGAAAAGAGGAATGAGTGGTTAGAAAAACGCTGTAGAAGGAGAGTCAAGAGAACGTGATGTCTTAGAGAAGGTGTTAAGGGAGGAGAATACATTGAGAAGGTGATGGGTAGTGATGTCAAATAGTTGCATAGATGTCAAGAAGGAGCACTAAGAAAAATGCACTGGTGAAAAGAATGTGACCGGTGACCTTTGGGAGAGCATGTTCATTAAAAGAAAAGGGATGGAAGCCAGCCTGCAAAAGGCTGACAAAGGAGTGGCTGGTGAGGCTGTGGAAACATTTTTTCTTTTAAAAAATAATTCCTAACAATCTTTGCATTTTATACAACATTTCATTACTTAGTTTTATTTCCTTGCTTTCTAACTTCTTTTATTTTCCCTCTCCTTTTCTTTCTATGGTTTCCCTTGGCTCAAAAACTGTGAAGTGTTCTTGGCTGAGCCATGAAAGAAAATGAGGGTGGATGCCAACGTACCCAAAGGGAAGGGAAATATGTGGGGGGAAATAACAAAAACCCCAGCCACTAAACTGATTTATATTCCTGTTTCATTCTGAGAAGAGGTAACTTTTCTTTATCTGCTAAAAGTTCTAGTGTAGTAGAAATTCTTAATATCCAATTCTAAATTTAAAATTATTGTCTGAAGAGAGAAGTTTTTCTGAGTTATTGTTGAGGGAGGAAGGCAGACAAAAAGGAAGCAGGCATTAACTTAGTATGTAATAATTTCCACACTTCCCTGGGTGTATATCTGCAGACCCTAAGAGAAATGTTATTATCTAGTCAATCAAGACAAGCTATATAATTGGCCTTTGTTATATCATTTTATTTTCATATTGATTTTGTATAATCTTGAATTCACAGAAAGACTGTATTTGTATTCATATCCTCAGAGTTCAGAAAGGTATCTGATACATAGTAGGCTTTTACTAAACATATAAGAAAGTTCCCTTTGCCCTATTTCATTTGATATAGTACCAGAAAGCCCAAAATGTAATGATAAGATATGAATGAAGTGTTAAATTAACTTTTGATATGTGGCCATGCCCTCACTCTTTTATCAACACCTCAATGACTAAGTCGCAATTAGCTGAAAAAATAAATTAGCCATGCTTGAGCCTCTGGGGCTTTAGGGCTCTAAAAAGTTAACATTCATAGAAGAGATGAAGGTAGTTATAGAGGAAATCTTTGTGCCTATTTAAAAAAAGACAATAAATGAGATTTTCTCTCTTCCCCCTCTCCCATTCGTCTTGCCATCAGAGCTATCTGACCTGTAGAAAGACACGATATTCAGTGGGGAATAGATGCAGTTTAGACAGACAGAAACAGAGTGAGAGTGACCCGAAGAAAGAAGCAGCTTCTTAGCAACTGAGGATGAAACTATGGAGAAGAGCAGACTCTGAGAACTAAGCCTGAGGGCTCTATAGAGAAGGAAAGGCCTTCTAGGCCTTGTAGTGTCACATGTATCCGGTATATATGTCCCTCTATTATTGTACTCTAAGCATGAGCCCTTATACCTATAGTTCTCATGTCCCCTGTCTGTGTTTGTGGGAGAGGGTACCAACTGCTAAATGGGAGTGAGGGGGAATGTTTTGTAACTATTGGTCTTGAGCTGCCATTGGGTAAACACCTTTGACAAGAAATAATTATCTATAGGCTGAATGACATATAGTGTTAGAAGTGCAGCCCCACAGTTTTATCCTTATAACTTCAACTTACACCTTAATTTAGAAACACCAAGAACACCCACTGCATCCTGGGCCATCACCAGTCGTGTTGACGTTTGTCTCTCTGTTGGACTCCTGTGACTGGAGGAGAGAGTGAGGCCTCTGAACAGAGAATGACACTGACTACATTGTATAGGTCTGCCTCATTTAAATCAAATTCACACTCAAGTCAAGACATCACCTTTGATGTTACTGGTCCTCTTGAAATAAAAGAATAACGACTTTTGGTAACAACCAACCTCTAAGAATTCAGTCCATGAACTAAAGGGTAAACTGGACTTGATGGTCTCTAACATCCCTTCCAGACCTCAATCTACAATCCTATTATCCCATGGAGTAGCCTAGAGCAGGTGACACAAATGTTTATTGAGTGATTATGTGCTGTGATGCAGGGATCATATTTTATTTTAAATGTCTAAGAGTTTTGTCCTCTGTGAGTGCCTGTACTTGTATGCTATAGTCATCCCTGTAGTACAGAACTGTCCTGAGTCATCTCCAGTCATCTTGATGAATATCAGGTCACTGGACCCAGGTGGCCACTGTGACCTTGCACAGCCCTCCCTCACTCAAATCAAAGTCAACTGCAAGTCATGCCATCATCTCGATGTCATGGTCCTCTTCGAGATTGAAGGACAGACACAATAATAACAGAGAACTGTTAGGCATTGACTCCAAGTACCAAACTATCCTCTGCATAACCTAGCTACCTCTGCTATACCTGCAAGCTACCTAGAATCATATCCTCAATTCATGGGAGCAATTTTTATAGCTTTGCTGTTTTGTTTTTACTGGAAATTTCCTTAAAAGTCCACAAAGGGGGCATCTAGATGGTGAATGGATAGAAAAATGGGTTTAGAATCAGGAAGACTCATCTTCATGATTTCAAATATGGTCCCAGACAGTTACTAGTTATGAGACCTTGGCAAGTCACTTTACCGTGTTTGCTTCACTTTCCTCATCTATCAAATGAACTAGAGAAAGACATGGCAAATCATTCCAGTATCTTTGCAAGAAAACCCCAAAAATGGGATCAAAAAGAGATGAACACAACTGAAACAGCAACAAACATCTCTCTTATCATCATCTTATTATCAATACAACTTTCACTCCAATTTTTATCTATGGTGACATAGTTTGTTGGAGAAAAGGGAATATAGCAATCAGCCACCTATAGGTAACTTCTATATTTAATTATGCCTCATCCTTCATAAACAAGAATATTAGAGATGTTAGACAATGAAGAGTGGAAGTTATGATGTTAATTCTAGTGTCTTACTTTCTTCGATTCCAATTTAATCCCCACACTTACAGGAGGCAAAATAATCTGTTTCATTGAGAAGATTGCGATTATTCAACAACCATGCTGTCTTAAAACTTTGCGGTAGCCTGAACCATTATTTTTATTTTTATCAGAGAATACGCGCCCCTACCATTTGATCTCTAGCCGTCATGCTCTTTTAGGCCAAACTATACCATTAACTATCCCCCAAACTTAACATTCTAATTAAGGTGGTGCAGTGGATTGTGTGCTGAACTGGGAGCAGGGAAAACCAGAGTTCAAATCTGACCTTAGACATTTACTTTGTCACCCTACCCAAGTCACTTAGACTTTGTTTGCCTTGTTTTCCCCATTTGTAAAATGTAGATAATAATAGTATCTATATCCCAAAATTTTTGAGAGAATAACTACTGTAAAGTGTTTTGAAAAATCTTAAAGTGCTGTATAAATTATAACTATCATTATTTCTACTATTATCTCCTATCTTGTTCATTTGTAAAAGATGGCCCCATAAACTCTGACTACTCATGCCTGTTTGTAAGAACTTATCTTCCTTTAATGCCATATTCCAGTTAATACAGTTTCATGTTCTATTTTAATCCTTTTCTGATTCTCCCAGCTATGTGTTCTTTCCTTCCTTATATTTGTTTAATTTACTTTTCTGTGTACATATAAAATACAATTTAACCTTCTCGAGGACAAGGAATATTTCCTAATTATCTCTGTATCTCCCAATCATTTCATCTAGAGGCTGGTCTTGAGCATACTTGATTATTTATAGTTTTTTTACCGATATGATTTGCCTTAGGCACTGAAAGAATATTTTATACAGAATGTGTGCATATGTCCATTTTTCTCATATAGTTCAAGGCTAGTCCTCTGAGAGAAATCTGTTTTGTGATCTGATCTATCCATTCTTAAAAGCTTTCTAACTTGGAAGGTTTCAATAGACTTTGTGTTTTCTTGTCATGACCTTGAAAAACATAGTGTCTCCTCCATTGTGTAATGAGGAATCAGATGGAAGATATGTATAATGCAATTATTACAAAATGATGATAAAATCTTCAGGCAGCAATGATATTATGGGGGTAAGAAATAGTCATGCCTCTTACCTTTAGAACAATGGAAATGAGATGAAAACCATATCCCTAAGAAGGTTAAGTTACTAGGATCGTGCACTGTATATTAGCAAAGTAACTTTAACTATAAGCATACCAAGGTAAGGTAAATGGGATGCAGTAGGGAAGTTATACAGTTAGTAGATAGGGAGCTATAGAGAACTCTCTTACAAGTTCTCTCTACCTTCTCTCTCTCTAACTTTTGGTCTTTGAGTCACCTAGACTCATTCAACAGTAAGTCAGGGGCAGGTCTATAACTCAGTTTTTCCTGCCTCCAAGGCCACTTGTCTATCCATGATGTCTTATTGCCTCTCTATAAAGGTTTATTAAAAACAGCAACAAAACTTTTGTAGGATATGGTTCTTGGGTGCTTTAATGATTACTCTTTTTTTACTATTAAGCATTTAAGTGATTTATATGTTGTGTTAATATTCTAAATGAAACTACATTTCATATTTCTCTGGTAAAGTTCTCTTCTGATGCATTGTCATGAAATAGAGCTGATACTTGTGAGTAGTCCGTCTGTTTAGTATTACTGACCATATCATAAACATCATAATGTAATTAATTATTGACTAAAATCTTATCTGGAATGGAGAGGAGCATTATAATGTGCCTTATTTCCCATAACCTCATTCAGAACAACAGATCCTTGACAATAAAAGCAGGAATAGGCCATATGACTAGGATGAGGATGCTGCTTTCTGTCGTTTATGGCCATTTCAGTTCGAAACTAATATGCCATTCAAAAAGGGGAAGCACTTCGAATGACTCTAAGGTCTCATGTGAAGATTATAATGCAGAAGGTTCAAACTTTAACCCTCAAGGGGAGCAGAGAACAAGACAGCAATTAGACATGATTTGAATAAGACTAGAAGCATTGAGAAGGATGTCAAGAAGCATAGGATTACACACAGCCATTCAATTCCTTTCTCTCTCCCCTTTTTGGAAAAATAACAAGGAGTGGTTTGTCTTCTCTAGCAGTCATATTTGAACAAGCAATTTTTTCTCGGACAACCACTATATGAGAAACTGTTCTTTCTCTTTTCTCCCCTCCGAGAAGGTGAGTTGTCTTATGTCAAAGGAAACTTGACAGGGTCAAGGGTCTAGAACAGGAATTGATTTGTGATCTCATTCCATATGCTGGGCACAAATGTTTGTATGTCTGTAGCTTTAGGATTATTGTTAAGAATAAAAATAGCCAGCTTTTATATAGAAATTTAGAGTTTGAAAAATGTTGTACATATGTTAACTCATTTGATTTTCATAACAACTCTAAGCTATAGGTGCCGTTATTACCCCCATTTTGCAGATAAGAAAACTGAGACACCTAGAGTTTATATGACTCATCCAGAGTTATATGACTAGTAAATGTCTGCTTGAATCTTCCTGATTCCACCTCCCAAAATCTATCCATTGCATAACCTGTCTGCTTCTATGATACCACCTAGCTGCCTATAATTATATCCTCAATTCATGGCAGTAATTTTTTTCATAACTTAGCTTGTTTTTGCTGATCTCTCTCTTTCACACACACACATACACACACACACAGAGCTATCTACTTTTTGAATTCATTTCAGCCTACCCATCAATTAGCTTTAAAAGATATGCTGCCTAGGTAAAAGAGTGAATTAGGTAGCCAAATCCCTTCTTGAAACTGTATTGTTAACAAGGCTTGTGGAAAATATGGGCAAAGAGTTTTAAAACTAGAAGTATTCATAACATCCCAGTTTCTCGAAGGTCATGCCAAGAAAGTATAAACACCGACAAGTCCTATTAAGCTAAAAGTCCTTCAAGTACCAGTCCAAAGAGACAATTCTTATGTGAGAGAGGCTTAACACCAGTATTTTGATAGCAAATGATGACCTTTTTTCAGCCACTCGTGAACACTGTCCTGTAAGATGTTGAGGGGTTCTAATCTGCACTACTGGAAAGAGTATTTTAAAAAAATCACACATCCTTTAAGGATTGAGAAGGTATTCTCTCTAATGGTATATTCCCTGGATTGCCATACACAACAGACTATATTCCTTAATGTGTAGTTTTAGTTTTTCTGACTCAGCCAGTAAGCCCAAGTCTGAGAATGAAAAGAAAAAAAAAACGGAATGAGTATAGTAATTCTCAATGTCAATACATTTATCAATTATGGTCAAAACCTTGACCTTGATTTAGAGTTTTTGTCCTGAATTCCACTCGTTATATAGAACCTGTGATAAGTGGATTAGATTCCTGACAGTCTTAAGACTCTACACACAAATCAAGTTTACCTGTATTTGACTTCATTTTCTTCTCACCAGACTTTTGGATGAAAGAGAGAAAGATATCAGGTCAGCTATTTCTGAAATGTGAGCAAGATGATGTCAAACATGCATAGCAAGCACCATTAACAGCAAAGATGGCATTTTCTGTGCATATCTTCCACAAACAACTTATCGTTGATGACAGTTGATGACAGAAAAGGGGCACCTGCTTCCCCTAAACTACTATTTCTCAACCACTGTATGAGGACACTTCTTCCAAATGCTCTTAGTGTATAATGATATATTAGGTTTCTACCACGTTCTTAGCCATGGAAGATAAAGATGACAGAACCAATAATGGAGGGAGGAAAAAGGATGACTGTTTTCTATGTTTATGAGATGTTGCCTCACTTTGCCAGAACCCATCCCAGTGCTATCCCCAACATGACTTTGTCCTAGTACTAGACTGAGTTCTAGGCTTTCAGAAATTCTTGGCGTCTTACCCCTACCTCATTGTAGCTCTCATATCAACTCCCAATTACACTTTGTATTCAGACCTGCTTACCTATGAGATAGGGGAAAATGACATCTGTCCTGCCTACTGTGTTTCCTTATGAGAATCATCAAAGAAAGTATGTTATATATTTTGTAAGCTGAAAAGTGCAACATAAATGCACGTTACATATATATTTTATAGATACAGATATAGCTATTTGTTATTAATGCTTTTCTCACACGAAAGAGATGACCTCATCAATTTCATTAAGATTGCAAGTGTTTGATATACCTTCCCTAATGCTATCATTTAATATTTTTTTTGCCCTTTTGGCAAAACTCCTTGAGAAGACCATTAGATATTTCCACTTAGATACAATAGATGCCTCCACTTTCAATCCTCTCATTCTCTTCTTAATTCCCTACAATCTGGCTTCTGACCTGATCATTCAAATGAAACTGCTTACCCCAATAATTTCCTAATTGCCAAATCCAATGGCCCTCTCTCAGTCCTCATACTTCTTGACTTCCCTGAAGTCTTTGACACTGGTGACCACCCTATTCTTCATAGTCTTTCCTTTCTAAGTTTCCAAGACACCACTCTCTCCTGGTTCTCTTCCTACCTATCTAAATCAGTGTTCTTTACTGGATCCTCATCCAGAACAGGACCACTAATCATGGATGCCCATTCCTATAAGCCCTTTTCTTTTTTTTTCCCTTTCTACCAGTTCACTTCGTTATCTTATTAGGTCCCAAGTATTAAATGATCATCTCTATGCTAATGATTCTAAAGTCTCCCTGCCACCCCCTACTACACTTTGTTTATATTTCTCTTAAAGTATTCATCATATATCACTTTGTATTATAGTCATTTGTGTACGTATTATTTTTTCTTCAAGACTGCAATTTCCTCAGTGGCAAAAACTATGTATTTCTTTCCTTCTTTATCGTAATTACACAGTGCCTACCAACACACACTAGTGGCTCAGATTGTGAGCTCCTTGAGGGTGGGGACAGTCTTTTCCCTTTTTTTGTATCCCTAGCATTTAGCAAAGGGTCTATACACACAGTAGGCACTTAATAAATGTTTCTTGATTGATTGAATGAATACTACTATTAGATTTAAATTCTTATTCTGGGACCAGTGTGTAGGTAGCTCTGTGTTCTTGAAGCTAATGGCAGCAGAGCTCAGGCTTGGACAGCCTCTATAGAAATAAAAATGGTTTGATTATGGATCTGGGGATAAATTGTGTGTATATGGTCTAATAACCAGGTTAGCTAAGTAGAAAGGGCTCTTCTTTTGAAGGCCTTCTGCCAGGTGATAAACTTTTTTAACCAAAATCATTTATGAAAACAGTCAACTGATGTTTGGGTCTGTGATTTGTCTTGATAGAAGGAATACTCCCAATCAAAGAAATCGGTGATTTTTATTTAAGAAGTATAATTTGAATGGAGAACTACATATAAGTACTTACACACTCCTGTCATACTTTCTTTGTACTACTCATTTGGCATTTACTAACAGAGGAGCTTAGTTTTTTGGTTTAACTGTGCGTGCATGCATGTGTGTGTCTATATTTTTTTTAATGTGTTCTTTTTCTACAACTAGAATGCTAAGTTCTTGAAGGCAGAAACTATTGATTAGCCTTTCTATTTTTTTCTTTTAGTCATCTTTTAGAGAACCAGTGCTTATTAAGCATGTGTTGAATAATTATACTCATTAACTGATGCATATAATGGCTTAAGTTTGCAAAACACGTTGCATATTTTATCTCATTTGGGAACTGACAACAATCCTTTTGTACTAATTAGGGATTAAGTATGATAGATATCCCCATTTTATAGATAAGAAACCTAAAACCCAGTGACTTGCCCATGGTCACACTTGACTCCAAGTCCAGATATCTACCCCGCAATGCTAATTCCTAATCAATAAATACTCATAAATACATATATGTTGGTGGTGAAAGGGATGTAAATGGAAAATATGTTTGCCTTGTCTTGTTTATAGGAATAAGCTGAACTGAAAAACACTGAGAAGTACTGTTAGGGGCCCACAGGCCTCATCACTGACTGCACTGAAGAAAGATAGATGTAAAGAACACTTTGTATGTAAGCCCTGAACAGGTTCTCAAAGGTCAATAGCCTGATGTTGAGCTAGGCTTCAGATATAAAAGCAGATGGTACTGTTTTGGCTTTCTCCTTCTGGACACAAAACTCTTGCTAATTGAAGCAGACACTGAAGGAGCCACTTTTTCAATTTCCCCAGAGATCTGTACATTTAATTTCAGTCCCAAATTTCATCAGACACGCTACTGTCCTCTCCCTTAACCACCGCTTCCCTGGAGCAGCTAAGCCATCTCTTGCTTTCATTGTTATCCAAAACCCCTTTTCACAGAAATGCTTCATAGGAAGATGAATAAATGAGTGAAGTAACGATTTCTCTCAGGGCATCTTCCAAGCTTGAATAAGACTCCTTGAGAGAATGTCAGCGAGCTACTTTGAGTAGAAGTGACACACACAGTATCAGAAATGACATTCTTCACACAATCTGGATGCCAGACTTAAGAGAGATGAAGTGAACTGGGAAGGTCATCTTGAAGAGATCTTTTCCCAATAGTATCATGGGAAATTCTCAGTCCTAATCAGAACAGGATTCTCATGATGCTCTGGCCTGGTTTATGATCCTAGGGACCTCTGAAATGGCAGAAATGCTATACGGAATCATTCTCTCACTGTGGCATTTGGAAGTTCCCACTCCCACCCCCAGCCCTAAGATAATGTCTTTTTTCTTCTTTTCTTTCTCCCTCCCTTGCAGCTCAGATTATTTTCCAGAAATGGCAACAACATTAAAAGTGTTGGGAAACTTGCTAACCCAGCTCGCTCACACATTTATATCTCTGTCAGAATACAGCATTGTATTTACCCAGATTAAATTAACTGTTGTCAAAACTCAGTGGAAATCATGGTGTACTGAGCAAGCCACACATTACAGATGTGAGCATCTATTTCCAAAATGCAAAGTGAATATTAAAATACTTATATTTCTAGGGTGCCATTGCATCAAAAGGAAACAACTTGAATTATTTTATATTTCCTATAGAGTAGAGAGCAAAGATGAGTGTAGGGAAGTATATGAAACCTTATGTCTCTCAATGACTCCAAGGACATTCATTTCAACTCTATGAATATAATTTCCCACCTAATAAATGGAGGAATATTTGGGAAGTATCGACCTACTTAAAATGTCTTGAATTTCCATAGTGCTTTTTAGGTCCAAAACACATTCACACCTAATTCTCCATGTTATCTTGACAATATCCCTATGAGGTAGAAAGGATTGCTCTTATATTTATTTTAAAAATGAAAAACTTTGCTAAAGTTCTCCTTTGGTTTCTCATCTTGGCATGGAAGTGACCTAAGGGTCCTGAAGAATATGCCAACATATCACAAGTCTTATCAAGTTTAACAGGCTGGTAATATTGAGTCTGGTGATGGATTGTAAGTCTGTCCTCCAAGGATTTATAAAGTATCCCTTCTCATCCATCAGCTAAGAAATTATAGGACCTAGTCAAGCATCTTGCTCTCTGTATCCAACTAAAACAGTACTCCTTCAGACTGGACCTCTAGAAACTATGCCCTATCTCCCTGGGGGCCTTAATACATTAATTTTTAGAACTCTACACTGTGAGTGAATAAAAACTCCTATACTCCATTGCATATGCAACCTTTCTGCAAGCCCCCTTTCCACCTCTTGCTGTACAAATAGCAATCAGATTAATACCACCATTCCTACTGGAAAGGGCATGACAATCAATTTCCCTATATTGCCACTAGAAATCCCTGTGACTCTCTAGACCAAAACTTCCTTCTCTGGCCATCACTCCCCTATATTTGTTTCTGGCTTATATTAGAATATAAGCTCTTTCAAGACATACATCATCTTCTTTCTGTATTTGTATCTTCAGGAAGCAGTTTAGTGCCTGGTACATGGAAAGTGTTTAATAAATACTTTTTAATTCCTTCATCTAAGAAAAAAATAGCTAATATTTATATAGCACTTTAAGATGAGCTATAAATATATACATATAACATATGATATATAAATATCTGTAATATACATATGTGATAGCTACATTGGGGCATATATAAATAGGTAGATAGACAGCTTTAGGGTTTAGAAAGCACTTTATACATATTATCTAATTTCATCCTCATTCTTAAAAGGAGCCACTTATAAGAGCAGCCTATGAAGCAAGTGATATTATTCTCCCAATTTTACAGATGCAGAAATTTACTCTTACAGAAGTTAAATGACTTGCCAGAGGTTATGCACTTGTAAGTTTCTGTGGCTGCATTTGAACTTAGGTTTTCCTAAATCCAACAACACACTCTAACTGCCTAGTCCTGTGGCTGCCAGAAATCACGCAGGCAGAATCTGATCCGAAACCTGAGTTCCATGCTCCTAGTCTGATTCCCTTTTCATTCTAAGATGGCCAGGAGGTTTTGCTTTGAGAATTTGCCAATGCCACCAGAAATAACTGGTGACCCAGTGAAACAAGGCACTAGATTATTCTGATTATCAAAGAAATTGTTATAGCTCAAATAATTTTGCCATAGAATTCAACTGGCAATCATATTATCTTACAAACCATTCTGCATTCATGGCTTTGAATGAACCTGGTTCATTATGGCCACTGTATCATCTCATATGCCACTACTGAGACCATCACAGAACAGAATTCTTTATTATTTGGTAAATCTATTCTGAAAAACCCAATTACATTTAAGATGTCCAATGTACAGGCCTATGAATGAAGAACAAAGTCCTTCTTTTACTTCACAGAAGGTAAAAAATTTCTGATTCCAACACTTTGTTTTATTTAGACCATTCAAATGTTGTTCATTATTTATCAACTAGAAGAAGGGAAAGAGAGTACGGATGTAAACTTGGACAACTTGGCCTCAATTCAATTTCTCCTGCTCAAGTCATTTTTGCTGCCATTTATAGATGAAGAAATCAAGGCCTAGAAAGACCTTACAGTTTATCCTACAAACTACCAAAAGCTCTCTTTAGTGCTCAATGGGCTCAGTAAGTCTAAATGCATATGGGGCAGGCTTATGAAGTACAAGATTTGTCTTTGGCATTTTCCATCTCTTCCTTTTGCATTGCCCTTTTGTGTTGACCTCTCTCTTGTCTCCTCTTTCTGCGGTGACCACTTCAAATTCATTCTATATCTAGCTTGATTATACATAGATATTTTCTCCTCCATTATATTATGAGTTCCTTGAGAGCAAGGACCATCTTTTATCTTTCTTTGTACCCCTAGGACTTAGCTCAGTAACTGGCACATAGTCTTCATGTAATAAATGTTCATTGACTGACAAAATCCTCCTATATCAAGCAGAATCAATAAACATTTATTAAACACCTATTATATGCTAGGCATGGTTCTAAGAGCTAGGGATAAAAGAAAAAAGTCAAAAACAGCCCCTGCATTCAAGGAGCTCCTAGGCCAATGAAGAGACACTAGGGGAAAAAAGCAACTTCTTACATATAAGATATGTGCAAAGTAAATTGGAGGTATTCTCAGAAGGACATAAATGAAAGTATCTGTCCTATCAAAACCTGCTCCCAAGAAAGGGTTTGAGGATATCCTGTATTCCTTTTATCTAATGTATTACCTTTCTTTGGGGTGTCTAAATTTTATGCCTCATCTCTAAGTGTGGAACAAAATTTTATTCTTTATTAAAGGAATTTCTGCATCAGTGAACACACACAGGAAATATTTGGGGGGAGATGGATGGGGAGTGGTAGAGACTTCTTGGAGATTTTAAAATTTTACATGTAGCCACAAGTAATGGCTTCTTAGTCTATTATTGAATAAGACTACTATTGAATATGTATTTCTTCCTGAAAAGGTTTGTGTTAGGGGTGGGGGAAAGTGTGTGAGTATTGTGGACTCTATCTAGACAATATGGCTAGAGCCCTAAGGCCTTGGCTATTGATATATCCTGTTTATTGGGCAATCACATGCACACAGCTCAGATGTGGCATTCCAATGCCCAGTGGCAAGAGACTGCCAAATATCACTGTAACTCTTTAGGACACTCATTCAGTACAAGTTGCCAAATTAACCAGAGGTTATAATTAGACAGAATAAATGTCTCTAGTGATGCTCAATTTAGGCATTTCAAGAGACAGGATTTGAAATGACTTGGATTAGTCTTGACATTTATATGACTCTATAGGATATTGAACAGAGGAAAAAAATACCTGGACCAACCTCTTATTTTACAGAGTAGGAAACTGAGGATAGATTGGTTGATGTCACATAATTAGTGATAGAGGTACATTAAATCTTCTTTCTCCATTTTTAGCATTCTTCCCTACTGGGTCTAATGACCTAAGAATTGGGGAGTAGACCTTGCCCACAGAGTCCTTTTGGTCTACTGAAATAACCTGGCATAGGAGGTCTCTTTGCCAGGCTTATTTGCTCTTGCTTGATTTCCTTAAAAAGAGGTATGGATTTGTACTGAAAGCACTGGAATTTGTATCTCACTGGGTTCATAAGAGAGACAACAACAGCAGAAAATCAATGTATCTGGCCTTAAAGCTTTTTTAGGAACAGACCTCTGAAAGACCTTTGGATCTTCCTGAAATTGGGGTGATTGGACTTTTCTGAATAGATACAGCAAATGCTAAGTCACCACTTCAAGATTTCATTTCACTGTGTCAACTTGGAAATGATCAGCTCAATCTGGCAACTCTAGTGTTTTTCACATTATGAGTTTATTCTGGTAGGTGCTATATACTCATTGAGGTCACATTTCTCTGGCTCACACCATGGGTTCTGAGGAGGGATAGAGTTGAGGGGATGGAAGAATAAAATAAAGTATAATATGATGACAACTATACATATATACATACACATATATGTAATAAAATATATATTATATAATAAATATATATATATAATATACACATATACATATAGAACATTAGCAGTCAGTCAAAAAGCACTATTAAATATCTACTATGTGCCCGACATTGTGCTCAGTGCTAGGGATAGAGAAAATAAAAAAAAGCAAAAGACAATCCCTGTCCTCAAGGAACTGTAACGGTAAGATAATTTGAAGATCTTCCCTGCCCCTTAATAGGTCCATGTGACCTACTTTTGAGCTTTGGTCCTGCCCACAGTCTGAGTCACATGGAGCTGATGGTAGAAGGAGCTTGCTGAATGGGTGGAGCAAGAAGAAAGAGTGAGGTGGAGCCTGGAGAGAGAGCAGTCAGAGCAGAGCAGCTAGTATGAGTGAACGAGGGAGTGACTTTGCCTAAGGGAGCTTGTTAGTGGGGAGTCCTGATGAAGGGAAGACTTGGGGATGGCCATGCTCCCCTTATTGATAAAGAGTACAAACTTTGTTGTAACCATGGTGGAACTGACTTTCTGATATCTGCATAAATGTCTTGGTTTCTTCTTTGAGGAAGAGAGTTTACATTTTGTGAATTTACCCTGGAAATATGCCTACATATCCACAGTGGCTGCTGTGGATATTGCATTGGTGTTACAGGAGCTCATAATCTGTGGCAGGCATTTATATAATGTTTTCAAGTTTGGAAAGTCTTTTCTATTTTATCTCCCCAGTAGAATGTAAATTTTTCAAGAGTAAAGATTATTTCATTCTTTGTATCAGCACCCTCAGATACTAGTATAGTGCCTGGCATGTGGCTGGTACTTAAAAAATTCTGATTGATCTCATTTATGTTTCACAACCTCTACATAGGGACTGTTCATTTTACTGTCCCCATTTTACAGATGAGGAAGTGGAGTCTCAGAAAGGCTAAATGATATGCTTATTATAGTCACACAGCTAATAAATGCCAGGGTAGGATTTGAGCTCAGATCTTCCTAAATCCATATCCAGCATTCTTCCTACTATATCACATTGCCTTTAATGATAAAAGATATAAAATGACAGAGCTAGTTGGGCAGCAATGCTGGGAACCCAGGGCTTTATCCATAAAGGGACATGGGTGGAATTTTTTCCCCTATGTATTCCTTTGCACATACTCTAGACTTCCTAAGCTCAAAAGAAATCAATACCCCAACTAGAGGGTATATCCAGAGAATCTTGTAAAATGCACCTGGTAATAAACTCTTACACAAGGCAATGACTTCTGTTGTACATTTGCATACATATCTATTTGTCTCTGAGGCTCATTAGTTCTACCATTGCTATGGAAACATGCCACAGCAACCTAATTGTAACTACTGCTAGAGGGTAACAGGTGCACCAGGGTCCATTACAAATCATTATATAGGCCAAAGAGGCCACATCAGCACGCCTTCTAATTGAGGTAATGATCGTTGGTGGCTGACAGACCCTGAGTTTCTCCTTTAAATAATGGACTAATAAAATATTAAGCTGAGCTGAGGGGGGTAGCATCAATATCTGTAATTACAGTTTAAAAACAAGCAGGTAAAAACTCAGGAAGATCACCAAAATCATTCAGTGCCATAACAAATATGTGTCCTCTCAAAGACATAGGACTGGAAGTGACTTGGAATATGCTTGATATTTATATGATTCCATGGAAGACTAAAAAGTCAGAAACATCTGGCAAGGGTGGAGAACCTGTGGCCTCCAGGATACATGTGGCCTTCTAGGTCCTCAAGTGTGGCCTTTTGACTGAGTCCAAGTTTCATAGAACAAAACCTTTCATTAAGGGGATTTGTTCTGTGAAACTTGAATTCAGGCAAAGGGTCACACTTGAGGACCAAGAAGGCTACACATGCCCTTGAGGCCACAGGTTCCCCAACCATGATTTCTAGACTAACCTCATTTTATAGAGTGGGAAACTGAGACCCCAAGAGATGAAAAACAATCAAGTTACCACTTAATGGCCAGTCTAATCCTGTGATAAAGATCAAACCATATCATTCATCATTCAGAGGATGAAGAAACTCAACATTAGCTGAGTCACCTAATAACTTTAATGAGTTTTCCCTGCAGACTATGTTCTATCTGTACAAATAAAAGGGAGAAATGAAAGCCCCACTCTCCTTCCAAAGAAGGGGAGGAGAGAATGACCTTAAGAAAAATCCATTATTTATTTGTATGTTTCTTTATTACAATGCCTAATGCATCACTAGCTGCTTCAAGTTTGAATTCTGGGGCATAACCTACTATAAAGAGGAGGGAGGGTGTCATTGGGCAACTTCACATATTTTTGGAATGAATGATTCCATATATGGCTTCTGAAGTTGGAAGAGCACAGTATAATAAATTATAATATAAAGATGTGTAGACTTTTTCTTCTATTATGATTTATTTGGATAGTACAGATTTTAAGCAAGGGGACTGTCTATCTCAGAGGCCCAGGTGTGTTTCCCTTCTGGGAAAATGCAAGTCCTCAGAGGTAGCTAGGTAATGAAATGTTTAGAGTGCTGGATTTGGAGTCTGAAAGACTCAAATTCAGAACTATCATCAGATATTTACTAGCTACGTGATCCTGTACAGATCATTTTCCCTGTTTGCCTCAGTTTCCTTATCTATAAAATGAGAATAAGGGGAAAATGAGGTAACAGCTCTTTCTTCTAAGGGATGTTATGAGGATAAACTGAGATAATATTTGTGAAGTACTATAGCAATCTGAAAGCACTAAGGAAATGCTAGCTATTATTCTTAGTAGAAGTAGCATTTGTAGTATGCAAGCATGGATTCCTATAGACCATAATGCTATACATATGTTAACTATTTTTTTATTATTATTATTTACTGCTATAGAGATATCTGAGGTGACAAAGGTGGTCATTTATAGATCAGAGACCTGTTAGACATTCATTTCTCTTCCAAGGGGACCCCAAAGACCAAGATACCCCATGAGTCTGGATAGATCCCAGAGGAAAATAATGAGATTCACTGGTGGTAAAGGAGAATTGTATTTATTGCTTTAGGGCTACTGCTTTCAGTTTTTTCCCATGGTTTTGTTCAAATTTTCTAATTTTTATCTGTGGTAGAATTAGTTATTGTATATCTGATGTCTGCACTGTTACCTTGAATGCTTGTATCCCCTTTTAAACATGTCCTTATAGACCTTATAGATATAAGGTAGATTTCATATACATACATATATGTAATATATATACACACACACATACATATATATGTATATATACACACACACATGCACGCACACACACACACACACACACACACACACACACACATATATATATATATATATATATATATATATATATATATATATATATATATATATATATATAAAGAGAGAGAGGGAAAGAGAAAGCAGCAGTTTTATCTTAAGATTTCCCAAGAACAACACCAGAAAAGCCAGAAAGATAGCATAATTTTGGTTCTTATAGAGATCTTGGGATGGCCATTATTTGGGAGGTCCATAATCTTCACCTAGATGCCAAAGGTATCCATAACACAGAAAAGGTTAAGAATCCCTGCTTTCAGATGTATGATATCCTCAAATATGAAGTGATCATCACTGGACATTCATTGAGAAGAAACATAATGAGAAGTCAGGAGTCAATGGGCCAGAACTCAATAGTCTTTTATTCTGGTCTCTACTCTACCACTATTTGCTGTGAGGCTTCAGTTTCTTCACCTGTACAATTAGGAGACTAGATAAGATAACCTCTAAGTTTTATCTTCTCAAGTCTAAGATGATCATGGTTCTATATCATAATCCTTAGAAGAGTTTAGCACAAGTTTGTCTTAGAACATCTGTGATGACTTGAAGTTCTAAGATGCTTACCTCAAGTGATTTCCACTGCCTCGGTTGGGCAATTTTTATTGAATTTATCAAAGTAGACTATAAATGCCAGTGTCATCTAACTAGCAAGGATTAACAAACTATGTATCTGACCAGTCAGTATTTGGCTCTTATTTAATGGGTTTATCAAGGAAGACTAGGGATTCCAGTGTTATCTAACCAGTAGTAAGGTTTAACTAATTAACCAGTTTCTTTCAAAGAAATAAATTTAGATGATGCAAGAAAAGACTTATGATGACTCAAGAGTTAGTAGGGGTTCTTCTTTTCTGGAACTCTCAAAGAAAATACTAGATAAGCATTTGCATTGGATGCCTAAGGATTCTTGTTCAGATATGAGTTGGGTCATGGTCCGTTTTATATCTGAAAGTATGGGATTTACTGATTCTTGAGCTATATGTCCAATAACTGAAGTACTGAATTCTATTTTTTGCTTATGGTACTAGTGGTGACAGAGAAGCAAATAAGATTAATAGGCAGTGAAGAACTTTTCAAGATTTTCTCAGAGTATGAAATTTTATGTCATTTTCCCATTCAATAATTTACTTCATAACTGTAATTTATATTACATGAAATAAAGAATAACTGCCTTATTTTATCTTTTATGTATGTATTTGAAAGCCCATACATTGCTTGTGGGGAAATGTACCTCACCTTATAATAGCACAATCATTGCTAATGGTTATAGTCTAACCAGTGACTTATTCAGATGCATTCTTTCTCTTTTATTTGACTTTTTTTCCTAGCAGGTTTCTTTTTTCCCAATCAGCTTTCAGTCATTTCAAGTGCAGAAAATAAGAATATTGAACTTTCCTCTGGGTCCTTCTGTATTAGTTATTTTCTCCATTATAATATTCTTGGGCCATATTTTTCTCATCAAAGCAAAAGAGGAATATCATTATTCTGTGAATTCAGTATACTTTCAGCAATGTTGATCAATTTAATTCAGCCCAGGTTGAAGTGCCTCCCCTCCTCCATTCTACTAATTTTGCCATCTGTTTCAATTGTCTTGGATTTGAAAATGAATCATATATTCTATGACAAACAGAAAGCTAGACATTCTCTGATTTTTTTCTTCTCTACTTTATTGTACCTTACTTCTCTTTTCCTAATTAATCTTTTAGATGGAAAATGGGATCAAGCAGATAATTCATATTTCCTGTTTTTTTGCTAAATAACATATTGAGATTGTAATACTCAGCAAAGGCTATTGAAGTAGAAATGTGAAACTTGGATTTAAAATTACAATCAGGATAGTTTCTATTCGTTTTTTGCAACAACAGGTTGGAGAGAGAGGATATCAGGATGAAGGAATTTCCCAAAAATATAATGAAAATGGGATAAAGTTATAAATTTTCCCATGATTCCTACTTTACAATTATATTAAACTACACATATGACTTATTCTCGACTTTTTAATTTTAAGTTTTAATCATAGAAAAATGTATAAATAGGGAGGAGCCATTGATATATCTAACATTTTTTTCTGTGATTATACTGGGATTTCAAAAATGAAAATCTTTTTTTGTATATTTCTATTTTGTACATTTGTATATTTTGTGTATATTTTTGTATATTTTGCATATTTCTGTGCCAAATTTGATTATTACATACATACAATAAGAGCTAATACATTAGATGGCATAATTATATTTTTTGATAAAGATCTAATGGGCTAAAACACTAGGTTTAATCTAATTAGATGGAATTTAATAGAGATAAATATGAAGTTTTAACATTTGGGTTAACAAAAATAATCAACTATGCAAGATCGGGGAGCCAAGATAAGGCAGAAGTTTGAAAGAAATCTGGTGCTTTCAGTGACTACAACCGCAGTATCAGCCAAGAATAACCTATGATAAAACATCTTGGGATGCATTGAGATAGACAGGGCTTGTAGGAATAAAGTGGCTATAGCCCTCCCTGATCAAGCCACATCTGGAGTATCATATCCAGTGCTGGAAATGACAATTTATTAAGGAAACTAGTAAGCAGAATGTCCATGGAGGGAAGTCAGAATGTTGAAGTGCCTCAAAGGAAATGAGAAGGTTTAGCCTGGAAAAGAGATGATTCAAAGAGAACATTATAGCTGCCTCCATGTACCTGAAGAGTTATTATACAGAAAGGAGGTTAGACATATCATTTGGTATGAGAATCATGGGTAGAAGCTGCAAAGAGGCAAAGTTAGGCTTGATATAAATCAAAACTTTCTAGCAAAACCCAGCAATCCCCGAGTGAAATTGGATTGCCTTAGGAGATGAGAACTCTTAGAGCAGGGACTGATAGACCACTTGTTGGGTGTGTTATAGTGGGGATTCTTTTTGGGTTAAGGGTTCAACCACATGGCCACTGAACCTTTACCCAGTTCTGAAATTCTAAGGCTCTGATCTTTCTCTGGTAGAGAGGCATGGAGTACAGATATTCATGTCACCCTATCCCTGTTTAAAAACAAACAAACATAAAACAAAAACAAACCCCAAACATGAATAGTATCATGGAATAACGTCAAGGAATCAAACCTTTTTGTAAGAATTTGCCAGCAGACTGTGGAATTGGATCCATATTCTTTGTAGTTCATCTCTTCCGGTTGAAGAGTTCTCTCAATTTCAGACCAACTGCAATAAGTTAGTATTCCAGATTGGTGTCACTACTGTCACCACACCCTGCTGCCTTTCAATGTTCCTCAAATCAGGGAGTGTGATGGGATACCAAAGCTTCATTTTTGAAGCTCCAGTTTATATAAAATCTCTAAAGAGAATGGTATTTGACAGATATCCTCAAACTTTCCTTCACATTTCATCCTACCTAGTCACAGGTCATGAGCTTTCAGTCAAACCTTAATTACACAAAAATTTTGTTTCAAAGTTTAGATTAGGTCTCTTTCTGCTTTTATTCCCCATAACAAATTATTATTATTATTTTTAAAATTTCCAGCATTTCATTGCTTATAATAATTCTGATGATTCTCCCCTTAAATAAATGACATTTAATAACTTTAATATGTTCTCATCGGTCATGTTTTAAATCAGTCAGGAAGTGCAGTGCACCAAAAGATTGCTGGACTTGTAGTTAGAGACAGAAAGGAATGGGATCAGCATTTATATATAAGTGCTAACTCTGTGCTAGGCACTATGTAGAGCTTTTACAAATATTATCTCTTATACAATAACACTAACATGTAGGTGCTATTATTATCCCCATTTTACAGTTGAGGAAATTGACACAAACAGAAGTTACCTGACTTGCCCAGAATCACACAGGTAATAAGTGTTGGTCTTCTTGACTCTGGGCCCAGTACTTCTCTTTACTATGCCACCAGCTACCTGAAGACACTATTTTCAAGACACTATTTGATCAAATAACTTACCCTACTTGGTTGTCAGTTTCTTCATTTGTAAAAGGAGGGGATGGGCTAAATGACCCTAAAGGTGCATTCCAGCTTTAATCTATGATACCCTATATCCAGTTCAACAAATATTATCTAAGACTTGTTATATGCAGTATAACATATTGTTTTCATATCACTCAACTAATTCTTCAATGTGGTCCAGGATTGATATGGAACGTAAACACTTTGAAAACATGCGTGCATTAAGGCTAAAACCCCAACTGTTCACCCTCTAGAAGAATATTAGCAAATTCATTGAAGCAGGGCTATATAATGGACTATCCTAGATTAATAGTTAGGGGACGTTAGATGGCTCAGTGGAAAATGTTGAGCCTGGAGGTAGGAAGATCTGAGTTTAAATTTGACCTCAAACACTTACTAGCTGTGTTAGTAATGTAGTCCTGGGCAAATCACTTAATCCTATTTGCCTCAGTTTCCCCATCTGTAAAATGTGCTGGAGAAGGAAACGGAAAATCATTCCAGTATCTTTGCCAAAAACAACAAATTAAACAAAGAGTTGGACATGACTGAAATGACTAAACAACCACAGACTTAGTACTGATGAGCTTTGAGTTTTGATTCTGTTTCCTTCAAAGACAGTGTGCGATCACGACATTCCCTTAACTCCTCTGGTCCACAATCTCCTCATCTGTGAAATAACATTATTTATAAAATGTTTTGGTTGAAATTGTTTTGTAAATGGTGATATCTTCTCTCTTTCTCTCTTTCTCTCCCCCTCCCTTTTCCTTTCTCCCTCTCCCTTTCCCTCTCTCCCTTTCCCTCACTCCCTCTTTCCCTTTCTCCCTTCCTTTTTATTCCTTCCTCTACCCCAATTATTGGGCTAAAGTCTCTAGGGGCATAATAAATCCTTTTCAAAGTCTGTCCTTAATTATCTGTGGGAATGTTTTTCTTTCATTTTTATCATTTTAAATTTTTTAATAGTTTTAATACATGGATACTTAATTACAAAAATGTGCCAAGAGACCCTGGAGTGTAAAATGTAGAATTAAACATAACTGTATACTGGCATTTTTGGTACTTATAATCTGCTTTTGATCAGAAAACTATACTTCCACCACTACATATTCATCAAGGATTTTTTTACCTCCTTCATCACTTTATGACTTTTAAGTGTGCTCTCTAAATTTCCATCCAGTGACAACACAATCAAAGAGGCATGCTTAATCTCCGTCTCTTTCACCCCTTTTCCTTCTTTTATATAAAACCTTAGCCTTAACTAGTTTGCACTATATCGTAAGGCATTTAATTTTAGCCATGGGGGTATATTCGCTGTCTCAAAAATAAACATACATAAAACAATACTGGCCAGTGATGGAGTTGCATGACTTTAATTTTCTGAAATGAGCGAGAATGCAATTAACTCTTGTCATGATTAGCCAGTTGATAGTTTAGTAATCTCAGTAAATTACAATCACCCATAGCACCCAGCATAGGGCCATATTCCTTATATCATCCCTTTCTATTCTGATTGACAGCACTGTAGTCTAATACAAGAGTGATCATGAAAAGACCAAAGTTACAGTTTCAACTTCACCCTTACTAGAATTATTTGCAAACCAGTCTCCTCATTTTAAGAAAACGTTTTACCTCTAAAACTGGTGGGAGTGAGTGAAAGAAGGAATTAATTGGTAATATAATTTCCTCCCTGGAAGAGCCTCTGAAGTCTTGGTCAGAGTTGCTAATCATTGTTAATATTTTCAGAAGCTCCAACTTTCCACAAACAGGTTCAATCATGCAAGGATATACTGTAGGAGTGGAAAAAAGAATCACAGTTCCTCTTCAAAATATGGAACAAAGGAGAAACAGGAAAAGGGAAAAATGTAAATTTGTTAAGTATTTGTATTTGAATAAGTTAGTTAATTCTTTTCTCTTCCTTTCAAATAGGGATAGAATCATCTGACATTTTCCTCTCTCCTCTGGGAGCTGGAACTGGGAGAAAGGATCAGGATCAATCCAAGCTGCTATTTTTATGACCATTTCTTTCCAAACTCAGGAGAAAAGGAAGCAAAATTCTGAGCAAAGGACTATGAGTTTTGTGTGGTACATAACCTCATTCCCTCACCAGCATTTTGCAAAATGGTCAAATAATTCTATAAACAGAGTCTGGCAGAGGCAGTCATGAAGCTATCTTAAAAAAATGTCTAAGCTGGGACACATATATTTTTAATAAAATACCTATGAATGGTCAGAAATATACAAGGCACCCACCACTGAGAGCACTCACCGTGTGCCCCAGTTGGAACATTTATTGCCTGCAGGAAAACCTGAAGCACTTCCTCTATGGATTGTGCTTTCTGTTAAGAGCCACATAAAGAACAGCCAAGTTTACAGAGTATCAACACAATAGGCATTTACTAACATGGTGAACTCAAGCTTTGTTGCAGCCAATAGAGATCATTCTCAATCAGATCTTGATACCTTTAGTATTTAGGCACTTATCTGTAATTACTTTCTTCTGTTTTCTGTGAACTTCTCTTCCATCACACTTTTGTGTAGTTTTATTTTTTTTTTTTTTTGGAAGAGGATACAGAGGAGTGGAGAGGCAACTGGAATAACATTAATTACATAGCCTCAATTCTCTGAATACTAATCAACTCCAAATTCCTGTGGTTTCATACAGAAATCCATATTTTCATTTTTATTATAACTAACATATTAGGTACTTCATTTGGACATAGGTTTGGAGAAAATCCTATCTCCCATTATCTATCAGGTATCTGAATAGTTTGATTCAACCCGAAATTCAGCTCTCCCATAGAATTCCTCATTATTCTCTACAAATCATTTCTCCATTACAATATCCCTGTTTCTATCAATGGCACCACCATTCCCAAAACTTTGGAGTCATCTCCCTCTTGAATCCTTATATCCAGTTTATCATAAAGTCAGGTGAATCTTTTTCTACAAAATTACATTTTACTTCAAAAAATGTTTATTATATCACTACCATGTTTCGAGCACAAAATCATTTCTTATGGAGATCACTATCTTATGAGGAGATAAATCATATACTAAAATAATTAGTGGACAAAATAAAATGTGAACTCAGTTCAAATCCTAGCCTTGTTAAATTACTACCCATGCAATAACTCAATAGTAATTGTTTCCCTTTTACCCAGGAACCCTGAGGGTCTACCCCTCCCAGTTTATTTATTTTTTTATTAAAAGGGCCATCCCTTGAGTAACTTATAGAAGCCTATTCACTGAATGGGTATTATTTCACTCAAAGTGAGAATGTGATAACACCTTAGCCTGAAAGGGTCAATGAATATCTTACACTGCATCCTGGGTCATCTCCAGTCTTCCTAATGAATATCAGGCCACTGAACCCAGATGGCTCAGGAGAAGAAAGTGAAGTTGATGAAGTTACATGGCCCTCCCTCACTCAAATCAAAGTCAACTGCAAGTCATGTCATCATCTTGATGTCATGGTCCTCTTCAAGAACAAAGGACAAACACAACCTGTGAGTGAGTAGCAGCTCCTCTCCTCTCCTCTGTATTCTACCCAGGGGAAGGTTTACTCCATGGCCAAAAGTTGCCATTTTTTTTTTCTTTTTGGGCTTCCTGGCTACATTTGTTGTTCAAAGATCAAGCCTTATACTCAATTCACTCTAGAGCTCATAGACCGGACTACAAATCTGCACCCACCTACCACACAGTGAATATAAGAACTAAATAGTAATTGTTTCTCTTTAACCCTGAGGGTCTCCCTCTCCCAGTTTAAGTTGTTTTTATCTTGATGTCATGCTTCTCTTTGAGAATGCAGGACAAACACAACAGCAACAATTATGTGGCATTAGGCTAGTTGTTAACCTCTCTCTGACTTGGTTTCTTCACTACTAAATGAAATAGTTGTGTCAGATAATCTCTGAGGTCCCCTTCAGCTCTAATTCATGATTTAATGGCATAAGAGGTACAAATCAAGTGCTTTGTACCTTCTGACAGTCAAAGGATTCTTATTGAGTAACGGATTTGGAGGATACCTCTTGGTGGAGATGGCGTTTTAGTTAGAGATTAAAGAATGTCAGGTTTTGACTATGTATAGCAACACTTTTCTCAAAAATCCCACTATCTGTCATGGAAGGTGAGAGTCTAATCACGCCACACCAATATTAATCTAACAGTCCAAGGCAATTTAATGTTATAGCCCAAGGTTTCCCCAAAAGCTCTTGGATCACATTTACTGAGTTTGATTTTAATGAAGGAAGAATTGGGCTTGGAAGAAACTTGAGACAGGAAAAGTAATTAGAAATAGTAATTGTAATCGTCCTGTGAGAAGTGATGAATGCTCATACTAGGGCAGTGGCTATAAAAGGAGGGTCCATTAGTGAGAGATGGTGTGAAAATAGAAACCAAAAGATTTGGTTCTGATGGGATATGTGGTGATAATGAAAGTGAGAAGTTGTGGATGAAATGGAAGACAGAAAAAAGTTCTTAGTGGAGAGTGTTGGCTAAGAGGTATCGTAGGAGGCCTGAAAGGAGTTTGTAACAGTCATTGTGGACATGGGACAGAATGACTTAGGGAGGAGTAGACCTTAAGATTCAATTCATACAAATCTCACATCTTCTGTGGCAAGCAGCCATTTCACTGACATTTTGCTTTTTAAAATCCACCAAGACAAAACACGCTATTTTTACTCGTAATAGGATGACAAATTTTGTTTTTGGAAGAGCACGTACCACTAAGACTACCATGTCCTATATTTAATTCTGAAGCTAATTAACCAAAATGTAAAATTTCATTTTTTTCAGATTTTACTACTATTTAAGAATGTAAATTACAATTATGAGCTAAAATGAGCATCACCTTATTACATATGGGTAAATATATATATATATATATATATACAGATAAAGTTATAAACACTCATTGTGTGTATATATATACATATATGCACATGTGTATATATGTGTATGTGTCTATATAACTATATTTACATCCATCTCTATCTATATATCACCAATCTATGTCTATATTTATCTCAGAACAGGTTGAGGGTAATGGTGGTAAGTGATCAAAGAGAACAGTAAAAGGCTATAGATATTAAAGAGGAATTTCTCCACATCTGCTTTCTATTCTTGTGGCTCTTCACAACTGGAATACAAATCTTCCTCCAAAAAAAAATACAGAACTTCACTCATTTCTACTAACGATGGTGGAAGCCCACTATGGGGTTATTAAATCTGAGAGATGTGTGAACAAACATGGTAATGAGCAAGTAAAGAGCATCATAAAATATATCTTGCTCATTTATTTTGACAACTGGGGTATAATTTGATTAGGAAATGTACTGAAGTTTAGTCAATAAAAGTAATAAAACATTAACACATGAGACCTGACTGCAGATTGTTACTACTGAACTTTTTTTTTATCTTGAGGAGAGGGGTGGACAAGCTAAAAATTTAGAGGGAAGATCAGGTTTATAGATAGGCAAAGCAAGGACCATGGAGAATCAACTGCAATCTAAAGTCATGTTTTCAAGTAAACGTTTCCATTTTTTATTCATCTTGTTCAGTGAGCATCTGTGTATGATTTCATTACTGAATAACTTCTGTGTTTCATTTGATGTTACAATAGTGCTAATATAATATGTACATTACCTGATTAATTACCCCTCCTCCAATTAAAGAAGTAAATAAAAAAATTTCTCTCTTGCATTTGGTTTGTCTTTAGAAAGTTGCCCATAGGAGAGCAGTAGACCCTTCAGGGCCTAACAACTGAACCAAATGTACCCAGGGAATGAGGGCGTTGGACAGTCAAGGGTAAATACTTTGGCTAACGAGTTAATGGCAATCAAACAGAAATGGGAAACAGAAATGTGATCTAGGCTGGTCTTCTGCCTTTCTCAGAGTTGAATGCTATGTGGGAAAATTTAGTTTGTGGCTGTTAATTGATTTTTATGACACTTTTTTTTGTAAAAATTAAAATGCATGTCTTTTTACAACCTTAATAGTTTTATGACTACTGTGAGATTTATGTGCAATGATACACCAAGAAGCATATGCAACAGCTCCCTGAAAAGCACCGAAGTGGATTACTATGGTTTCCTTTTGTGCTTTGGCAGCAGACAATCAAGATCGTAATTACAGGAATGGTGCCACCTGCCAACTCAATTGAGCAGAACCACGTGGCTCTGCATAAAATAAAAGCATTTCTAACATTAAAAAGTAAATGAGTGTTAAGCCAGAAGGGCCTTCAGGGACAGCCTATTGAAAACTGAGTATTTCTTTTGCGCTCCAAATGACTGACTCTCACTATTATCCCATTTTACTGGCCTTGAAAAAAGCAGCTCCTGCCAGAGCCTTTCTCGTTAAACTAGCCCAGCTAATGAAATGCCATCCTTTTGAGCTATTCAGGAGAGGTCTGGTGGAATCCAGACTAACAGACAGGTTTGCATTAAAACCCAGTTTTGGATTAAAAGTCTGTTCCTATCAATGCTGGGAAAAAGGAATTAGATTCCACTTACTAACTGTGTTGCCTTGGGAGGCCTTAATGCACCATCCTTTTCTGAGTTGATGGAAGGATTGTCAGAGTGATGGAGGAAATAGTGGTGGAAGTGGTAAATGGTGAGGTTAGGTATGGGAAAACAAATATGCAAAGAATGAATCGATATTTCAAATCAACTATTAGTATTTGCCATGTCAGTCAATCAGTAAGCATTTATTAAGAATTTGCTATGTGCTAAACATTGTTCAGAGATACAAAGACAGATAAAACAAAGCAAGCAAACAAAAAAAAAAGACAAAGTCCCTGTCCCCACTATATTTGAATGTTAAGAGAAAATGTGCAAATAACAATGTACAGTGACATTATAATACTGTATGAATGGAAGAGACTAACAATGGTATCCTTCTTCAGAAAGTGGGATTTGAGCTGATTAGTGTAATGGTAATTTAAATGGGAAGATTTTTCCCATTCAAGGCCCATGTGACCTGCTTAAATCGCATGGAAGCCTAAATCACATGTGGTAGGAGGAGTTTGTTGAACAGGTGGAACAGGAAGGGTGGAACAGAACTGGGAGGAAGTTGGTGAAAGTGGTTAGGGGAGGAGGAGAGAGGGCACAGGCAGGCACAGGTAGTCTTGCAAGTGTTTGTGGGAAGACTTGGGCAGGGGATGGGGCAGAGGGAGACTTCTTGATTACTATGATGGTTTTGGCTTTATGGTGTTGGTATTTGGCTTTCTGGTGTTGGTATTTGGCTTTCTGGTAGAGAAAAAATGTTTTTCTTCTTCCTTGTATATGAAAAATCTGCTATACTTTGTGATTCCAAACTACACTGGCGTAGTCATAGTCACTGTTGGCGCTGTGAATATTGCTTTGGCAATACAATTAGTATAAATTCATTCCCCTTTAAAAAACAGACAAAATTCTACCATCAGTTTTTATATGTCTGGAGAATCTCAAAATACCTGGAAGGTGGGGTGGAGGCAATATCATAGGTCAGTGGAGACAATGAAGAGGACAATTACAGAAAATCTTACAAATGAACCAAATCAGACTTGGCAGTCTTTGGCCCTTGGAAATATTTTATTGTGATATGAGTCTTGCCAGATTAATCTTAGGAGTGGAGAGGCAGAGAGGTGTATGGGAGAAAGATTAATCTGATTTTCCTCTTCCATTCTTTCTTATAACATAAAACTAGGTTCTCTGATTCTTGGGCAGATAGGTAGCTCAGTGAATAGAGCCCTGGGCCTGGATTTGAGATCTATCTCTGCTTTTTATTAGCTGTGTGATTATGGGTGAATCTCTTTATCTCTCTACCCAAGGCAACTTTCTTAGGTGTAAGCTATACCTAGGTGAATTACTGATCTCCATTTGTGAGAGATGTTCCTTATAGTAATGAAACTATAGGTCCAGAATTGAAATAAACAAATAAAGCTCCTTAAAATTATTGCCTAATATAGTAAGAAAAAGATCTCTACATTTGGAACCTCAGTCCTGTCACTTTCTACTTTCATAATATTAGACAATTCATTCCACTTTTATCTCAGTCTCACTTTGTTATATATATCATGCTAATTTTCCACCAAGCATAGTGAACTTTAATAGAAAATCCTCTAAGACATTTTTGATAGTTTTTAAAGTTTAAAAAGCAGACTGTTACTTAAAAACAATATAAGTTTTTGGATCATTTACCAAAGATACATGGATTTAGAGTCAGAGAACCTGAATGATAACCACTCATTGATGGTATGACCTTGGGGAAGTTACTTAACCTCTTGCCTCAGTTTTTTCTCATAGGGAGTTGCAATAGATTCCATATAAGACATCATCTTTGAGCACTTTAGATAGATGATCTCATTACCTAAAATAAGGATAACTGGTTGGGTCAGTCGATACAGTGCTGGGCCTAGATTCAGGAAAACCTCCAAATTTTTTCTCACTCACTAGCCTTGTGACTCTGGGCAAACCTCTGTTTGCCTTAATCCATTGGAGAAGGAAATGGCAAACCACTCCAATATTTTTGCCAAGAAAAGCTCATGGACAATATTGGCATGCCATGGTGGAATCATGAAGAATTGGACGTGACTGAAAGACACAGCAACAAAATGACCTACAATAATATATGCCATGAGAGGTGGTGGATGACTAGCCTTAGGGTCCAAAAGATTCATGTCTTCCTTCTAAGACAGTGGCGGTGTGACCCTACAGGCAGGTCAATTTAGCCTCTTAGTGCCCTAGGCAACTCTCTAGGACTCCTAGCTGCAGAGCAGATGTAGATCTGCAATGGTAGAGGGAGCTTCCTCACAGAAACTCTGTACACTGATAAACTTAACAATTTAAGGCAATAATGATAAAGAAACCAAAAGTAGCAATACAGAGTAGTAATAGCAGGAGTTAACATTTACATAGAGCTTGTCATATGCTGGGTGCTGTACTGAACACTTTAGAATTAGTTCATTTGACCCTCACAACAACCCTGGGCAGTAGGTGCTATTACTATACCCATTTTGCAGATATGAAAAATGAGGCAGAGAGAAGCTAAGTAACTTGGTCAAAGTCACATGGCCAATAAGGGTCTGAGGTCACATTTGAACTTGGGTCTTCCTGACTCCGGGTCCAGAGGTCTATCCACTGTGTCACCTGTCTTAGAAATATAGAATTTAATCTTATGTCATAAGAAGGAATAGAGGAGGAAAATCAGATGAATCTTGCTTTATAACAATTTTCCCCAAGTCGGTAGTAATATTTTGGATTGTACATTTTCTTTTAAACCAACTTTACTATATCCAATTGGAAACAATAATGATAATCCACTAAAGTTGGATATTTTACTTCTATTATCCTTGATGAATTCCATAATACATAGATCATTTAGAATATGATCATTATAATCAAAGAACAATGGGGATCTCGTTTAGCCACTAAGAACAACTGTTTCAGAGAATATTGCTTTCTTCCCTAGGTGTGAACAATAGCTTGAAAGAAGTGCCAGAGAAGCCTGAGAGTCACATTCTCCAGACCAGATCCTACTTAACGTATCGTAGAAACCGTTTCTATCAGCGGACACCAACCTGCCTATCTCATACTAGTTTCCTCCCCCTTTAGTGACTAAGGGAACTCAGACTAGTATTTTTCACTTACACCCTTCCCCTTCTTGCCCACTTTCTGGTATGCTTTGAGTTTCATAAATAGGGTTTGATGTGAGGGAATTCTCACAGGTTTACAGAGAGAACCAATAGAAGGGATTCAAGACACTGAAAAAGAAAGAAATCTTAGCACGTGTTCCAGTTCAAGCATCCTGACTGTGGAATCGCAGACTTCATGGCAAGCTGATGGAGGCGAGTCTGTCAGATGACCAGCATCAGCAGCTCCCCCGATGCTGCTACAACATACCTTCAGTAAAACTGCTTCCAGTATCAACAGCAGCTGATACGAAAGAAGTCCCAGGTGTGCCAATTGTGTGGCCTCTCTCTACCTGCCTTGCACCTGTGTCCTCGCTCCCTCTTGGCCTCACTACTGGGATGGCTGGCTTCATCAACATTAATTGTTGGGTATGCATGGTTTTAGCTGGCAACATGTGAACTTGTTTATTCCTTGCCAGACACCTGTGTTCTAGAGCCCCAGGGAATTGAAGTGGTTGACATAGGCAATGAAAAAATGATGTCAACAAAATTAGGTCTATACTATAAATGGATTCACAGGAAAAAGTCCAGTTACGTCAGATGTCGTGGACCGAATTCATTGTATTCCTGGGCTAGGTATATAAAACTACACTCAATGGAATCAAAATTATATGTTTTGCTTGAACTTAGCCTCCTCACTCACCAGGCAACTGTTTGGCTCAAAGTGGAAATTTCCCATGACGAATGATAGGGAATTGAAAGTCTCAAAGAAGCTCAAAGAGCTAGACTGACCAAATCACAATTTATTCTGACTATATCAAAACATACAGGTGATAATCAATTAAATTCACCTCATTACTTCTACGCAGTTACTCAAACCTTACAATAAGCATTAGTACTAAAACTGATTAAAAGACCCAAAACAATGCCAATTCCATATATTTACCATTTACTAAGTGAAAAAATACTTCCATTATTAAAAATTTAAGTCCCCAGATGTACCCCAAACCCAGTTCTTACATGTTGGGATTTGGAAAATAAGCCTTTATTCATACTCATAAACTTTGGTCATATATACTCTTAGCCTTCATCACCTTTATTACAATTAATATATTTGGAAACTGATTGTTTAATAATTGTTTTATCTAGGGTGAGAAAGCAGGGTTAGTAGATAGAAAAAAATCCTGGTTTGTCCAAAGTCTACCTGTCAATGTTCCCAAATCTAGAAAACTCAACATTTGATGTGCTTCTAGCCTCTGCTACCATCTTCCATTGATTTGACAGAATTTAGGGGAATAGGGAGGAGGGAAGGAAAGAAGGAATGGCATCTCTCAAGTTGGAAGGACTCTCAGAGTCTAGTTTAATGCTCATATTTTAAGAATGAGGACCTGAGATGTTAAGAAAAAAACTGACTTGCTCAAAGTCATCCAGATAGAAACCACCAGAAGATTTGAACCTAGGGCCACTGACCATTGTTCTTTATTCTTTATCACACCTAACAACAATAACATGTAAAATTGAAAATTGATTTTTTTTTGTTATTCTCCTTTTGCTATGTGAATCTAAATTTCTTACCCTCATTAAAAATTTACTCATGTAATCTTCGATTACTTGGGTGACAATTCTATCCTTGTGCCTTGTATCTCCATCCTTGTATTATAATTTGTATATCCCTCCCTTGCACCTTCACCTGCCATCCACATTCTGGAGAAACTAAGGTCAAACTTATTTAATCTTTGCTGTTGTAGAAAACTGTAGAGTTATGAACTTAAGAAGAAAGTATTTAAAGAACTTTCCCCAAATGATAGCGTTCTAAAGCTGGTACACTAGGGAATCACATCCTTAAGAGAAATTATACTATTTTGCAGACAAAGGTTATGTTGGTTGCCACTAGAGAAAACAGTCTAACATTCCAAAGTATTAAAATTATATATATACTAAATGATATACTAAATGAAAGATTTTTAAGTTTCATATTCACTTTTCCATTCCTTGGGAGATGATGTACTTGAAAGGAATGAAATTCAGTTATTTTGAAATTACTAAAAATCCTAGTATTTTATCAATCTGATCTGATGATAGGCAAGTTAGGTCATAGTCAAAATGATGAAGTGTATGAAAATTGTGGTACTTCTCCTCTCTACCCCTCTCTATACCCTACTTTCTCCAGACCCCAATAGCATCCCTAGCAAACTTTATCCCACTAAAAACCCCTGCTACACCTTCCAAGTATCCTTCCTGACCAGAACAAAATAATCCAGCAAATTTACTTTAGATTTGTAGGGAAGGAATTGG
Source organism: Bettongia penicillata ogilbyi (assembly GCA_023548195.1). Classification (NCBI taxonomy): domain Eukaryota; kingdom Metazoa; phylum Chordata; class Mammalia; order Diprotodontia; family Potoroidae; genus Bettongia; species Bettongia penicillata. The sequence goes on from JAJHZJ010000686.1 coordinate 2,384,789, forward strand.
TTATTCTTTAAAGCTGCATTAGCATTTTAAAATAGTCCTGTGTGGAGGGGGAAAGATTCAAATAAATTACTAATGAGAATTTTAGGTATCACCTAATCAACTAAAACATATTTACCTACTTTATACCAGACTGAATGGGGGGCTGTGGGGAGGAATACAAAGAAATCTAAGACAAGTATACCTATTCCCCAGAGATTTCTAATATAGGTGAAGGTGTAAGACACAGGTAAATTGGAAAGCTAGTTAGGAGTGTAAGTCACTAATAGAGGGTAATGCCTGGTGGGTTGTCCAGATGTAAGAGCTGTTGTAGTCCAGAAGAGAGAGAGATTCTTGGGGGTTGGGATGGTTACAGAGGGCTTTAAAGAGCAAATATTTTAACTGTGTTTGCAAAGATGGATGAGACTCCATGGGGTTGGGAGATCTGGGCGTTTCTAGTTCAGATAGTACCACATGCAAAGGTACTGAACCAAGATAGGACAAAGCATGCTCCAGAAAGAGGTCCTGTTTGGAACTGAAGATTCCTAGGGGAATAAAGTGAGAGAAGATTATATAGGTGTGTTGGAGCTAAATTATGGAGGGCCTTGGATGTCAGGGTAAGGAGTTTAATCTCTAGGTCAGAGTTTCTTAATGTGCGTGTGTGTATGAAGAACTTCTCTGATAGTTTGGTGCTGTCTATGGACCTATTAAAGACTGAATGTCCTTAAAGGTATAAAGTAAAATGATAATGTTACAAAAGAAACCAATCATATTAAAATATTTATCAAAATATAAATAATATTAATCAATATACACATACATACGTGTTTCTGTATGTATCTGTGTACATAAATACACGTACATAAACATATACATATGTATAGGCATATTTATTGCCACATGCCTTTGTGTATATGTACTTGTGTATGTATATGTACACATATGTATATATAGTTGAGTTAATGGGGGCACAACATATTTTCAAAACCCATTGTTCATATTAGTTCAAGAGATTTTGTTTTTGTGAAGAGCTCACTAACTCTCACTCATATCATGTGGAATAGTTCTTATCTATTCCTGGTCTGTGTATGTGTAATATTAGTGATGATTATATATACATAGACATACAGATCCAGAGTTTGTGTAAACTCAGTTGAAATCCAATATCATTTACAGCCACTCAATTTCAGAGTGAGAAGATAGTGTTCAAAGTATATGGAAAGAAATGTCCAAAACTGCCCTTGATACATGAATTTTAGGACCACAGGATTTAATTTTAAGACCTCAGGTTTTTATCTTTATCACTTCAACAACACTGAAAATGCTTCAAGGTTTTGATATACAGAATTATTGTCACTGTCAATAAAAGGAACGGGTCTGACAAACCTAGATCCAGTTTAATTATTTCTGTGATGCTTCCTGTGGTGGCAAGAAATTGGTGTTTTTCTGATACTGCTCAGTTTTTAATTTGCTAAAATGGAACAGTTTCTCACAATTGGACCTCAGAGAGTCAATTCATGATTGATGTCATCTGAAATGTGTCCATAGTCTAAGTGATGCTGTGCTGCTACTACCATCCAAAGACTTGCCCAACTGGAGGTGCCTTTTCCATGCACCACTTCAGAACAGATGTTCCTAAAGTGACATTTTGGAATTGTGTAGGGCAATGCAGGTAGGTGCATTTTGAGAACAGACTCAAAATGCCTTGCAAACCAAACCCTAGAGCAAATTGACAGTCAGATGCATAGGAGGCCAGCCAGAGCACCTCTGTAAGCTTCTGGAAATCATATGAGGCGCTAGAAGCTTCCAAAAATCTTTCTGCGCATCACAGAAGGCTTGCCAAATATCAAAATATGCACTGCACTGCTCAAAAGGAGGAAGTTGAACAAAATGTAGTCTTTATTTTCTGCCACATATTCCATCTGCTTCTTTCCCTAAAGGGTCATATGTTATATATTTATAAGAAGCGTTCACGCCTACGCTAACACAGTTTCCACAGTCACTGTCAAACAGCCTTCTCCTTGTTCATGACACATTTTTTTAAACATCTTTCTATATCAACTCATTCTTTTATGGAATTTGTTCCTCTCTGATATCATTAAGCCTTGATACCTTTCTCTCTTTCACCATCATTCCAGAGAGATTAAAGTCATGCTGTAAGGAAAAGTTTCTGAAGACTGTGAATTTCTATCGTTGTAATACAGGATAGACATTCCATTAAGTTCCTAAACTAACAGATACCCTTTCCTTTCCTATGCTACAAAAACATCAGAGGGCTAGCTATGCAAGGAACTGGGTTTCTAAAAATGAGCTCATAAGCCTTTCCTAGAAATTAATCCTACACTTTTTAATTTATATACTTAAATCTCTTCAAAGACATAAGCTGCTGGTGATAGAGAACCAAATAATCAGATAAGCAACATTTTTTCCCAGGTTATTTTTTTTCTTTATGATTTGGAGTATTCCTTAATCAAAGGTTTCTTAATTTGGGTTCCACAAAATTGTTTTCTTTAAATTTTGACAACTATTTCAATATATTTGATTTCATTTGTACTTTTATATACTTTATCTGATACATTTGAAAACATTCTAAGGAGGGGTCCATAGGTTTCACCAGACTATCAAAGAAGGCCACGACACACAAAATAAGGTTAATAACCCTTGCTTTAATACAACCCACACAAATTTTGTCTTGTCATTTTTTCCAGATAGACTGAACATTTCCCCAAAGACTTTCTCTTCCTTTCTCCTTCCACATTATACTGCACAGCCCCTTTCATGAGTCCAAAGTAACTTTCTATCATCACTCTCAGATTTCCTTTCTGTAGTTTCTTGTATATCCAAAGGTTCCTCACTCGTCCATGAAGGGAGCTTAGATTCCCTCCTTCCATATGAATTAATCTTAGGCAAGAGGAACACCTTGGTATAACAAATAGGGTGCACTAATGGGCACATTTTCATTGACCAAACCAACAATGCCATACTGAATGTTGATCTATTATAATTGATTCGGTAAATATATGTTAAGAAATATTTTGCTAGACTTTTTTATTAGGAATCAAATTATTACTTTTTACTGTTTCTTCCCTTCCCCTCAAAGTCAGGAAAATAATAGAAAGCTTCCTTCTATCTCTCATTCAGGGATATCTCGTGTACACCAGTACTAGTGGCTGGCATGGTCATTGGTGACCAACTCTGGTTTAACTCATGGTTAGAAATAGGAGCTTTCAGTGTTTAAGGAAATTCTAATCCATAACGCAAATTCAAATAAGGCCTCAAAAATTAATAATCTTATTGCATAGATTTGATTCCACAGTGAAGAGAGAGCTGGGGAAATGGTTTAGCATGAAATGATTTTGAAGATTAACAACTTCGGTGACTTTTAAAGTTGATGAATTCAGGTAGTTTGGAGGTGGGTACTACTGTGAGTCTTTGGTGAGTCTATATGAAAAGGTATTGTCAGTCCTGTCATTTCCATTGACAATGATATCCCAGCAATGGAAAGAGCATATAACCATCATATCCCAGAAATCACTACCTTTCTCAAAACCCAAGAAAATATGGAATATAATTTAAAAAACAATGACTATTCTGTCCAAGAATGGTATAAGCCAATTCCTGTCAAATGGTAGACTTCTTCTTGATCAGTGAAATAATATTTCGTATGTGCTAATATTAAAGTGGATGTGAAAGGAAGGATGCCATATGATCCCTATCCTTAAAGAAGGTATCTTCTTTCATTTGTACTTTTATGTACTTTAACTAATGCATTTGAAAACATTCTAAGAAGGGGTCCATAGGTTTCACCAGACTGCCAAAGAAGGTCATGACACACAATATAATGTTAATAACTCTTGCCTTAATACAACCCCAACACTAACTTTATCTTGCCATTTTTTTCCAGAGAGATTAAACATTTCCTCAAAGACTTTCTTCCTTTCTCCTTCCACATTCTTTAAGAGTTTTTAGAGCATTATATACAGTTGTTATTGTTTTGGGAGAAGGGATTTAAATTTATCCCAAATTGAAAAGTAAGGTAAAAGCTTTAAAAATAGCACATTAGAACTAAGCATCATCATCTTAGTGTTGTACCTGCTATATTGCCATAAACTGGGTGTCAAAGCAGAAACTGGAACATATTAAAGCTCACTCAGAAAGAAATTCACAGAGAAACTGCAACACCATCTGGTGGCAGTCTAGATTTTTATCTTAGCAAAAGAGCTAACAAGTATAATTTGGCAAAGGACTGTCTCATTCCTGGCCTTGGTAGTTCTCCTTTAGACAATGCCTTTCAAAAGTGATGTTTGAATGTAATGGGGGCAAACAGGTGTATGGATTAGCAAGTTCTATGTCTCAGATTTCCTGTGAGGATTTGGGTCCTTCCTCCTCTCAGCAAAAATGGAGATTACTAGAATGTGAACAATAGGGCAGTTAAACCTGAGTTAGAATCTCAGACTCTGGTCTATTTTCTGTTCCTTTCCCAGGATTCTTCTACTTCCTGAGTCTGCATTTTCTATTGACTATCCCATATGTCTGATTTCTCTCCCTTCCTCACTTGGATTATTAGCTTTCCTAGATTCCTTTAGATTCAGTTCAAATGAAACTTTCTGCAGGAGGCTTCTCCTACTCAATGTCCCCCTCCACCTTGTTCCTTTGCTTCTCTAAGACAACCTTCCATTTCCACTGTATACCTCTTATATGTATAAAGCTGTTTGCATATTGTCTTCCCTATCAGAAAATGAACCCCTTGAGGGCAGAAAACATTTTTTTCTGTCCCTCTTTGTATCCTCAGCACTTAGCACTGTGCTTGTGAAAAAGCTAATGCTTTATACATGGTTGTTGCCTAAATGATATGGGAGGTATATTCACCATAGCACCTGAGTTGGATAGAGGACTAGGCAGTTGTTAGGTGTATCTATGTACATTTTAAAAAGACAATCAAAGACATATGAAAAATAATGGAAGGGAAACTCACAGATTAAATGGAATTTTTTCCAATTGATTTCTCCTCTCTAGATATTGGTAGGCATAGCTCAGAAGAATCAAATAATCGGAGAAATATTCCATCATGTAGTTATTACTAGTCATTTGAATGAATGGATATTTCAAGCTAAAAGAAAACACTTTCTCCTAAAATGTTAAGATGCATTTCCCCAAGTTATTCAGACAATTTTCTTTATTTTCCATCTTACTTTTTTGGAGGTATTATGAGATTTACTTAATATTCTTAGTATTATTAGAATGACAGATTATTAGAACTGAAATGCATCTTGGAGGTTGTCTAGTACAAACTCCTTATTTCTCATATGCGGAAATAGGATCCCAGAGAGATGCAATGGCTTATCCTTGGTTCACTCCAGTGCTCTTTCCCACCATACACTGGCTAATTACAATATGAAAGGGCATAAGTTGCTTTTGTGTACCAGTTCTTTATAGCTCCTATTTCCACAAAACAAGAAAAATGATTACATAAATGAGCAAGAGTATGTCAAATAGCTATACTCATTTTTCTCTAGTTTTTGCTTTTTATCTCTGTAAGAACAATATTTTAATTCTTTACTAATTAAAATCAGATAGTTCTATGTATTTCTCAAAGATACTGTTGAATGTCCTTTTAGATTGCCTTGAACAACTAAAATATTTCAAAATATTTGATGAACAAAATTTATCAGGTTTATCACAACCACAATGTAGATCTGGTCTAAGTTTTATTCACTTTTAAAGAGTAATGTAAAGAAACAGCTTATATGTTGTACTGTTCTACTGGTTGTTTTAAATTAAGACAGAAATAATGCTTCTTGGACTCAACATTCTTTATGAAATATTGTTATGATTTATAGCCAGAAATTTTGATAAAACGTTGATACCAAAACACTTGATATTGGATTTCCTTTTCAAAAATAGCAATAAAGGGTGACTTTAAACAAAGCAGACAGTATCTTTAAGTGCCATGGCAACAAGTTACTGTCAACTGTATTTCATCATCCCTGTTTCAGGGAAAATCTCTTAATATCAAAGAGAAAAATGTAATGAGTTTCTACCAGAAGGAATTTCTTTGGCAAAGTTTATAAACTCCAAAAATAGTGTCTTTGTGGAAGTGCCTACACCCTCCCAAGCTACAGTCTTATAAAAGCAGTACAATGATAGATTATTCCCCTATGGTAACAGACACTATTGAAGCTCAACTATAATTTGGCACAGAACATTTCTATACTAATGTAATGTGACAATGTTATTATGTTCACTATTTCCCATGCCATCATAGACATATTCATCTTCACAAACATGACATTATGCTCACTAATATGGTTATATAATAGCTGTGGACCATGGAGTGAAAGTATATATAAACTTACAAAAAGGATTCATGTATAATACAATATGGTGACAGTGTGGTACCTGTGTACTTGCATATGCATAGGCTGAATGCCACAATTTCTATTCTACAGTATAGCAGATGTGTTATCATATGACACAAAGTCAATAACTTAGGTCTGTGAATAGACTAATGCCCAACAATGAGCATCAAATTCTGAGATTGTTGACATTTTCTTCTTAACCTAATTATCTGTTGAATTGCTATGCTCATTAGAATTCTTTAGCACATCAAAATAAACGTAATCCAGACACATATATTACCAAATGTCATTCCCTGTTTGCTTGAGGCAAAAACATATTAGGGAGGGGGTAGCTGTTTTAACAGAAACAGTAATCAAAATGAATACTAGGTCAAGTGATGTGACACATGGGTCTTACACCCTTGCGATTCTGTTTGTTAGGATGGGTTAATTATATAATTGAAAAGCACTGATACTTTGAATAACCTTATGGGGATTATGACTACAATATGCTTTAGCAACAAAAGTAAAGAGATAGAGTGATTTGCCACATTTAACTACATTTCAAGTTCAAACAACGTTTTGGAAGTGATAGTTTTCACAAGGACAAGTTTCGTCAACAAAATAGACAAACTATTTAACTTAGAATACAAATTCCAGAGTTGGGATTCCTCATCTTTTGGTAAGCTGCCTCAGATAAAACACAAAGGGCATTATACTACGAGGTGAAGCATCTGTTCTGGTTGCCTGTCTTTTTCCTTATCTGGGTAAGCTTGATTGGATAATCTAGAAGAAAATCTCAGATTTCTCCAATGAATCTCCTTTAAATCTAAAGCAAGCCTTGAGCAGGCTGTCATCAACTTGTGTTGTTCTGGCCCAGACCTTATGTCAAAAAAGGAAGTCAATTTCCCTGTCTCCTCTCCCCCCAGCTCTACCCCAACCCCACCAAACAAAAAAACTTTGGCAGCTCAAGGGTCTAGGACCCATCCAGCTTTAATCATCTCTTCTTTTTTTGTTGCTTTGAAAGAAGCATATGATTTTTGAAAATAGACATTTTGCTGAAATATTTTGTCTTTACATTGCGGTTATTTTAACCTCCTCTGAATTTAATTCCCCCTTGTGAAAAGAAAAAAAAACATCCAATATTGTGATCATATGTGATAATGTATAAAATATGTATTCTGTCCCCATTTTTCCAATCTTTTTGCCTTAAGGTTTTTTGACACTCTTGTAGTCATGATGTATTTTATCTTTGGACTGCTTACTTTTCATTCTACCACTTCTACAATCTTCCCATTTTTACTTCACCTCACTATATCACATTCATATACCATAATTTTAAGCCATACTCCAATTTGGCACAGTTCTTTGCAACCACAAAAATTTGTTTATTAAAATCTAAACAGATGTTGGAACTATATTTCTGATTTTGACTTCCTTTCAATAAGAGGATAGTTGGGTCATAGGATTAAAGGGTATGGATGGATAAATCACTTGTGTTTTGGGATTCCTGAGTCCTCTTGTCTTCTCCCTCTATATTATTTCACTTGGTGATCTCATCAGCTCCCATGGATTCAAGTATTGTCTCTGTGCAGATGATTCTCAGATTTATTCAATGAACAATCATTTTCCTGCTGACCACTCATCTCACATCTCCAGTTTCCTATTGGCACCTCAAATTAGATGTTTTCAACTTAACATATCCCAAAAAAAACTCATTATGTTACCCCTTCCCCCTCCTACCATCCTAACTTCCTTATTATTAGTGAGTATACAACTGTCTTCCCATTCACCCAGGCTGACAGCCTAGGTGTCATCCTAGAGCCATCACTCTCTTTCATTTATCCTTCACCATGTTGAATCTGTTGACAAAGCCTGACAGTTTTACCTTTTTAAACATCTCTTCTATGCTCCCTTTTCCCTGTGCCACTGCCATCACTTTAGTATAAGCCCTCGTTATCTCATGCCTAGATTATTGCAATAGCCTTCTGGTGGATCAGCCTGCTGCAAGTCTTTCCCTACCTAGTCCATTCTAAAGTGCAAATTTGACCATGTCACACTATTCTTCTCCTTCTCCCAATAAATAAATTCCAGTAGCTTCCTATCACCTTACAGTATCAAATATTAATTCCTATGTTTGGCACTCAAAGCCCTTCATGATCTCCCCACCACCACCATCATTTTTGTGTTCTTCTGTCTTATAATCCCTTACTTACTCTGTCATCCCATGGCAATAGACTCTTTGATGTTCTCTTAACAAGACAGTCCATCTCCTGACCATGAATTTTTGCTGACTGTCCTTCAAGCCAGGGATGCTTTCTCTTCTCATCTCCACCTCCTGACTTCCCTGGTTTACTTTCAGTCATAGTGAAAATCCCACCTTCTGGGGGCGGAGCCAAGATGGCGGAGTAGAAGGACGCACGTTTACGAGCTCCGAAACCACAGCCTATAGAATTAATGTAAAAAGAGACCCCCATAACTTCTGGACCACTGAAAGGGGTACACAAACGGAGTGGAAGAGATTTCCGTTCCAGGGAGCCCTGGAGACCCGTCCCCAGGGTCTGTCGCGCCCTGAAAAGAGGACCCCACCCCAGCGCTGCCCTGGCCGCGGCCCCAGAGAAGCTGACCTGAGCAGGCTTCAGGGACGGAAGCTCCGGCAACCGGGAAAGTCCCTCTGCCCACAGAAGCTACAGGTCAGTGAGAGAGAAGGCTGGGCTGGACGAGAGAGGGAGCGGAGTGTCTCCGTGACTGGGGCCCCCTCGGGAGGAAGCGGCAGAGGCAGAGGCGTGGGCGGCAGCGGAGGCAGCAGCGGCTGCGGCCGGCCCAGGACTCCCCCTAGCAGCAGGCAGGATCCTCATTACGGAAGGTCTCTGCATAAACAACCTGAGGGAGCTGAGCCTGGGAGACGGCCCTGCCCCACCCCGCTCTTTTACTGAAGGCCTCTGCATAAAGCCCCTGAGGGAACTGAGCCTGAGAGGGGGCCCCCCCCCACCCGCTCCATTCCTGAAAGTCTCTGCATAAAGCCCCTGAGGGAGCTGAGCCTGGGAGGCGGCCCTGCACCCACCCCAGCACCAGAACTAAAGCTCACATTGATTAGCGGCGTGAAAAGCCCATTTGAATCTCAGAGCCCAAGCACTAGCTGGGCGGATCTAGGCGGGGGTGGACAGGAATCTCAGAAGTCAAGTAACTGGCTGGGAAAATGCCTAGAAAAGGGAAGAAAAATGAGACTATAGAGAGTTTTTTCCAACAAATGCAAATGATCCCCACATTTGGATCTGACGAGGATGAGGAAATATTCTTGCCATCAGGGAAAGACGTGGAGGGTGGGGCCTCAGCACCCCAGACACCCCAGGGGGATGTCGGGTGGGCTCAGGCCTTGGAAGAGCTCAAAAAGGATTTTAAAAAGCAAATTAGACAGGTGGAGGAAAAACTGAGAAGAGAAATGAGAGAGATGCAAGGAAAGTGTGAAAAATGGGTCAATACCTTGGTTAAGGAGACCCAAAAAAAATGCTGAAGAAAATAACACCTTGAAGAATAGGCTCACTCAATTGGCAAAAGAGGTTCAAAAAGCCAATGAGGAGAAGAATGCTTTCAAAAGCAGAATTAGCCAAATGGAAAAAGAGGTTCAAGAGCTCACTGAATTTAATAGTTCTCTGAAAATTAGAATGGAACAGATGGAGTCTAATGACTTTACGAGAAACCAAGAAATCACCAAACAAAACCAAAAGAATGAAAAAATGGAAGAGAATGTGAAATATCTCATGGGAAAAACAACTGACCTGGAAAATAGATCCAGGAGAGACAATTTAAAAATTATGGGACTACCTGAAAGCCATGATCAAAAAAAGAGCATAGATATCATCTTCCATGAAATTATCAAGGAAAACTGCCCTGACATTCTAGAATCAGAGGGCAAAATAAGTATTGAAAGAATCCATCAATCACCACCTGAAAGAGATCCAAAAAGAGAAACTCCTAGGAACATTGTGGCCAAATTCCAGAACTCCCAGCTCAAGGAGAAAATCTTGCAAGCAGCTAGAAAGAAACAATTCCAGTATTGTGGAAATACAATCAGGATAACTCAAGATCTAGCAGCTTCTACATTAAGGGATCAAAGGCTGTGGAATAGGATATTCCAGAAGTCAAAGGAACTAGGACTCAAACCAAGAATCACCTACCCAGCTAAACTGAGTATAATACTTCAAGGGAAAATATGGTCTTTCAATGAAACAGAGGACTTTCAATCATTCTTGATGAAAAGACCAGAGCTGAAAAGAAAATTTGACTTTCAAACACAAGAATGAGAAGAAGCATGAAAAAGTAAACAGCAAAGAGAAGTCTTAAGGGACTTACCAGAAGTGAACTGTTTACATTCCTACATGGAAAGACAATATTTGTAACTCTTAACCTTTTCAGTATCTGGGTAGTTGGTGGGACCACACACACATGTACATGCATGCACGCACACACATACACACATGCACACACATACAGAGACAGAGAGCACAGAGTGAATTGAATAGGATGGGACCATATCTTAAAAGAAATTAAGGTAAATGGTGAGAGAGAAATGTACTGGGAGGAAAGAGGGTGAAATGGAATGGGGTAATTATATGTCATCTAAGAGGCAAGTAGGAGACTTCTTAGTGGAGGGAAAAAGAGGAGAGCTGAGAAAAAAAAACAATTAGTTTACCCTCATCACATGTGACTAAAGGAAGGAATAAAATGCACACTCATTTTGGTATGAAAACCTATCTTACAGTATAGGAAAGTGGGGGAGAAGAAGATAAGCAAGTGGGGGATGATGGAAGGGAGGGCAATGGGAGGAGGGAGCAATTTGAAGTCAACACTTGGGGAGGGACAGGATCAAAAGACAGAAGAGAAACAATGAGGGGCAGGGTAGGATGGAGGGTAATCCAGTTAGTCTTATACAACATGACTATCAGGGAAGACATTTGCAAAATTACACAGATATGGCCTATATTGAGTTGCCTGCCTTCCCAAAGGGAATGGGTGGGGAGGGAGGAATGGGGAGAATTTGGAACTCATAGTTTTAGGAACTGTTTAGTATTGTTGTTGCTACTAGGAAAGAAGACATACAGTTAATGAGGAATAGAAAGTCATCTGGCCCTACAGGAAAAAAGAGAAGATGGAGACAAGAGAAGGGAGGGATGACAGAGGAGAGGGCAGATTGGAGATAGGGAAAATTAGATTGCTTGGGGTATTGGGGTGGGGGGAGGGGTTCAAAGGGAAGAAAATTTGGAACCCAAAATTTTGTGAAAATGATTGTAAAAAGTTAAATAAATAAAAAAAAGAAAGAAAAAAGAAAATCCCACCTTCTACAGGAAACATTTCTTGATCCCCTTTAATTGTAGAGCCATCGCTCTGTAGATTATTTCCAACTTATACTATGTATATATCTTGTGTCTATGTAATTGCTTACATGTTGTCTCCACCATTATGCTATGAACTCCTTGATAGAATGGAGTGTCTTTTGCTTTTTTTGTATCCCTCTTGCTTAACACAGTGTCTGACACTTAATAAATGTTTATCTATTGAATGACTTACTCCAAATTGATATTCGGAATGGATGGACCACTTCACAGCTCCATCAACAGCACATCAGCATATCTATATTTCACATTTCTTGCCATCTTTACCAATTTGCACAGTGCAGTAAAGTCTGAGAGTTGTTTTAATTTTTTGTGTCTATTATAGTTAATGATTTGGAGTTTATTTTCAGGTGAAAATTTACACTCCATGATTCTTTGAAAAAAAAGTTTGCATTTTATCTACTGAGCAAACAGTCTTATTATTTATATAATTGTTTCTATTCCCTAAGTATTTTAGATATATAGGAAGATTTTTAGCAGTGATATTTGATGGAAATTAAGTTTTCATTCTAGATGCATTTTTGTTACGCAAAAACATTTTAATCTTGTTCTTAGTGTTTATTTTGTGCTTTATGATCTCCTCTATTTCTTATTTGGTTAAAAAAATTTCCCTCTATCCACAGTTGTGCAAAGAACCTGGTCTTATTTTTGTCTATATTTTTCTAATTTTCTAACATTTTACATGTAAGTTGTGCATCCACTTTGAGTTTATTGTATTATATTACATAAGATGCTGTTCTAAACCTAATTGCTGACAAAGCTGCTTTCCAAGAAGTCTTTATCTAAATGGAATCCTTGCTTACATAATTTATATTCATAGTTTTATCAAGTACTTAGTCTACTCGATAGCTTCTGTTTATTCATTTTTTTCAGTTCTATTGACCCACTTAAAAAAAAACTGGTACTAAGCATTTTCAAAACTGCTATATAATATATTATCATATATACTAAGGCAATGCCCCCATCATTTCTACTTCTCACTATTTTTTCTTGAAGTTCTAGTTCTTTTTGTTTGTCTAATGAATTTTATTATCTAGTTCTACAAAGCATCCCCTTGGTAATTTGATTGGAATAATAATAAATCTTACTTTAGGTAGTGTTATCATTTTAATTATATTATTATGACCCAATCAAGAACAATGAATATTTCTATGATTATTTGTTTCCCCCACTCTTTTTTTCCTATAAATAATGTATTACGGTTACATTTATATAAATCTTATATGTCTTTGACAGGCTACCTTTCACATTCTTTATTTTTTGCATTTTGTAGATTCTTTTTGCTAATTTTTGTGAATATTTTCTATCTTCTATTTTTCTGATGTTATTAATAATCTTAATTAGCTTCTTAACTTCTTTTTAGGTTTTCATAATATCATCTGCAATTAAGACTAATTTTGCCTTCTCCTTACCAGGTTTTATACCTTTAATTTTGTTCTCTAGTCTTATTGTTATATTTAATATTTCAGAACACCTTTTTATACATTTTTTGTGCTCGGAAAACATCTTGGGTTTCTCCATTGTAAACAATTATAACTCTTGCTTTTATTTTAAAAATTTTGCCAATTTTTGTTTCAATTACAAATGATCTCTTTCCTTCTTCCCCACCCCCACTCAATGAGAGGGCAAAAAATATGATACCCATGTACAGTTAGAGTCATACAAAACACATCTCTACTTCAGCAATGTTGTGAAAATAAGCAAAAAAATAAAGTGAAAAAAGATATATACTTCAATCTGCATTCAGATTTCATCAGTTCTCTCTCTGGAGGTAGGTAGCATTTTTCATTGCAAGTCTTTTGAAATTGTCATGGATCTTGTATTGATCAAAGTCTTTCACAGTTGATTATTATTACAACATTGCCATTACTGTGCATAAAGCCTTCCTAGTTCTGCTCACTTCATTTTGCATCAGTTCATGTAAGTCTTCCCAGGTTTCTCTGAAACCCAGCCCCCTCATAATTCCTTATAGCACTACAATATTTTGACAATTATATACCATAGCTTGTTTATCTCTTCCCTAATTGATGGCATCCCCTCAATTTCCAATTCTTTGCCACCACCAATATAGCTCTTGTTTTAAGATATATACTATTGATCTTATTAAAAAAGACCATTTCAATTATTTTAACAGAAATTGGTGCTATTATTTGAAAAGTGCTTTTGATGAGTCATTTGAAATAAATAAGTGGCTTTTTGATCTTTTTATTTATATGATGTTAAATGTTTTAGATGCATAGGTTTCTGGCACATAAGGATAAGAAGAAAGGTTTCTGACAAAGAGAACACTAAATGTCAAGTAACTTCAGTATAGATTAATCCAGTTTGCTTGGAATTTGTATATATGCATAAAAATAGCAGAGAATTAGTCTATAAGAATGAGTTGGGATTGCATTGTGTTATTATTTGTCATTGAAGAGGACCAAGGACATCACTATTATATTAGTTATTCCAGAATTTATTTGGAAGGAATTTGAGATCCATTGAAGGTTTATGAGTAGGGAGCATGAAGCAGAGATATGTTTTTTAGGAATACCAATTTGACAACTGTGTGTAGAATAGATTGGTTTGAGAAGCGACTGGATATCACTTAAGATGCTATGACCATGGTCAATATGAGTTTTAATGAAAGTTTAAACTAAGGAATTGGCAGTGGAAATGACAAGGAAATGGTTTGTTTGAGATATGTAAGTACAGTATTGCAAGCATGGTATTGAAAGTACAATATTTGATATCTGTGAATAGGCTATTTAAATGACTTTTTAAAAAATTCTGCTATACACAAGTACTTTTGAAGTACTATCTCCTCTTGGAGCAGTTTTAAAACTTGATTAGTTGCTATTATTAAATAATAATAGTGACATACTCATAAGCAATAACGTTTTCTATCACAATTTTTTTGTTTGTGTTTAAGCAAACTCAATTTCTTAAAAGTCCAAGTATATATTGAACTGAAGAGACAACTTTTCAAAGATTTGTGTATTGGATCATAGTAAATCCTAGAATTTAGACCTGAAAGATCCTTTAGAGATTTTTGAAAAAGTATCTGAATTTGTTTTTATTTTTTGAAAAAGTTATTTTCTTTCTATTGCTTGCCATACAAGCAGAAGCCTAAAGTTACAATATGCAGTAATAAACATATAGTTTAGAGAGGAAAAGATCATTAGGATTAAGGCCACCTTACTGACATAGTGAAAATATCAGCTTCAACGCAGAAAGGAAATTGTCTAAAATTTCAGCTACAATTTGAACATTTATATACATTCTAAAAAAAGAGGTGAGAAAATAGAGTTGAGGCATATTTTTATTACCCTAAAATGATGAAAATGCTCTATTCTTTTCCTACCATGTTAGTAATATATAGCCAAACTAATTGTTATTATTTTACAATATTTATCTAGGAAAATGAAACATTTGGATGTTATCATTGCTATCAAGATGGTAATCTTTTTAAAAAGAAGGATTTTGTTGTAAAATATTGATTTACACCAAACTAATACTCATCACTAATACCCAAATCTTGAAACCAAGTAGAAATTACAGGCTCCACAAAATCCACTAGAAAAAAAATGATTTAATCAGATCTTATATGCTCTAAGAGTCCTCCAAAGTCATTTTAGTGCTGCTTTGTGTAACAGGATTATCAGGATGGTACAATTATGGAATGACATTTTCTCCACTTACAAGCAAAAACCAAACAGCAGCCCTATCATTGCCATCATGATCCCTATCTTTCCAAAGTAACATCTGAACCATTTTTTCCTATAAATGAACCAAATACAAACTTTGCCACTTAGTATTATATCATGATGCTTCTTAGAGAAAAGGATAATAAATACACATAATAAGCAAAATTCTTACATTTTTTCCTAATACATAAGCAAGAACAATGTGGCACACCACATTTTACCTTTTATAGATTGGGAAGCTATATTAGGCAACATTTTGGGGAGTTCTGCAGCTAAATGAAAAGTATTTTTCATATGAAAAGCATTATTGACCACATAACAGATAAATCCATTAAAACTACATGTGCAGGAGCAACATTGGTCATGAATTAAATGATGAACTATCCAAATCTTTATCTGTTCTTGAAACCAAGGTTAGGTCTCCTTCCCTGGGAGAGGGGATAAAAATATGGAGCTGCCAATGTCATATAGTGATTGTCAATTATTCTGGGTCAGAGAAAAACAGATCACCATAAAGTTTTTTTGAGGATTAATCTACTGATTTATCAGTTAAAAAAAGTGTTTTCCCAATAGCTACTATATTTACAGAGCTTTAGATCAATTATTGCAGTGTGGAATAGAATAACAAGTTTCAACAAATGTCTCAAATGTTTAACTAGAAACAGATACTGATTCTTTGTAATCACTAGAATGAAACAAAAAAATATTCCTAATGCTTTAAAAAAATGAATTAAAAAAAGATGCATTACGACTTTTTGCTTTACCTTAATTTTTGAAAAGCACAATATTCTTTTAAACAATGACCCTGAGTCCTTTACAAAACTCAGCTCACACATACACCACTTCAAGAGCAAAGTTATTTCATAGAGTAAGTTATAACTTGACAGTATAGTCCATTACTAGGTTGCTTTTTATTTTAAACTGGGTCTAGAAATGGCAGAACTGTCAAAGGACTATAAGAAATGTTAACTTTCATCCGAGTCAATTAGCAGTGATTTGTTCATAGGAAGTATTATTTACAAGTATTTGTAAATTGATCCAGTGATCAGCCAAATGCTTGAAGCAGAACAGGTTTTACTGTTGGGTAGATAATGTAGGTAGACAGACACAGAGATAGAGACAAGATTGGTAATTTCATCAGTATAGGGAACTTCTAGGTGAAGGATCTCCTTCAAGCAATGCAGGTTAGCATTTTCTCAGCAATTTATAGCCTAATAGCAGGTATTCTTAAGTTGGGGTCCATAGTTTCCTACAAGATTCATGGATAGATTTCAAAGGATCCATGAACTTGGATGAGAAAAAAATATCTCATTATTTTCACCAACTTCTAATGGAAATTTGGCATATCCTTCAAATATGAGTATGGGCCATAAACATTATTCTGAGATGGGGTCCATAGGGTTTACCAGAATGTCAAAGGGGATATGATATAAAACATTTGAGTCCCCACTGCTTAGAGCATTAAGATATTAAATGCCTTGTCCAAGATCAAACAGTGTGTATCTGAGACAGATTTGAATCTAGACCTTCCTGAATATGATGTTTATTCTCTATCCATGATGCCACCCTGCCTCTTAGTCTCAAATAACCAAAGAAATTCCATCCTTCCTTCCAATCTCTCTTATCTGTGACACCATCCCTCCCATTCCATAGCATGGTGATATCTCAAACCTCTCAAATCATATAATAGATATGACTTATGGAGCTTCTGAAATACTTGTTTATTTTAATTACCATACCATCTTCTCAGTTTTCCCAGATAAGATTGTAATCTTCTTGAGGGGAGAAACTAATGTGTATATGTCATTGTGTCCTCAGTACCTTGAATGGCAATAAATATTCAATAAATATTGATTCTTTGACTGACTGACACCAAGCAAACCAAATGTCCACAAGGCTTACAGTATGAACCTAAGCTGGACTGCTTTAGTGTTTTGAATCTTTCAAGATATGACCTGAGTATAACAAATAGTACATAAAGGCTCCCCAAATTTCATAAACATCTCCTTTCTACCATGCCACTCTTATTCCCAAGGTATACTTGATACACTAAAAAATTCAGAACAAGTTTACGGCAAAGTTTGCAATTATTTTAAATGTTCCAGAGATAAAATATGTTTCCTAATCATAATCAGGTATATTGAAAATGAGTGGCAATATACCATGCAAATATATAATGGGGCATATTACCCAAAAATATGGCAAATGATCTGTTTCAGATTCACACCATCCAAAGGAATTGAAGGCTTCCAGTTACCTAGTCTATATGACATAATCAATTCCAAATCTGACCCACAATTTCTTACCTCTTTCACCTAACGCCAATCTTGCCTATAAAGATATTAGAGGGTAGTAGATATCAGGCACGGTGGGAATCTCATTTACAGTCAACCAAGAGGTGTTAACCTAGAAAGTTTTCCTTAAAACTTCAAAAAATAATGATTTGAGCGAAACAATTCAACAAAATATTCCACGAGGCAGAATTCATCCTTTTCCTAAGAAACACTTATCCATTACATCAATATAAACCAGTTAATTTTTCCCTTAAACATCTGTTTGTTGTCCTATAGTCTTGATTCAGTGAAAAAGCTGAACTACTATTACAGAATGTGCTTTGCTTATATGCAGACTCCGCTGGTCCTAAGGGGGAATAAAATTCAGTACTTAGTTGAAACTCAGGATAAAGAACTTGAAGGATGGAATGTAAAAGAGTCTGTTTATACAGGGAGAGGGAGGGAAGTGCCTAAAGAAATGTAGAGAGAGAAATAATGAGACCTGTCAACTGTTCACTGAAATTACAGGCCTCAGGATATAATGTTATGAAATTAAATATCACTTAATATAATGCAATTTGAAGGTTCTTTTAAAATCAAAAAAAGAAATTATCATATTTAGGAAGGGGAGAAAAAAGCTCTTTTCAACAAGGTTACTATCATTACATTAGGAATGCACACAAACAGCAAAAAAAATCAGTCTCTTTTTTCCCACACAGCATTTAGAAATCAATATTTTTGGTTCATAACATAACACAACATACATACATATATATTTATATATATATATGTACACACATATTTATATGTATATATACGCACACATTTTATATATCTCAAGAAGAGAGAATGAAAGCTGGTAAGGTACTCACGGTCATTGCATAGTGGACCACTGAAAGAGGTCATGCTGCAGTCACAGCTGAATCCATCCCACTGCTGCAAGCATACACCTTGGTTGGAACAGGAGTCCTCTTGGCAAGTGGTACTGGGCCCTATAAGAAAATTCAGAAGAAACTTGCACTTTTTTTTACCAGCAACAACCGTCCCTCTTGGTTGATCTTTGCACATGATCTAGATCACATATAGTAGTTGCCAACACCTCAAATTGCATGAACAAACTGGTTTTAAAAGTTGTCCTTCTCACTGTTGACTTAGTAACCAAGGAGCTGCCTTGCTAAAGTTTTCTGCAGTTCCCAGAATACCACACAGTTCATTAATGTCTTTGATTGAAAGGAAGAAAACAGTTAATCCAAGAGCACCATGGCTATTCTAATTGTAGCAGCAGGTAATCTCATTACACCATCAGCTGGTTCTACAAAGTATTTTGGTTTTCAGAAAATGTATTCATTTCCTCTAGCTGCATCCTCATGAATGAACAGTGGCATCATGAAAATGGGTATTAAAACTACATGAAATTGAGATAAAGATTGGGAAAATAATGGAAGAAAGTGATGCAAAAACAAGTTACTGAGATTCCAGGAGTTACCCTGCAAAAATGGTCTAGCACCATGATACTGTTTTGTTTTGGTTTGGTTTTTGGCAGGTATGTTGGCAAGTATCAACTCACATGCTTTAATGACAACATGCAATTAACAAAAATTGAAAATCTCAGTAATAATGATCTGGCATGCCCCCAAATGACGTACAAATGAAAAACAAAGCTAGACTATTTCTAAAGAATCATAACTAGATCACTGAAAAACAAACCAAAAAACTAAGTATGATCAAAGCACTAGGGCAATCACTGTACAAACATATTCAAGACTGAAAGCCTTTATGCAAATTATGCTGCAAAAGCAGGCTTAGTGTAGTATGTTACGTATTGGGACAGGGAAGGAAATCTGAACCCAAACATGTTCTAATACAGAAATTCCAAAACAGTTTGCATTGGGTTCCCACTGTGCATTGTGGGGTTTCAGTCTCATTTCGATACACACAGGGCTATCTACCTTGCAAGTCAGCTTTCATCAATGCAACTTTGTCAGCAAAATTAAAAAAAAAGCAAAATATATTAAATGTTAGTAAGCAATACTGAAATGGGAGCAAACAGAGAGAACATTCATAGTCCAATGCATGCTGCTATAAAAGGGGAAGAAATGACATCAAAAGCAAACAAATTAATACTAACAGCCATCAATCTTAAGGCAAGCCAGAGTGAGAAAGCAGTAATTTGCCAGTATTTTACTACAAATATAATGGTTAATTGAGCTGATGACATGTAATGAAGGAAAATTAAAAGGATTTTCCCCCCTTTTGGAGTGATATGAATGCATTACCAGAATGATTGCCTTGCTTGTTTGGAGGGGCTGCTCCATTTGTCATTTTCAGATACAGTATGTTCTATGGGCATTAATGGGCCAATTACCCCTTCCCGTCTTTTTTCCACTATCTCTTTTATCTTGCATTTGCATTTAAGTTTTAAACATGTCATGTAAACTACTTACTGCCAAATGGACTCCATTAATAGAGTGCTTTACCAAATGCAAAAAAAATGACTACACAGTATAGGAGGAGGTGGATTAATAGTGTGTATAGGTCAGGAGGAAAATAATGCCTTCAGTCCTTCATGAAGGAAACATCTTTGCAGGATTTCATTACATTGTTCTTGGGCTGATCAGTATAAGCCTTAAGGATATCTATGGTCATTTAAAATTTGCCAAAAATGTTTGTTTTTATTATCTTCAGCTACTTCATTAATTACTAATATCATTAAACATTACTAATACTGGACTAAGTGAGGAAGAGTTCTTAATGTCTTTCTTGACTAAAAGTCTTCTTAACTAATGAACAATACATATTCTAAAGTAGTTTTAAACAAATATAGCTAAGTAACTCTCAAGGACAGAAGACAGTAGAAACAAGGCCAATGAAATCTTATAAGTAATATTCTTTGAAAACCAGTTTTAATTAATTATTTGGCATTAGAATATGTACTTCTATGTAGACAGTTCTCTTTTAAGGCCTGGAAAATTGTTTATCTTCTTTAAAGATATTTTTATTTAAAATTTTGAATTCCAAATTCTTTTCCTGCCTCCCCTCCCCTTCTCTCAGAGAGTAAGCAATCAGATATAAGTTACACCTGTACAATTAGGGAAAAACATTTCCATATTAGTCATTTTGTACAAGAAGACTTGAATAAAAGAAAAAATGAAAGAAAGTGAAAAATAGCATGCTTCAGTCTGTATTCATTCAGTATCACTTCTTTCTCTGGAGGCAGATAGTATGCTTCATCATTAGTCCTTTGGGATCATCTTGGATCATTGCTTTGCTGAGACTAGCTAAATCATTCACAGTTCTTTATGATACAATGTTGCTGTTACTATGTAAAGTATTCTCCTGGTTCTGCTCACTTCACTTTGCATCAGTTCCTGTAAGTCTTTTCAGGTTTTTCTGAAATCATTCTGCTTGTTATTTCTTATAGCACAATAATATATCATTACAATCATTATATTCTTAACTGCACCACATAAATATCACCCTTAAGATCTTATCTATCATATCAATTTATTTAGCAGACTAATTTTTTTATATAGTGCAAAGGGAAATTATGACTTATGTTGTATTTTAATATCCCCAAATTGTGATTCATTAGATAGGAAATTAATGAATTGTAATGCATTATAATTCCTATTGTACAGGCAAAGGCTCTAAGAAACCTGCAACAGTACTCTAGTTTTTCTCAGGTTTATAACAAAAGTCCAAAAGGAACGGAAAGCCTATAAGTGGCTTAGTTTTTTGAGACTAGTACTCTAGTTTTTCTCAGGTTTATATCAAAAGTCCAAAAGGAACGGAAAACCTATAAGTGGCTTAGTTTTTTGAGACTACCTCTGAGGATGAAATGCTTTATGTAAAACTATTACTGAGAAACAGACCAAGGATAACTATTTGAAAGTTCTTAGAACAATATTTAAAAGGCTGGTTATTATCTACCAGACTACTCAAAGAACTAGCATAGGGGAGAAGCCATATTTCTATCCAGTTTTTAATTTAATCAGGGGCTCTATGTGTTGTTCTTCAGCTGGCAAGAAAAGGAAGACTAAAAGCTGTAAGGTTTAACAAGAATTTCAAGGTTGTTGCATGTATTATTTTTGATAAATGAATGCAAAGCTGCTGACAAAGTGCAATCCAAATGTTCATCTCTTAGTCTTAAAATTAATTCTTCCACTATATCAAACAAGGATAATGGCATGAAAGGTTAGGGGCATAGCAATGGATGATTCTGCTTAATTTAGATTTTTTGGGAAAAAAAGAACTATTTGAAACATTTTGCTATTTGATCTCAGCTATCACAGATAATAGAACAACCCAGTGTCTGACAAGACATATTTTTCATCCTATTCATCTTCTCAAACATTTTCAAGAAGCACCATGTAAACATCTGCAGGTTTTTACACATGACCTATCCCTGAATTTATTTACACTTTCCTTACATAATGCCCCACTTATTTTATCACTGAGACAACAAGTCACAAGGACTTCTGTATTAAGCATATAAAAACATCAGGGAACAAGATGACAAAGTAAAGAAGGCAAATGAAAGACAACTTTTGCTGTGAAGAAATAAAGGAATACTTGTTCCCTTACTATCTGTAAAAGCTGTAACTTGATTAGATATGAAATCAGATCAAAACTGATCATGCCTTATGAATTACCTAATACCATCCTCTCATAGGCAAAGGCAGATCCATCTGAAATTGGTATGACCTTCTCTAGTAGAGGTGGAACTTGAGAATGGTATTAGTGAATAATCACTAAAGTGGGTTTCCCATGATTGGAGACCAATGACTGTTGAATGGGAGTCTGGGGAATGTTTCCATCACTAGACAGGCTGAGAGAGAAATGTTCTTGGTAGATGAGGCAGATACAGAATCAAGATAAGCTTTTGTACTGATTATATCAAGTTTGCAATTTTCTAGGCAATTTGGAAGATGAGTGATAACCAATTTGGTTTGGAGATATGAATTACAAGAGACTAAATGTTAAGGGAAAGTTTAGAGAGCTCATTTCTTCAGGATCTAGAATTTGATTAGCAAATACAAAAAAAAAAACTCATCATGTATATTTCTTTGGTTACGTTTGTAGTGGGTATAATTGATGTTATTCCTAATAGTCCTAGAGTCTAGAATTAATACTGAATTGTGCTGCAAAGCTGTTAACCTATAAATGGGAAGAAAATCATCAGGGAAGGATAGAGGTTGAGAAATCAAAACTTTGAAACACTATAAGTAAAGAAGAGTTTGGGCATGAGAAAACTGGAGAAAAAAGAAGGGTCAAAGGGACTTGTTTTGGTCAGATATCAAAGGAATATTAGAAAGACAAAAGTAGAAACCAATGCCATATACTATATGTGAAAAGGATTTGATTTGGCCAGATATCTAGAGAGTCCCAAAAAGACCAATCTGGTGGGGCACAGGGAGACAATGCCATATGCCATTAAATTACTAGAAATGATTAATAGGCAAGGTTAATAAGAGACTATATAACAAATTCTCTGAACTAAGTTACACATTATACCACTCTGGCAAATAGTATAAATAATATAACTAATACAAAATCATTTCACCAGGAAACTCTTACCCTGGTAAGTAATGAGGGAATAAAATATCTCTCTCAATTCTTTCCTTTCCTGTCTCTAGGGCAAGAGGCTATTTTAAAACTGCTGGCAGAATTCTGTCTTTAAATCACTGTAAGTTCTCCATTAGTTTTGTTTTTGAATAGTTTTCCCATTTTTTTTTGAATTATGTCTTCCATTCAATTTTATGAATTGTGTCCGCCAGCTTTAGATCATTTCCTTTATCCCTCGTGTTCTATGCATATAATCATAGGAGTTTATTCATTTGAAAGAGAGACTTTTTTCTCCTCTCTATGTTAGTATACTAAAAGTAGAAAAAAAAATATGGGTATCTGACTTGGTAAAACTTGATATGTAAACAATGAAATTATAAAGTATATAAAGTAATGATCATTATTCATATCTCTCTCTCTCTCTCTCTCTCTCTCTCTCTCGCACACACACACACACACACACACACACAGACACCTCACAGTTTTTTTTCTCAATAACTTACCAGCGTGGTGAAAATGTGATTTTTTTTTAAAAACTGAAACAACTCTTTTGGAATCCCTGAATTTCACAAAACAAAATAACTCTGAGTACAGAAATTAAACACAAGAAAATTCTGTATCTCATAATTAAACAATAAGTAAAGATCAAGAGTAATTATATCTTGTTTCCAAGTTTTCCTGTGTAAAATAGCCAACTTTTTGGTTTAGCAGAAGGGAGTAGTAATATACACTCAGGAATTTGAGGATAAGGATAAAGATTCTTTTTCTATTTCCCTTAGCATGAATTTTCCTTGTAAAAGACTAAAATTTCAAAAGTGCCTCCAAAATTAAAGACAGAGCAGCAGCAAATATAGCAAACCAGAGCAGTCAACTCTAAGATAAGTGAATAAATTACATTTATGGATTTCAAAATCATTTGATGGGCTGAACTGAAATAAAACTCTGAAATAAAGACAAGATTCCCAAAAAAAGTACTCTATTAGATCATATTCTGTTGGAGAGTGCAAAAAAAGGCTCAGAACAAGATATGCTTGAGAACACTTCTGAAATGGATGATATCACTTCAGATTAATTCGGGAAATATACGTAGAGAAAATGGGACATATAGCAACCATTATTGACAATATTAAGAGAAAATGCTCATATAATCAAATATCCATTAAAGACAGAAGGTATCAGAAGTTATTTTCTAACTCTAGTCTATGTGAAGGAGTATTTAAAATATGTTCAGGGTGATTTATGAGTCCTAATGTAAATATGTGACTTTTTTCATCCTCATAAAAAATGATTTGCCATGCTAAAGTGAGGTGAATTATAAGAGGAAGATGTGTTCGTCTTTTATTGCCGAAGAAAACCATGCCATCAGAGAAATAATGACATGACTTGCACTTGACTTTGTTTTGAGTGAGGGAGGGTTGAAGAGAAAGGGCAGTCATTAGATGAACTTAAAAATCACTCTTTGCAGAAGACATAATAATGAAAATGAACAATATGTGCAAATATATAATTCCTAATGAGGTATAAGCATTTCTATAAGGATTCCAAAAAGCCAAAGGAAAATCAAAGGTGATATAATGAGAAGAAAAGTAAAATAAAAGAGGCTAAATGTCTCCTGCATTGCCATTTTTTGTTGGGTTATTGAAGGGAGATCGTGAAGGGGCAGCATGTGCAAAGACGTTTTCCTGGTGAGTAACTTTCGTATTTGTTTTCAAAGTTGTAGCAGAAACTTCTACTGTGTGGAACTGGAGATGTCATACCTTCACATCCTCTTTCTATCTGTCCATTGCAGAAAAGAGCATCAGAGATGAGGTCAGGGAGCCGTCCATTTAAATCCACTGATGCCAGGCAGCCTTGAAAACCTTCTTTGGCGTGGACTAATTTTGGCAAAGATTTGTACATTTCTTTGGCGACTCCTCCTATATACAAGTCACCTGCGGACAGAGAAAAAAAGATTTAGAACGGAGCAAGGAGTAATTGACGAACACAGAGCTGGTGAGGTAGAGAACAGGAGTTTATTCCTTTAATTATAAAATCAATACAAATATTTGCATTTTGATATTTCCCCCAAAGTGTGCCAACATTACAATATTCAAATAATTCCTCTATTGATGCCTACAGAACCACAAAATAAAGAACTACAAAGATTCTGTGAAGATGAAATTATTGCATCTCTATGATAACTCTATCCTTTGATGAGCAAGCTCTCAAAGTCTACTGATATCTCAAAATCCTTCTATTTAGGAAATTATTTCTAGGATCTAAATCCAACTCTCTTGCTACATCTAAATCCTTTTCCTGCACAATCCTAATAATTGAATAATGAAGATTGTAATGTCCTGCCTCAGACCTCACCTCTGGTTAGTCACAAGTCCTTCATCCACTCTTCTAAAACTCTATGCTTCTGTTCCAACCTGTCCCTCATGCCTGGGATGTGCTTTCTCTGCCTCAGTCTCTTGGTTTCCTGGTTTCTTTTAAGAACCAGATCAATGATGCTGAATGAGGGGAGCAGAACCAGGAGAACACTGTACACAGTTACAGCCACACTGTGTGATGATTAACTTTGATAGACTTGACTCTTCTCAGCAATGCAAGGTTCTAAAGGCTTATGATGGAAAAAGGCTCCAAAAGGCTTATGATGGAAAATGCTATCCACATCCAGAAAAAGAATTATGGAGTCTGAATGCAGATCAAAATATACCATTTGCTCTCTCTCTTCTTTTGTTTTCTTTTGTCTCTTCTTTCTCATAGTTCATTCCATTGGTTATGATTCTTCTTTCCTACATGACTAATGTGAAAATGTTTAATATGAATGTATATGTAGAGCCTATATCAGATTGCATGCCATCTTTAGGAGGGGGGAAGGAAAGGAGGGGAGAAAATTTAAAACTCAAAAGCTTGTGGAACTGCAGGTTGTACGCTAAAAATAAATAAACAAACAAATTTTAAAAAAGAATCCATGTAAACTCCATTTTCTATGGGAAACTGGTTCCCTCAGTTTTTCCTGTTCACATATTTTTCATATATTCTGAGCATAGGTACTTAATCACACACTCATCCTTAGTAGAATGTACTCTTTTGGAGGGCAGGGATTTTTGTGTGTGGAATGTGGAGAGGGGATTCATCTTTCTTTGTTTCTACACTGCTTAGTACAGTGACTTGGACATAAATATTTAGTGTTATTGATTGACTGGATTCTCTCTACCAGCTTTCAATGTATCATTAAAGTTACACAGCCCTTGAATTAACCACTTAACTTTTTTCCACCTGTATGTTGTTTTCACATGTATGTTTTTTACTTTATATAAGATATATATTTCTAGTGACATAGTATACTTATTAAGGAAATAGACCATGATTGTTTCTTACTTTCTGAAATCTACACTTTATATTATGATCAATTGATAAATCTGGTTGACTGTTGTTTTGAGAAAGGTATAGTCAATGTGACATGCTTTTTTTTTCTGTTATATTTTATATTATACTGTTTTGTTTGATTGTTCTTTGGTGAGGCAATTGGGGTTAAGTGACTTGCCCAGGGTCATATAGCTAGGAAGTGACAAATGTCTGAGGCCAAATTTGAACTCAGGTCCTCCTGACTTTAGGGCCGGCGCTCTCTCTACTGCACCATCTAGTCTCCCCATATTATGCAGTTTATAGGTACCCACTTCTATAACTTTTCATGATTAGATGGAATATAGGTTCATAGAATTCTTATTATAGGAGCAGAGATTTGGACCTGAAAAAAACCGTT
Source organism: Bettongia penicillata ogilbyi (assembly GCA_023548195.1). NCBI lineage: Eukaryota > Metazoa > Chordata > Mammalia > Diprotodontia > Potoroidae > Bettongia > Bettongia penicillata. Next base: position 2,411,774 of record JAJHZJ010000686.1, read on the forward strand.
GAGGTTATTAGTTTTACAGAGGAATAGTAAGGTCCAGAGATGTTTAAATGACTTGTGCAAAGGTCACACTGGTAGTAAGTGGAGAAACTAGGATTTGAACTCAGCTCCTTTAACTTCATTCCAGTGGCTTAGATCTCCCAGCAACACTTTACTTCACTCTCTTTTCTTAGGGTAGCTCTTGTAGAACTTCATCAACTATTGTCTTACTGATCACACTAGACATCATGTCCCGGATAGAATTCTGCCCTGCAGCCTCCCTCTCCTGACTGATGGCTACCTCTCCCAGAGCCCTATTATCCCTAATTTACTTCATTCCCTTTGCTCTGGCCTCATCCTCTACAATTTAACTGATAACAGATTCATTGTGATATTGCTGCCCTACGCACCTTGCTCCCACTCCTTTATGGTCTCATGCATCATTCCTGTAACTTTCTGGACCAAAGCGGCCCCTCCCTGGTTATCCCTCTCCTATGTAAGATGTTTTCCTAATTAGAAGGCAAGTTCATTGAGAGTAAGGCCTTTGCTTTTGTTTTGTATTCCCAGAATTTAACGCAGAGTTTGGTATATAGTAAGCATTTAATAAATATTTTTTCATTCTTTCCACTGCATCAATTTTCTTCTTTTGTTGCTTTGATATTTATGATCTCTATTTTCTCCATTCAAACACTGGCAAAAATATCAAGACAGAGAAGGATAATCTTGGAATAGTACTGCAATGAACTGGTTACATAATCTTCATTTATCCATTACCAGTATATCTCCACCCCACAGTTCCCTTTTCCTGCATTCCCTAGTCCTTAGGATAATTTAGTTGTAGGGAACCTAAAATCAGGAAACCAAGAAGAAATTATTGAATAGATGTTAGAAGTAAGCAAACAGGAGACTATACCTGCATGGCAGTAGTGGGGCGCTAAAGGGGAACGGAGTCACTTGAGGTATATTAGAAAGGAAGAAACCATGGCAGAACTTTATAACCCAACAGAAATATGAGATGGAGAATACAGAAGAGTCTGAGAAGACTCCAAAGTTAGAGCTTGGCTTTATACTTTCTCCATGATTAAAATATATGCTCATTATATCATTTAAAGTTGTCCATAACCTGGCTTCATCCTGCCTTCCCAGATTTACTTCCTACTTCACTCACTTTATTATTCCAGCAAAACTGGCCTGCCAGATGTTCTCTGATTTTGACATTCCATCGTCTGTCTGAGCTATCCTTTGTATTTGTAGCATATTCCTTTCATACATTGACCTCTCTGAATCTTCCTCATCATTCAGAATTTAGACACTGAAATTGAGCTATCCAGAGGGCATCTAACTGGTCAAGTCCAGTAGGTTGCTAGTGATAGGAGCCTGGAGTTGAGGTATAGGTTAGGTGATGACCGAAGGCCCAAGAGGTTATTCTCTTGAGAAAGTGAATATAATTGAATTAAGGTAGAAATTCCCCAGTCCGATTTCATAGGAGTAGAAATTATTTCAATTCACATTAGTGATTTTAATTAATAACATTAATTATTAAGCTTAATTATTTAATTATTCAATTCATATAATAATTATCTTGGTTATCTTTTCCATCCATATCTACTTTTTGTAGTTCTTAAATATCTTTAATTTTCAAAAATGCTCCCCAATAGGATAATCACTCTGAGAACGCAGAGATACTACCCTAAGGAAACTCAATGTAGCAAAAAAAAGAAGAATAAAACAAAACAAACAGTAGCAAAAAGCTCCTATGACCATGCAAGGGCAGTACCACCATGGCTCATATTTGCTTTTCTTTCTTCTGGATGGATTACAAATTGTACCAAAGCTAAAAATTTACCAGCTTCTAACGAAGCTGATATCCAAGTATTGATACACTAGGAAATTTGTCTCAAATCTTTCTATGAAACAACTACAAGAAAAATGTGTGCTGCCTGGGCTAATTGTGAAATGCTATTTCAGAAGGAAGAGCTCCATCTTTTTGCCTCTTGGGAGCCATCAACTCATGCTCTGAGATTTAGAATTTCATTGCTTCTAATTCAATCTCCTTTTGCTTAACTACATATGAAGTGAATAAGGAGAGAACAAGTCTAAGTCAGGTACTGCCTCATATTCACCACAACAGCCTTCCTTGAGGGGGAGGAGGTGAAATATAAATCTCATTTAAAAATAAATATGATAGAGCATTCTATGAGCACCCAAGAAGAAAGCGAATGTTTGAAATAAGTAGGTCTTAGTAACATTGCTTGCTCTCATGCATAGGAAGAAAAATTGAACTTACTGCTTTCTTCAGTTACTTAACTAGATCGTGTTGGCCTACTAAAAACAAAGCTACAGGTGACATTAATTCCCCACCATAATTCTATAATTAGGGTAGAGACCCAGGGTAGAGTTTAGTGACAACCAATGGTTCTAAACAATGATGGAGGAATAGATGGTTAAGTTGCACTGAATGGAAAGATTCCTAAATTCAGGATATGTGAAACATTCAATACTGAACAGAAAGCAAAGTTGATCCTTCAAACAGTACCTTATTCTAAGAACAAAAACAAATAAATAACAAACCACACAACCCCAACTCTAAGGTTTCAATAGGCTATATTTCCTGGAAATGAAATTAGATGATCAATGCATAATGAACACCAGATTGTTTTAAAAATTGATGCATAGAATCATAAAGTCAGAGGTCAATGAGACCTTAGAGGCTATAAAGTGTCATTAACCCCAACCCTCTTAATTTTACAGATGAGGAAACTAAGGTATAAAAGCTCAAAAAATTTACCCAGGATCATTCAGGGTCACACAGAAAGGAAACAGTAAGTAAGCATTTATTGAACACCTACCATCTGTCAGGCACTATTTTAAGAACTTTACAAATTTTCTGCCAATCCTGAAAACAACTTTGGGATGTAAGGAAGGCAGAAGTGAAGGGAATAAGTATTTATTAAGTGCTTACTATATGGTAGGCACTGTGCTAAGTACTTTAGAAATATTATCTCACAGCATTGATAACTCACATTATTGAGCTTTACAGCACTGTGAAGAGGCTGCTGCCATGGTTCACATTTTACTGAGGCAGACAGAGGTTGAGACTCTTACCCAGTTTCACCAACTACGCCAAGCTGTTTCTCAATCAAGTAACCTCTTCTTTAACAGCTGTCCTTTAACCTTAGCTGTACCTGAAAATGAGCTTTCTAACTTCTGTCCCTCCTTGCTTTGGATAGGTATCATAAAGGTGTGAGAGAAGAAACATTGAAGTATAGATCAACTGATTATATAGCTATGCATGGATTGTCAGAGTTGGAAGAGACAGTAGGGATCAATCCAGGGCCATTCTTTCATAGACGTGGAACAGAATAAGCAACATGTGGATAGTTTAGTGCTTGTGTTCTAGAGGAAAACCACACACACACACACACACACACACACACAATCTCCTATAGGTAATGTCTAGTTAAAAGCTTTGATACATGTTTAAAGGCACATCTCTGAGAGAGAAATAAAACTTAAAGCTGTTTATAGTTTACACATTAAGGTAAAAGGATTTAGGATCATCATACACAGCATTTGAAAGAGAAAGAGCATAGAATGCTGAGTATCCATGCTCAACAGTAAAGAAAGGAGATCAGGGATATATCTGGTTGGATGAGGGCACTGAAGACGGTTCTCTACTTTATCATATTACCTGTAACCTGCTGTGAGGCACTCCGATATATTTAGAGAGAAAGATCAGAGTCTTCTCTATATAATATGAATGAATGTTTTTCTTCAATAGAACTCTACTGCCTTCGACTAACATCACTGAGATAATAAAACCTCAAAGCTGGATTAAAAACAAAGGATGCTTCACAATCTTCTCTACCTGGGATTAGTAGCAAAGGATGAATTCAGTCAAATTCTTTGATGAGTGATGATGGCAGGGCTGGCTGACAGACTAAAGTTGGTACACAGGCCAAAGAAAACTGTTTCCTTTCTACCTTTTAGTTCTTGTACTTTACATTCTATATACCAGAAAAACTGGCCTACTTACAGTACCTTGAACATAACGTTCCATTCCTTGTCTTCATACCTTTATGCTCACTGTCATCCATCCATGGAATACTCTACCCTCTTACCTCCAAGTCTTCACGTCTTCCTTTTCCCTGACTTCTTTCAGGACTCAGCTCACGTCTCATCTACTTCACAAAGTCTATTTTAGTCACTGCAGGTACTGACACCTTTTCCTGAATCCCTTCTGCCTACTCCATATATATCTTAGATTTACCTAAATATGTTATCTCTCCTAACAGAATATAAACTCTTTGAGGAGTTTTGAGGAGGTTTTGTAATTGCTTTCAATCTTCAACCTTAGCACAGTCCTGACACATATTAAATGCTTAATATATGCATAGTCTCGAGTTGACTATTTTTTCCAAGATACTGAGTGAGAAGGCATTAAGATTCTACACAATTTTCATAATAACCAACCATAATCTGTGGAATATGGGAATCGAGGTGATTCTACCTTGCTGTTTGATGTAGCCCCATTATCTATGGGACACCACCTTTCTCTGCTCCACCTATATTCAGAGAGAACCACATATTTCCTCTCATAATCCTTTGCTGAAAAACCAAAGCCAATGAAATCCATAGTAGGCTGACATGGAAAACCTAGGACCTCAATTCTTTTTGAAGAGCCTTTCTGAGAACTGTTTACAGATGTGCTATCTCAATTTCATTTATTTTTCTCACCATTCCTTATTTTGCTGAGGCATAGAAAATAATGTATAGGCTTTACTGTAGCCCAGAGACAAAAGTACAATTTTCAACAAATTTTTATCCAGCTCAATGACCACTCCAGCAATCTCTTATTTTCCTATTTCATTTTTATCCAAGTGTTTAAAAGCATCTCATACTTGTGATTTTGTCATGTTTCTAGGCCAACTTTACAAGTCAATATAATTAGATTTATCATTGCACAATTGTTATTTGTACTTTAAAATATCACATTTATCATTCTGTAGGCAAGTATATAAGATTATTGAAATTGACCTCCATTTTTACTGACTCAATTATCATTTTAACATCTATTCTTACTACATATCTTTGTGATACATGTGATCATTTGCTCCAGATAGACTGATCTGCCTCTGTCTCTTATAAAACTGAACATTCCTTCCTCTGGACAGGGAAATCTCCAAAATAAAGTTGAGTTACAGCTCATATATATTGCCCAAAATGTACCAGGGTTCCCAAATCCATCTTCCATTTAGTACATACTTAAGAAATTGTGACATTTTGGAGTGTTTTAGTACTTCACTGTACTAAGGGATTCTTAACATTTTTTTAATGCCATGGACACTTTTAGCAATCCAGGGAAGCCTTCTCATAATACTGCTTTTAACTGTGTAAAACAAAATACAAGGATTATAATACTAAATAAATCATATTTAAATACAGTTATTAAAATAAATACTAATTAAAATAAATACTAAATAAATCATATTTAAATACAGTTATTAAAAATATATATTACACACATATATGTATGCACATGTATATATAGACATAGATATAGGTATATAAAAGTTCATAAATGGTAGGTTAAGAACTCTTAATTTAATCCAACCCACACCTGTACAGTGCACCTTTGCACTAAGACCTCCAGTAAAAACTAGGAGTTGGTTTTATAAAAATATAGGAGCTGGTTTTATGAAAAGTAGGGGGTGATTTATGAAAAAACACAATAAAATAGAAAAAATATTGATAAATTTAATTTAAAAAGGATGGAGAGGACCAAATTCCAGTATCAAAAAAGAAAAAGGTGAATTCACCATGAATGAACATGATATTAAAGCAATTCTTAGGGGTTACTTGGCCCAACTATATTTACAACTGTAGACAAATTGAAAGAATTTGAATAGACAACAAGGGAAAAAAAGTATCACTCTTTGTAGATGATATGATGGTATACTTGGAAAATTCCAGAGAATAAACTAAAAAACTAGCCGAAACAATTAGAAACTTTAGCAAAATTGAAGGATATAAAAGAAATCCACATGCATCATCAGCATTTCTACATATTGGTAACCAAGTCTAGTAGGAAGAGATAGAAAGAGAAATTCCATTTAAAATTACTACAGACAATTTAAAATACTTGGGAGACTACCTGCCAAGACAAACCCAGGAACTATATGAACACAATTGCAAGACACTATTTATACAAATCAAGTCAGATCTAAGCAATTGGAAAAAAGTTAAATTTTCATTGGTAGGTTGAGCCAAAATCATAAAAAAATGACACTTCTACTTAAATTAACTTACTCATTCTGTGTCATACCAGTTAAACTCTAAAATATTATTTTATAGAGCTACAAAAAATAACAAAATTCATACAAAAAAAGGATCAAGAATATCAAGGAAATTAATATTTTTAAAATGTGAAGGGCTGGGGAGCCAAGATAGCACAGTAAAAGCAGGGACTTGCTTGGGCCTTTCTCCCCCCCTAAAAATACCTGTAAAATGACTCTAAATAAGTTCTAGAATAGCAGAACCCCCAAAACGACAGAGTGAAACAAATTTTCAACCTAAGACAATCTGGAAGGTCAACAGGAAAGGTCTGTTGCACCAGTCAGAGAGAGGAGTGAAGTCCAGTGTAAAATACACCTGCACAGATGTGGTCCCAGGAAACCTGGAGCAGGCCTCAGGAGACTGAATCACTGATAGCTGTGGCAGTTTCCAGCCCTCCCATAAACAATGAAGATAATTTAGAAGGTCAGTAGGAAAGGTTTGTCAGACCTGTGTGAAACAGGAGCATGGTCTGATCCCAGCCTTGGGGTGGCAGTAGTAGGGGCAGTGGCAGTGGCTGAGGCTGCTTCTGGAGCTCTTGGCCCAGAGGTGGGATTGCAGGGGTCTCTTTGCTGGCACTGAGGCAGGAGTATCTTGCTTAGCCTGTGCTTGGATTTGGGTCATAGTCCTTGGTGGCAGTCCTGGGATGAGAAGGTGTGCTGGCAGAGAGTGTGGTAGTGGTGGAGAGGGAATCCTCCTCACAGCTCCAAGGCAGAAAAGACTGCTTGTGGTCCCTATCATACCAGAGCACAGACCAGAAGAGGATCAAACACCTCTCCTTTGATCATACCACATTGGAAGAACTGAAAATTTACAGGCCCCTAAAAGTGTCTCTGAAAACAGCTATAGAAAACTTATGAAGCTTTGGACACTATACCCTCCACAATGGAAGCAGAGTTCTATATTAAAGAGTTTAAAAGTAATTGACTGGGAAAATGAGCAAACAGTGGGGGAAACAATTCTCAGGAGACTGAATCTTACTTTGATAACAAAGAATATCAAAATATACAACCAGAAGAAAACAACAACAGTGCCAAAGCTTCTATATCCAAAGCCTCAAAGAAAAATATGAATTGACTGCAGGTCATAGAAGATCTCAAAAAGAATTTTGAAAATCTAGAGAAATAGAAGAAAATTTAGAAAGAGAAATGATGCAAGAAAATTATGAAAAGCAAGTCAACAACTTGCTAAAGGAGACTCCCCACCCAATAGTGAAGAAAATAACACCTCAGAAACAGACTAACTCAAATGGCAAAAGAGGTCCAAAAAGCCAGTAAGGAGAAGAATGCTGCAAAAAAGCAGAATTGGCCAAATGAAAAAGGAGGTCCAAAAACTCCCTAAAGAAAACAATTCCTGGTATCAGGAGCCAAGATGGCAGAGTAGAAAGATTCACGTATGCTAGCTTCGAACCCACAGCCCATAAATTTCCTGTAAAAAGAACTCCCCACAAATTCTGGATCACTGCAAGCTGCACAGAAACACAGTGGAAGAGATTTCCGTTCCAGAGAGCCCTGGAAAGCCATCTCCAGGGGTCCGTCACGCCCCAGAAAGTGGAGCCCACCCCTGCGCTGCCCTGGCCCCATGGCCCCAGAGGAGTAGATCCAAGCAGGCTTCAGGGACGGAATCTCTGACAGCCACGAAGGTCCCTCCGCCCACAGGTGCTCCAGGTCAGTGAGAGAGACTTCTGGGCTGGCCAAGAGGGGAGCTGGGTGTCTCTGTGACTCGGACCCCTCGAGAGGCAGCGGCAGAGGCAGCAGCGGCACCCCGGGACTCCCCAAGCAAGAAGGAGCTCTGCTCCATTACCAAAGGTCTCTGCATAAACCACCTGAGGGAACTGAGCCTGGGAGGTGACCCTGCCCGCACCTGCTCCATTACTGAAGGTCTCTGCATAAAGCCCCTGAGGGAACTGAGCCTGGGAGCCAGCCCTGCCCCCACCCAAGCACCAGAACTTAAGCTCACATTGAATAGCAGCCTCTCCCACCATGGAAAGCCCTGAGGCAGGGAAGCAGCATTTGAATCTCAGACCCCAAGCACTAGCTGGGGGGATCTAGGCAGGCATGGAGAGGAATCTCAGAAGTCAAGTAACTAGCTGGGAAAATGCCCAGAAAAAGGAAGCAAAATAAGACCATAGAGAGCTAATTTCTTAGGGAAGAGATATTCCTTCCTCCTTTCATTTCTGATGAGGAAGTACAATGCTTGCCATTAGGGAAAGACATGGAGGTTGGGGCCTCTCTATCCCAGACATCCGAGGTGGATGTCCGGTGGGCTTAGGCCATGGAAGAACTCAAAAAGGATTTTGAAAATCAAGTTAGACAGGTGGAGGAAAAACTGGGAAGAGAAAAGAGAGATGCAAGAAAAGCATGAAAAATGGGTCAATACCTTGGTAAAGGAGACCCAAAAAAATGCTGAAGAAAATAACACCTTGAAAAAATAGGCTCACTCAATTGGCAAAAGAGGTTCAAAAAGCCAATGAGGAGAAGAATGCTTTCAAAAGCAAAACAAACCAAATGGAAAAAGAGGTTCAAAAGCTCACTGAAGAAAATAGTTCTCTCAAGATTAGAATGGAACAGATGGAGTCTAATGACTTTCTGAGAAACCAAGAAATCACAAAACAAAACCAAAAGAATAAAAAAATGGAAGAGAATGTGAAATATCTCATTGGAAAAACAACTGACATGGAAAATAGATCCAGGAGACAAAATTTAAAAATTATGGGACCACCTGAAAGCCATTATCAAAAAAAGAGCCTAGACATCATCTTTCAGGAAATTATCAAGGAAAACCCTGAGATTCTAGAACCAGAGGGCAAAATAAGTATTGAAGGAATCCATCGATCACCACCTGAAAGATCCAAAAAGAGAAACTTCTAGGAACATTGTGGCCAAATTCCAGAAATTCCCAGGTCAAGGAGAAAATATTGCAAGCAGCTAGAAAGAAACAATTCCAGTACTGTGGAAATATAATCAGGATAACACAAGATCTAGCAGCTTCTACATTAAGGGATCGAAAGGCGTGGAATAGGATATTCCAGAAGTCAAAGGAACTAGGACTCAAACCAAGAATCACCTACCCAGCAAAACTGAGTATAATACTTCAGGGGAAAATATGGTCTTTTAATGAAACAGAGGACTTTCAAGCATTCTTGAAAAAAAGACCAGAGCTGAAAAGAAAATTTGACTTTCAAACACAAGAATGAGAAGAAGCATGAAAAAGTAAACAGCAAAGAGAAGTCATAAGGGACTTCCCAAAGGTGAACTGTTTACATTCCTACATGGAAAGACAATATTTGTAACTCTTAAAACGTTTCATTATCTGGGTAGTTGGTGGGACCACACACAGACGTACACACACACACGCACACACATGTACATGCATGCACACACACACATACACACATGCACGCACATACAGAGACAGAGAGCACAGAGCGAATTGAATAGGATGGGACCATATCTTAAAAGAAATTAAGGTAAATGGTGAGAGAGAAATGTAGTGGGAGGAGAGAGGGTGAAATGGAATGGGATAAATTATATCTCATTCAAGAGGCAAGCTGGAGACTTTTTAGTGGAGGGAAAATGAGGAGAGCTGAGAAAAAAACATGAAGTTTACCCTCATCACATTCGACTAAAGGAAGGAATAAAATGCACACTCATTTTGGTATGAAAACCTATCTTACAGTACAGAAAAGTGGGGGAGAAGGAGATAAGCAGGGTTGGGGGGGATGATGGAAGAAAGGGCAATGGAAGAAGGCAGCAATTTGAAGTCAACACTTAGGGAGGGACAGGATCAAAAGAGAGAATAGAAACAATGGGGGGCAGAATAGGATGGAGGGAAATACAGTTGACTGTTATCGAAGTCATTTGCAAAACTGCACAGATATGGCCTATATTGAATTGCCTGCCTTCCCAAAGGGAATGGGTGGGGAGGGAGGGATGGGGAGAATTTGGAACTCAAAGTTTTAGGAACAACTGTTGAGTATTGTTCTTGCTACTAGAAAATAAGAAATATAGTTAATGGGGAATAGAAAGTCATCTGGCCCTACAGGACAAAAGAGAAGATGGGGACAAGAGAAGGGAGGGATGATAGAAGAGAGGGCAGATTGGTGATAGGGAAAATTAGAATGCTTGGTGTATTGGGGTGGGGGAGGGGACAAATGGGGAGAAAATTTGGAACCCAAAATTTTGTGAAAATGAATGTAAAAAGTTAAATAAATAAATTTATATTTAGAATAAAATAATGCTTATAGGCAATCTAAAAAAAAAGAAAACAATTCCTTAAGAGTTAGAATGGAGCAAAAGGAAGCTAATACCTGAGAAATCAAGAAATTATAAAACAAAACCAAAAGAATGAAAAAAATAGATGACAATGTGAAATATCTCGTTGTAAAAACAACTGACCTAGAAAATAGACCCAGGAGAGAAAATGAAAAAATTATTGGACTACCTGAAAGCCATAATCAAAAAAGAGCCTAGACATCATCTTTGAAGATATTATCAAGAAAACCTTCCCTGATATTCTAGCACTAGAGAATAAAATAGAAATTGAAAGGAGTGAGAAAGGAATGTACTAGGAGAAGGAGAAAGGGAGATAGAATGAGGTTAAATTATCTCACATAAAAGAGCCAAGAAAAAGTGTTTACAGTGGAGGGGAAGAAGGAGGTGAGAGGGAATAAATGACCCTTACACTCTTTGGATTTGGCTTAAGGAGGGAATAACATACAGACTCAATTGGGTATGAAAATCTCTCTTACCCTACAGGAAAGTAGGGGTAAGGGGGGTGAGGCAGGGGGAGGGGGGGGATGAGAGAAGAAAGGGCAGATTAAAGGAGGGGTAATCAGAATGTACCCTGTCTTGGGGTGGGGGAGGGGAAAGACGGGAAGAAAATTTGGAACTCAAAATTTTGTGAAAGTAAACATTGAAAACTAAAAAAAAATAATTAATGAAAAGATGAAAAAAATACAGACACAAATTTAAAAAGCAATGTTAAGGAAGGTAGCCTAGTTATACTAAATTTCAAACTGTCTTATAAAATGGTAATCATCAAACAAATGGGCTCAGAGAAGTCATTGAAACAAATGATAAGAAGTATTTTATGGGACTTTAAAGTTTGCGAAGATTATTGTATTTATTATTTTGATTCTCCCAGCAAGCCCTGCTATAGTTAGCATTATCAGCCCCATTTTGCATATAAGGAAACTAAGACTGAGATATGTTAACTGTATTGCTGAGGATTATACATCTAGTAAGGCAGAATTCAAAACCTCATCTCCCTGACTCCAAGTCCAACATTCTATCCTTTGTTTTTCCCTGGCACTTTCTACTGACCTACCCACAGTCACAAACTTAATGTGTCAGATCCAGGGTTCTTGGCTCTCAGTGAATTGCTTTGTCCACTACATCATGTTGCCTTCTGTCCTTGTCCCAACAGTGGGACCTATTTGTTTAGTCCATGGTCACAAGGCAGAACAAATGTAACTTTTCCCCCCAGGCATGGTGCAGTTCCTATGGCTGTGGCTATGATTCCAGATATGTCACTAGGTGCTTCCTTTCTGGCCTGGTTTCCATTGTCTCTTCTATTCCAGCAGCAGTTCTACATCATTCTAGCAATGATGGTGGAAGGAATTGGATAGGGGGAGGGTCAAGATACTGGATTTTCAAAATATCATTAAGACTACTCAATGGAAAGTGTTGAAGCACCTCCTCTAAGTATTTTGGGATACCAGCCTTATTTCATTGGGTCCTTGGTAATCAAAATCAAAGATTGCAGTGACCAAAATGCTAAAACATTGCTCAGTAATCACTTGTAAATTTTACGACACAAGTGGGGTGTTTATTCCTTTCTACCTCTATAAATCTCAGGAAATTCCTGGAGAGCCTTGGCAGAGTTGGGGCAGCAATTGTAATAAGTGTCAGCAAGTGTCCAGAAAAGCTAAAGCAAATTCTAAAGGTAACTGGGGCTTCACCTTCACGCCAACTGTGTAATCTTATGAAGGCAGAGTCAATTTGCTTCTGCAATATTAAATATTAGGCACCAAAACACTGAATAGTACAGCAGAAGTCTTATTACAGCAAAATTAGATTTTAGATCCAGCTGTCACATTGCAGCTGCCTACCCACAGAGAGGTTAATCTGCCTCCTGCATACATCCAGGGGCCAACCTAATACTCCAATCATAGGCAAAAGCCCCACTGGTTTCCTACCAGTGGGAGTCTGGTGTATGGAGTGACTTGACTCCAGTGAAATAGGAGTTGAGACCTTAAGATTCTTCTCTTTTATATGAAAGACTATTTGAAAGTTATTAATGAATGTTATGTGCATTGCTTACATAGAATATGTTCCCAAGGTTCTGAAATTCCTAGCCTGGGTTGAAAAACCTTTGGTAGAAAAATGCTCTAAGTTAGGCACATGGGTGGGAGCACAAAATTCTAAGATTTTTCAAAATCTTTCAGTGTCTCCTCAATTACCTGGGATCTGCCATAAGCATTGTGCTAGGAAGATAAAGTGAAAGTCATCTAGGTTGATAGTGATGAAATGGATTTAAAACCGAAGCAGTCTGTTTGTCCAACAGACTGTGAGGGAAAGTTGGTGGGGCATGCTAAATAGTAAATAATAAAATCGAATTTGCTAGGGTAATTCATCTCCTGTAGAATCGACTAGATGCCAATTACTCTGCAGCAGATGGGGTGAGGAGTTCAAGCATATCAAATTCATATTGAGCAACCTCCCTCTTATTGCTCCTATAAATTTATATATACTTGCAAACAGGGACCAAAATATTTTCAAATCTTTTATTCCCCCTCCTCCTTTTTGCTGCCTTTTCACTAACAATCCTGCCTTCATCACATCTTCCTCTTCATTTTTTGGCATATAATATAAGTAATAATCTATAGGCTTATAATTGAAATTATAGAAGTTCAGTTCAATTTAATCCAACAAAATCTCTTGAATATCTACAATATGAGATGAATGATATTGGTGAATAAATTTAGAAACTTCTTTGACCAAGATTCATAATAGGGCAAATCTTGAAACATAGGCAACCCCAATTCAGAGGATCCCTTCCTATGTTATTGTGTGTTTCTATGCAAGTATATGGTTTTCTTTCTGCCATGATATCAATATCCATTTTGAGTGGGGAAAATGATGTACAATAGAAGATATAAAAGCACAGACATTTCCCATAATAATGACCTGTTTAAAGAAAATTGGTCTTTTTGCACCTGACAATATTTCAGATGTACAGAACAGAAAAGGTGAAATCCATCACTGAGTTTCTAGATAGCTCTAAAGGACAAAGAAGTCTGCCAACATTGTTCAAAGTCTCTACTGGGTAATGTAAACAGATGCAAGTTTACTTGTTAGGGCACAAACTTTCTAGTTCTACACATCAGCCCCACCTATGTCACAAAGATGTAATACTCTCATTTGGATCACCTCGTACAATCAGATCAGGATGGCTCTCCTGAGCACATGTATGAATGCTTTGTCCATTCTAAGTTTAATGATCCATGAAGAGAAACACAAAGAATTAATTACAAACACCAAAAAAGGTGGAAGTGCAAAACGGGTGGGGAAGGGCAAGTTCTGCTTCAAGACTGAGCAGGGAAAGGTAATGTATGAAAATGGCTTGTCGTTTTGTTTTTTTTTTTCCCTCCGGTATCAACAAATAATAGGGAGATGGCAGAAAGTTCAATTACACAAGTTGGATGATTAATTCATTTGCCAAATTTCAAATACTCCATCAATAAATCTTAAGTGTGTGTTAAAACAATGCTAGCCACTGAAGAGTGAAGCAAGGGGAGGAGAAGGGAGTGTACAGAAGCTGTATTTGATATCATCCCTGCCTACAAGTTGGGAAGATAAGATACACCGAGGATATACCCATTTAGTGAATAACGAAGTGCTTGGAGGCACTTGCTGGAAGTGTAATGGATTCAGAATAATAGCCACTCACATTTATAGTGTCTTTCCTTAATGACTGACAAAGAGATTTCTTTGCAATAATTAAGTCTGTGTGTGTTGGGGGGGAAATCTTCCCCTCCCCTCAATATTTTTTACTTATTTCATATGTACTTTTTTCACAAATTATCTTCTCCCAATAGAATAGAAGCACCTTGAGCGGAAAAACTATTTTATTTTTGCCTTTGAAGCCCCAGCACCTAGTGCCATGCATGGGGGGCAAGGAAGGAAAGAAGGAAGCATTTATCTACTTAATAGACACTTAAGGTTGCACAGTGGATAGAGCACTTGGCCTGGAGTCACAAAGAGTTGAGTTAAGATTTTAACTTAGACACTTACTAGCTATGTGACTGTGGGCAAGTCACTTAAATGCTACTTGCCTCAGTTTCCTCCTTTGTAAACTGGAGATAGCAACTACTTTCCAGTGTTGTCATGAGAATCAAATAAGATAGTAATTATAAAGTACCTGGTACACAGTAAGCACTATATAAATGTTATTGCTATGTGCCATGTGCTGTGCTAAGTGCTTTAGAAATATTATCTCATTTGAGCCATAGAACAGTTGAAAAACCCTGTCAGCTGAAAAAACTGAGGCTGACGGAAGTTAAGTGACATGGCACATAGTAGTTGTCTAATAAATTCTTGTTGGTGGATTAACTGATTGAAGAAATGTCATGCAAATATGAAAAATTCCATCCTTTAGATGAAGGAAGTGTCACTCAGAGACATCTATGTCATGGTAATGGGAAAAAACAAAATGAAAAAAAATCAAACCCACAACTGTCAAAGCCAAGATTTAGATGCAGGTCTCCCTGATCCCAAATCCATTGCCTTGGTCACCACATCATGGTGGCCCAGCCTCAACTCCCTGCTCCAAGTATACTTCGATTGGTCTATGATTTCATCTTTATGGGGACTTTCTCCAGCGATACATGAGTCATGTAGATAGGTATGTATGCCTTCTCATTCCACACAATTCTCAAATTCATGTCTTCCTGGAAATCCTTCATAAGGTATATAACACCCCGTAGCAAGGTACTAGTTTTCTTGGCATTATACAGATGCCAAAAGGACAAATGGGCAGTCCATAGATTACCCCTTGATCTCACCACATAACTAATTCACCTTTTTTCCTAGTCACTCATCTCTCTAGAGAACTATTTTATATTTCTTCTTTCACACAATCCTCAGCTATTAATTCTTTACAATCTATTGAAACCTATTATGTGTATACCCTATGCATCACCATCACCCTTTCAGTGGCCCTCAACTGAAGTCTTTCAAACTGTGGTAGCCTATGCCTTTTAGCCAGAAAAATATTATTAAAAAGATAAGCTTTTGTTTCAGTAAAAATTGTGGGGCCATTAAATATGCTGTACATTTACCAAAAACAATTTAGACTACTTTCTTCTTCCTAATGATCAATACTGAGACCAATTTCTTACCCATGCACCCCTGTCTCACCAAAATTTCTGTAATGGTGGATCAGCTCTGGATTGTTCTATAGGATTAATCCATCTATTTCTATCTAAACAGATAGCCCAGTAAATAAATTTATCTATCTCACTATTGATCCTTCCGTATGGAGAGATGGTATCTGCAGCACTTAAAAGAGTGACTGGGTAATACCACTACTAGGTTTAAATCCCCAAGGGATTTTTAAAGGTAGCTGGAAGGACCTACTTGTACAAAAAATATTTATATCACCTCTTTGTGTGGTGGCTAAAAATTGGAAATAAGAGGATGCCGGTCAATTGGAGAATGGCTAAACAATATGTAGTAGGTGATTATAATGGAATATTATTGTGCTATGAGAAATGACAAGCAAGATGATTATAGAAAAACCTGGAAAGATTTACATGAACTGATATACAGAATGAAGTCAGCTGAACCAAAAGACCAATGGTCACAGTAACAGCAATATTGTACGATGAACAGATCTATGAATGACTTAGCCATTCGCAGCAATATAATGACCTAACGCAATCCCAAAGGACTCAGGATGAAAAATGCTAACCACCTCGAGAGAAAGAACTGATGGCATCTGAACACAGACTGAAGCATACTATTTTTCAATCTTTCTTTTTCTGTTTCAGTTTCCTCCCACAAAATGACTAATATGAAAATGTTTTATATGATTACATATATATAACTCATATCATGTTGCTTCCCTTCCTAACCAGGGGGTGGGAGGGGAGGGATAGAATTTGAAACTCAAAACTTTTAAGAAAAACCAAAGAATGTTAAAAATTGTTTTTAAATGTAATTGGGGAAAAGTAAAATATTATTTAAAAAGAAGATTGGTTGGGACATAGTAGGCACTTAATAAATGTGTTTGATTTCTTTATGCCTATGTATATAACACATATATACATATATATGTATAGTCACAAAAGGTATATTTGTACACTAGTGAGTATAAATCTCATTCTTAAGAAAGTTGCAGTTTCCTTTCTTCTCCTCCTTAGGTATGCTGATCTGTACCCACACACAATGAATTTTGAATAACCTCTCTATAGGTTATAGGGAACAAATGGTACCTTGTCCTGAAAAAAAATCTGAACCAGGAAATCCAGCATCTTATTGGCAATTTCTATTCCATGGGCAACTGGAAACAAGAATTCTAACTGAAAAATGAACATGGAGCAGTTGTGCCTTGCATGGGAACTAATTCTCTTGCATTGTAGAACTTGGGCAATTTTGTTGGATTTGCCAATCATCATTACCTCAAGGACTTGTTCCACTTCTCCTAAAGCAGATAGCTCAGAGAAAAGACAGAATCAGCTGATTTTTCCACTGCTGCAACAAGTGGTGATACAAGGTAGAAACAAAGGATGTATACGAATGGGAAAGAAATAAACGTATATCTTAGAGATTGCTTTATTTGGGAGCACTTTTTTTAAACAGATAGGCAATGTGGATTCTCTTGGATTTTTTAGGGAGAAAACCATAAAAGAATTAAAGAGGGCAGGGAGTAGTTGATTGGTAACCTGAAACTGATCAAAAAGTATCAAGATAAATGGCTATGCCTTTATACTATATTTATGCCTTGGACACTGTGGTGGAACTGAATAACTTCATTTTTCTAGTCCTTATTGGTGTTTTGTACTCTTTGAATGATTGTAATCACACTTCAGTGATTTCTGGAGTGGTTTTAGAGAAGTAAAAAGCAATCACATTGCAGGACCCTTATTCCCTTGTCTCTTTTTCCTGATGTATGGAATAACATTGATTTGGGGAATTAGGATGGCACACAGTAAAAACAGATCGTTAGAACAGATTGTTAGATTGTTAGAACAAATAATCCCACTGAACAACTAAATATGGTTTTCATCCCAGAACTTGATCAGACTTAGACTACTCCGAAGCATCCTGGAATTTACTGTCCATCATCCAGCTTCCTCAAATTCATAGGCAGAATAATTTGCTTCCATTGGGAATAAAAAGAACCCCTAAACAGAAATGCCTTAAATTCCTAAAAGCTTTGGAAAACCAAACATTTGCCATAATAAAATGTTTCATCATTCCTGTTTTCCTAAAACTACAGCATTCTGTGAAACTTGTTTGATTATTGAAAGCACACTTTTCACTAGTTCCATCAGTCATTATTCTGAGATTTAAATTACATACCTCAAATCAACAGCCTGATGGGGATGTCACTGATTATACTGAAGAATTTTGACATCTACCTCAACACTGCAATTTTGGTACTTCTTAGATTGTATGGTACAGAGTTTCCTTGTATGCAGAATTCACATCACATTTCTTTTGATAGTATCAAATTTGACATTTATAATTTCCTATGACAAGGTCCTTGCCAGTGACACTCCCTTATTACATTTCACAGAAATTAAGCACCTAACTTCCATTATAAATTCTTGACATAACACAGACAGTCCTTGTTAAAAGATCCTGCAGAATGCAGGAAATGCAGACCATGTTATATATATATATATATATCAGTATATCTGTGTAGACCTACCCATCCAGGCTGAGGTTCTAATAGATTATATTGATGCTTTGCTCACAGATTTCAAGATACAGACTGGATTCGATAACAATAGAAACTACAACAAAAAACATGACACTTAAAATACATCAAAATGAAGTATATAAATTGTCCTAACAGATCACAGAAACCTGTGACCTCAATAATGATAAGATACAAGCAATAAGCATGACTGACAGAGAGAATAGACCAGAAAGAAGAGATGGTGAATTCCCAAGAGTTGGAATTTTATTAGATGAAGAAATTCTTGTAGAGAATTGCTGAAAAGTTCTAGTCTGCTTTAGGACATGTCTAAAAAATCCCTATTAATTGCTAATCAATGGGAACTGAGAAAAATAACACTATATGATGCATAACATGGGGACAGTCTTTTTAAAAAAGCATGGCTTAGACCTTGTCACTGACAGACCCTGTGGTATAATGAACAGACCTGTGACTTTGATTTGTGATAGGTACCAGTGAAAGACAAAGAGACCTATGAGTATGTAGGATTGCCAATGAAGAGGAGTATGCTATATTTGTCTTTCAGGATCACTCAAAGACTTTGTAATAGGTAATTTGGTCTCCCTGGTAAAGTAACAAATGAATAATGATACATTATTTATTAAGGATTTTCCATCTTCCACTAAGTGGTGAATCTATAAATGGGAGAAAGAAAAAGATGATCCTTGCTTTCAGAGAGCTCACATTCTAATTAGACAGATTCATAAAAGAAAGTTCAACTAAATGACAGATGGCAACACCCAGTAGTTCTAGAGGTTTAGTGGGAGTGTGGATAGCAGGGTATGTCCCTTTAGGTTACAAAATATGTTAGAGGGCAGTGTTTGGGAACTGTAGGCTATAAAGGCAGGACAGATATTAAGGCGGGTGGAGAACTAGGGGTGGAGAACCTGCAGCCTTGAGATCACATGTGACCCTCTATATCCTCAAGTGCAGCCTTTTGATTGAATCCAAACTTCATAGAACAAATATTTTTAATGAAAAGATTTGTTCTGTAAAACTTGGACTCATTAAAAAGGCCACACCCAAGGATCTAGAAGGCCACATGTGACCTCAAGGCAGCAGGTTCCCCACAGCTGTGCTAAAGGATGTTAGGAAATACTGGCAGGGAATTTAGTGAGATCCAGTGGTCTTCCATGTTATCTTGAAAGCCTCTAATCTCCCCCAAATTTAAATCAGTAAAGGACTACTTTTCTATTTTCTGACCTATCAGAGAGAATGAAATGTTATTTTTCCAGGTGGAAGAAATGGCTCAAGAAGATGACAATGCAAAAGAAATGACTGTTATACGTCAGAGCAGGGACATCTAAACTAATGTGAGAAATTTGGAATATTGACAAACATGATAAAAAGGGGAATAGGAAGGAGGAACCCTGAGGTATTAGAGTAAGATATTAGGTCTTAGGCTTCTCTATAGAGAATAGATCTTTATCCTTTTGAAAGAAGCAAAAAAAGCGATAAAGAAGAGATACAGATGTTACAAGAAGAGAGGGCATCTGTTACTCAGGAAGAAGAGATATAACTTGATCTGAAACTCCCTGTTGGGGGATACAGAAGTGGATATAGATCAACAGACTGTGATTAGTGGTGAGGTATTTTGTTGTATCAGCAATCTATCTTTTCTAGGCTATGGTGGAAAGATTCCTAACGCTTGTCAAATCCAATGACCAATTCTGGTGATTACGGGAGGAAAAAATTTTTCCACCTGAAAGAAATTTCTAAGTACCTTGAGTAATAATGAACTTCTGGATAAGCACCTAAAAACTTCAAGGCCACAGGTTATACCTTTTAAAAAATCAGTTAGAAAAGAAATGAAGATTAGAGAAATGAATAGTTGATTAAGACAATGGTACTGGAAAATAGGATTTAGATTTCTCAACTCTGACCTAACATAAAAGAATAATGGGTTCGGGGTCAAAGTTAAATGAATGAGAACTAAAAAAAATTATACTTAGAGACTTGTAGACCTTAAAAAGAAGGAGAGAAGATTGTCTGTTAAGTTGCTAAGAAATATACTCTCATAATTGGTGTGTAAGACAAAGAAAGAAGATTAATCGATAAACAGCAGTCAATAAACATTTACCAAGTGGGTACTATATGCCACTTGGCTAAGTGCTTGGGATTCAAAAATAAAGACAGCCCCTGCTTTCAAGAAGATACACCCTAAGGAGGGAATTGGAATCGCACATGATCTCTGCATGAATTCACCAAATCTGTTAACTTTAGAAGAGAGGTAATAATGATCTTGACTGAAACTTGGTTTTAGCCGTTAGTTTCCTAACGTGAAGGCCATTGGTGATGAACAAAGAACACTGAAATCTCAGGCCAAGGAAGTAAATAAGATAGCTGTACCTGAAACTTTGGTTGATTGTTAAGTAATCACTGCAACAAGACAATGAAAGGATGTAACTTCTTCAAAATGAAACAATCAGGCAGAAAGGGGAAAACATTTTATATCGTGAAAATATGCATCTTGTAATAATAATAAAATCTAATATTTATATAATGCTTGTTATATGCCAGGCCTTGTACTAAAAGCTTTGATCTTACAACAACCCCTGAAAGGTGGGTGCTATTGTTATCCCCATTTTACACACGAGAAAACAGGCAAACAAAAGTTAAATGACTTGTCCACTGTCACACAATTTGTAAGTATCTGAGGCTAGATTTGAATTCAGGTCTTCCTGACTCCAGGTCTGGTCCTCTACTCATTGCACTACCTAGCCACAAACTTAAAGGGGAAAACATGGTAGTAAGCTTTTGGGTTAGGGTCAGAGAAGGAAGAAAAAAGAGTTTTATAGAAGTGAGAGTAATGTAGTAATCTCTCCCAGAAGAGGATGGCTAAGAAAACGGCTAATGAACTCATGATACAACAGATCTCAAAACTGGACCAAAGGCCGGTTAAAGCTGGACTTTAAGTATCTAGACAACTGCTGAAGGTCTCTCTCTACTGAAAGAAAAGGAGCTGAGAAATTCTTGACTTGCCTTCTTGATCATTTCAGGTTCAGAAGAAACAATTGAGGCCCGTATGGTCTGGAAAACTGGATATGATTCTGACAAATAAAAAAGAACTAGTTGATGAAGTGGAAATATGGGAAATCTTAGGGGTCAGTAAACACAGCCCTTCAGAGCACATGATAGATACAGAGGTAGATGCTGGGAACAATCTGTGATCCCAGGCTCCCTTAGTATGTGTCAAAGGTGACTCCTTCACTTTCCATGATGTTGTTCTATTCTGCTTGTTCTCCTGGTTGTTTCTTCTCACATATGGGCCCTCTTCTTTATAATTTTTTTCTTGGCAAGATCATAAACTCCCATGGGTTCCATTACAATCTCTATACTGATGACTGCTATATTTTTTATATTTTCAGACCAAATCTTACTCTTGAACTCTGGTCTTACATTGATAATTCTGAAACAGCTCCATCAAGATGTCCTATAATTAACTCAGACTCAGCCTATCTCCTAAAATGATATTTTCATTGCTTAGAATAGTTCCTGGAACATAGTAGGAACTTAATAAGTTTCAGTTGACTGACAAACTTATCTACATCCTTACTTCTCCTCTATGCCCTTCCCCCAAATATCCTTGTTTCTGTTAGAAGCACCATAGTCCTAATCACCCAGGTTCACAGATTCAGAGTGAATCCTCTCTCCCTCAGTCATCTTTTCCAATTCTCTCTCAGCTTTACTATTCTACTTCCCTCTACCTTTCTCCTTCCAAACTTAAATCTATTCTTCTTCATCCTAATTTCTGATACCTCCAGTCCTGTCGCTAGATCCCTCTAATTTTCTCTCTCTTCACCTGTTTTAGCTTCACATCTCTCTCTTCAGGAGCTTGACTTTATAGGAAGTCAGTCCAACTCTACCAGTTCTGTACCCTGGTATCCTCAACACCTTGTCCTTTTACCACTCGCACCTTGAGAAACCTCAGTTCTGGAAGTACCCCTCTCATGCAATTCAATCTAGTGCCACAAATACATATTAAATACCTACAATGTGGGCAGCTAGGTGATGCAGGCGATAGTGTACCGGGACTGGAGTCAGGAAGATTCATCTTCCTGAGTTCAAAATTCAACTCAGATATTTAGTAACTGTGTGACCCTGGGCAAGTCACTTAAACCTGTTTGCCCCAGTTTCCTCATCTACAAAATGAGGTGGAGAAGACAATGGCAAACCACCACAGCAGATAAGAAAACCTCAAATGGGATCGCAGTCTGATGTGACTGGAAAAATGAGTGAGCCATAATGACAAAACCTACAGTGTACAAGCTAGTGATCTAGTGCTGGGGAGACAAACACCAAAATGCCACAATCTCTGCCTTCTACTGGGAGGATACAACATGGACCCAGGCAAGCAATATAAAGTATATACAAAGTCATTTAAAATAATTTCGAGTGAGAGAGGTCAGTAAAAAACTAGCAAGCCTAAAGAACTTCCTTCAATAGCAAAATAAAGGTCCTCACATGCAAAATGGGGGTAGTAATAGCACCCACCTCACAAAGCAGTTGTAAGAATCAAATGAGTTAATATTTGTAAAGCACTTAGTACAGGGCCTGGCACATAGTAGGCCCTCATAGAAAAGCAAATTCTCTTCCTTTGCCTTTCCCTTCCCCTTTAGGATGTGGTACTTGATTTTTTCTCTGAAGGAATCTAGGGAATCTAAGAGGCAAAGGAAAGGAGAGAGTGAATTTGAGATATAAAAGATAACATCTGCAAAGACCAGGGGTAGCAGAATGTCACATACAGAGAACAGAGAGGACATGAAGGAGAGGGGTAAGAAATAAGGCTTGGCATATGGGAGATAAATTGATAAAAGTCTTAAATAACAAATTGAGGGGTTACATTTTGTCTTCAAAGAAATAGGGAGCCACTGAAGATTTTTGAGTAGAAAATGAAATGGTTAGACCTCCTTTTTAGGTGAATTAATTTAGCATCCATGAGGAGGGTGGATTAGAGGGGATTCTGAAATCAGGGAGACCATTTGGGAGGCTGTTGCAATAGCCCAGGAAAGAAGTGATGAAGCCCCAACTAGTACCTGACTTCTTTCCACTGTGGGTATAGAGAGAAGGGGCCAGGTGTGAGAGATGTTGTGGAGATGGAAATAGCAAGATCTGAGAATTGATCAGATACAGTGGAATGTGAGCGGGGGGAGGAAGGAGTCAAGGCTGTTTCCTGCTGTAGCGCATCATCAGTGGTGATTGAGACACAAGATGTAGATGACTTGAAGATCCTTGGTGTCTTCAACAGAAATAGAGAAATTTAGAAGAAGCGTATGTTTTGGGGGAAAATATAGTGAGCTCCCTTTTAAATATGTTGAGTTTGAGATGTCAATAAAACATCCAGGTTGGCATATCCATCAGGCAGGTAGTCTTGCAGGGCTAGACTTCAGGAGAAAAGTTATACAAATATTGGAGAGATATATTCATAGAAATGATAATTGAATCCACAGGAGGTGATGGAATCATGAAGAGAAAATATATACATAGAAGAAGAGGACTCTAGGACAAATCCTTGTGTGATACCTAGTTAGTAAATAGGAAAAAGATGATCAACCATTAAAGAAGATTCAGAAGGAGATTCAGGTAGAGAAAAACCAAGAGAGAAAAGTGTCATGGAAACTAATGAATTTTGAGGCATGTGGTACAAATCTGTAATCTCTGAGGCTACTATAACTCTTGAGCTAAGGAGGCCTAGGCTGATTGGGTGTCTTCTATTAATATGATGAGCTTACCAGGTTGCTTAAGGAGGGGTGAACCAGTCTAGGTCTGAAAAGGAAGATCATAAGTCCTGTGCTGATCAGAGTGGTCCTGAGCCTGTAATTACTCCCTGAACTTCCACTGTGGGTGAGATAGAGGGGAAAAAGGAAACTAATGGAGTACACAAAGGCTACAAAACATAAGAATATTAATGTATTTATGGGGATTAAATTCACTAGAAATTTATATAACAATGTAATCTCAACATGCCCCTCAAAGGTCCATGGGAAACCTCTTTTTTTTTCTCAATCAACTCTTGACTATCATTTTCATACATATGATTCTAAACTTCCCTTCTCAAGTTCCCTGTACTCTAGTCCAATATCAACCAAATGCCTTGCCATATCAGACTGGAAATTCTACTGGTGTCTCAAGGTTACCAAGTGCAAATGAAATGGATGTTCTTTCTCCTTAAACCCAACTCTCCTCTAAACCTACCAATTATGTTGAGGGTACCACAATCTTTCCATTGTCCAGTTTTCTAAGTGGAATCATCCTTTATTCTTTCCTCTTTTTCATGTCACATGGCCAGCCAGTCTTTTAAATTTTATACCAGAGTGTCTCTTATATCACCCCTCTACTTATGTGGTTACTGTCCTAGTTCATATTCTCATCACCATTTTGTAAGAGTCCCCCAACTGGCCTTCCTGCTTTTAATTTTTCCTTGCTCCAATTTATCCTCAACAAAGTTCCCAAAATAAATCTTCAAAAGTCTGACCATGTGACTCTCCTACTCAAAAATCTTTGATGGTTCCCAGTTTCCTCTAGAAGAAAATGCAAACTTCTGAGACTGACATTTAAAATCATACATAATCAGACTCAAGCTTTTCTGGGCTTAAAATGATAGCTTTTCAAACATCAAATGGAAGATCCTATGTTCCCTTCACTAAAGAGTTTCAAGAAATCCTGGGTGATCACTGGCGGCTATTGTGGAGGGGATTTTGTTCATCTCTAGGCTGAATTAGAGACCCTTTCCTCATCTGAGGTTCTGAAATCTGGTGACATTTCTCATTACAAAAAACAGAACAAACCAATCAAACAAAATGAAACAAACATATTCTACTTCTAGCCCAGCTGTACTCCTAGAGCTGCATTACTGTCTTTGTGTATATCTCCATGCTTAGAATGTATTATCACATCACCTCTACCCCTTATTATCTTCTCATTCCTTCCATACTTAGCTTTTTCCATGTATGTAATGAGGTCTTCTCTGAACTACTTCTCAAAGTGTTAGTGCTGACTTCCTCAAATTAGCTTATTATATTCACTTTTCTATGTATTTCTTGTACACTAAGTAGAATAAAAGGTCATTGAGATCAGGGACTATCATCTTTTTAAAAATCCTAATACCTAGTGCAGTGTCATGAACATTTTTTTAATCCAGTCTTGAGATTTCATTGGTAGGGAAAACTCCTGGGGGTAGAAATTCCCCCTTTTAACATAGAATGACAACACTTTTATAACTTAGTCTTAAAGAGTTGCTTGGGGACTCTGAGAAGTTAAGAAATTTGCCCATGGTTCCATGCTAATATATATCAAGGGTCAGGATGTGAACACAACCTTTCCTTACTCCATTCAGGGCTAGTTCTCTTTCAGCTTCACCATGTTGCCTCTCACATGTGTCTTGAACATAGTAGGTCCTTAACAAATTTCTCTTGAAATGAAGTGAATGGCAGTTGCCCAAAGTTAGGAATTGGCATGCTGGCATGTTGGATGTGTGCGTTCATCCTTCATTGCCAAAGAAGACCATGCCATCAGAGAAATAATGACATGACTTGCACTTGACTTTGTTTCTGAGTGAGGGAGGGCTGTGCAGGTCACAAGTCTCACTTCTCCTCCAGAGCCATCTGAATCCAGTGATCAGATATTCACCAGGATGACTGGAGATGACCCAGGATGAGGCAATTAGGGTTGAGTGACTTGGCCAAGGTCACACAACTAGTGAGTGTCAAGTGTCTGAGGTGAGATTTGAACTCGGGTCCTCCTGACTCCTGCACTGGTGCTCTATCCACTGCATCACCTAGCTGCTCTGGCACGTTGGACAGGTGAAAGGGGTAACTACTGTTACATCCAGGTGGAACAGTGGATAATACATTGGACCTGGAGGCAAAAAGATCCCAGTTCAATTTTGGCCTCAGACTTTTATTAGCTACGTGATCCTGGGGACAGGTTAACTAAATACTGTCTGCCTCATTTTCGTCATCTGTGAAATGGAGATAATATCATCTATAGTGTTTGTTTGGAAGTTTAAATGAGTGAATAGAATAACCAGATAAACAAACACAAAAAAGCAGTATTCAGGGAAGATGAAAAGAGCAAAAGTAGCATGTAGGACTTCTTGCTGAAAGATGGCATTAGAGTAGTGACCTAAAAAAGGGATGTCTAACCTGATATATAAGAAACTTCTTGGGGGTTGGGGGAATATTTTGTAAATAACTGGTATCCTATTGAAATTTATTTCAATTTTATTTTCATGTGGATATCTATGGTAATCTCTGGAATTTATTTCATTCCATACTTACTAGAGGGCACAGAAAGTTGTTGAAAGACATGGAGTACAGGTACTAAAAAAGCATTGGGACCATTGGTTTGGAACCAGTAATGGGGACCAAGGAGAAAGACAACTTTTCTCCCTATAAGTCTTTAATAGAAGCTAAAGGACCAGCCTCCATGGAGCAAGATTACAAGGGGAGAAATGTACCATCTGGGGAAGGTCATCTTATAGATAGAAACAGGAATGATCATTAATGAAGGAAAGGGCAAATATAGCAAATATTTCTGGAGAGTAAATATATATTGACCCTGTACTTAGCTGTGTGATAACATGGGATTCAGCAGCAGCAAACTCCAGTTCACTTGTATTTCCACTATTTGTATGATGATGTCATGCTGTAAAAACTAAGCTCTTAGATAACTAGTTCAGGGATGGACAGCAATATGATATAATAGAGAAACCATGGAAATCTGGGTTAGAAAACCTCTAATTCTGGTTCAGAGAACAGTTAGCTTTTTGATCTTGGGTACACTACTTCATCCCTTGGGGCTCATGTCTATCATCTGGAAAATGGAAGTGTTGGGATAGATATCATCCAAGGCCTCATTCGTCCAACAAATATTTATTAAGCTTCTATTAAAAAGTAAGACAATGTTAGACACTGTGGATACAAAAAGTAATGAGATGAGACACAGTCCTTGAGAGCCTACAGTTTAGTAAAAGGGTGAGAGGCAAATAAATATAAGGCAGGATGAGAGAGACACATAGGCAAAATGGAAAAGAAAAGTGTGAGAGTTTGGGGAGAGACAGATTTCATCTGACTGGGGGAATCAGGGAAGGTTTCCTGAAGGAGGGGAGTATTTTATAAATATACATACATACATACATACATATACATATATATATATACACACACACATACAGATAGATATACATACAGATATATATCTGCATAGATCTGTATATCCATCTGTATGTGTATGTATATACATATATTATATATACATGTATACATATATATACACAAGCACATATACATATATGTGTGTATACATATATATACGTGTGTGTACATATATATACATGTATATACCATTCTATATATCTGTATTCCTGTGTTTACCAAAGAAAAAGGTCACTAAAGAGAGAGGTTTAAAATAAGTGAAAGAGCGGGAATGACAGAAAAGGCAATCTATTGGAGAAGACAGGTAGAATGGGATCACGTGAACAAGGAGAGGGGTTAGGCTTGGTGAGGATGAAGGTCATCTCATCATGCAAAACGAAAGTCAAGGCAAAAAGTGTTAGAAAGTAGCTGAGTGATAGAGGGTGAGAAAGAGAGGAGGAGGGGGAGTTCACGGTAAATGGACCCAATTTTTTCTGTAAAATAAGAGACAGGATTCTCAACTGAGAGAGAGTGGAAAGGGAGAGTCACAGAAGGTTTGAGGAAGGATAAAAAGGTTTGGACAGAGAAAGATGATGAGTTGATGAGAGAGGTATAGTAGGATCGCTTAGGAACATTGAGGTAATGTAACGAATTTGTAGTGGATCCAGTTAACAATAGTTGCATGGTTTTCTCTACTTTTGTTCAGCAGCATATGTACTGGCATAAGGGTGATGAATGGTAGGAATGATCTATGACTGAGCCTCGATTGGGCTTATTGGATGACATGATAAGTAGGTAAGGGATTCAAGAGAAGAATATTGTGTAGAGTTGAATTGGTTCACTAAGGAGTTAAGATGGGGAGAAGAGGATAGCATGGCTAATGCAGAGGAGATGGCCTGGGAGAGAATTTAAGGGTCGAGGGATTAGAGGTCATGTTATGGATGAATAGCAACCTTACATAAGGGAAGGCAGAGGGAGAGGTTGTAAAGCCAACACATTATGGTTGGAGAAGGGGATTTCAGAATTCTTGAATATGAGGTTGGTACATATGTGAGTGATGTCAAGATAAAGGGTATAATTGTCTTTGGGTGTGGCTGAGATAAGTTGAAGGAGTAGCTCATGGTTAGAGTATTTTAATCAATATGTCCCCTAGTGAGGGTAGGAGCTGGGGAGAAGAGAAAAATTGTAAGCCAAGTACCAAACTCACTGAGGAAGGCAGAAGAGTAAGAGGGTCTGTAGCAGGATTTGATTGAGGGGTAGTTATGAATAGCCTGAACTTTAGAGGAAGACAGGCTACTGAGTGATGGAGGAAGTAGAAGAACGTGGAAGGGCAGTGGGAAGCAAGGAGTATTCCAAATCATGCACCTCAACCAAGGAGTCAGAAAGCCTGAGTAAAGGTGCTGCCAGTACTGGAAAGGGTGACCAGTGAGGCTGTATCAAGGGGAAAGCCAGGTTTCAGTAAGAGCTCTTCAATGGAATGAGTGGGAAAGCAACACATTTAACATGAAGGGAAGTTCGTTGCCTGTGGAACAAGCATTTCAGATGACACACTGGAAGGACTGGGTTGAGTTAAGATGAAACTTTAGGGTGAAAGGGTGAGGGGCATGACAACAAAGAATTTAGTGGAAGGAGGTATGGAATTGGGTTTGGACAATAATTTACAGGAATTTGGAGTTACTGGAATGCTAAGGGTATGACCAGGTGTGAGAATCTTCATCGCTGAGTGGAAGATATCCTGCCCACTCTCAAAGACAGTTGCAGCAGGAGAAGGGAGGTCTGAAATCAAAGGGAGGGTTCTTCTTTGCTGGCAGCAGAAGGTGGACGATGCCTTATGCTGGTATAGACAGAAATGGCTGCTTTGGGGCAAATGAAAAATGGCTAGACTATCCCCAGCAGCCTCCCCTGTGTCCAGCAAGAGATGGAAAGCTCAGAACTCTTATGCCTTCATGATCTGAAGTCTTCTCACCTGAAGAAGTTAGCTATGCGAAGGCAGAGGGAAGTACCCTGCCTGCTCCCTAACAGCCTTTCCTCAGTAGACATGTTGAGCCGAGCAAGAGAAGAAGGTCTTGGGGCAATAGTGTACCCATGGTCTGAAGTTTTTATATGTGTGTGTGTGTGTGTGTGTGTGTAATCTTCTGAAAGAATATACGTTCATATATCTCTTTTGAGTTATAGAAGATTAGAGTTAGTTTTAGAGATAAAGAAATCAAGGCTAAGGGAGATGAAATAACTTGTCCAACATTACACAGCTTGCAAGCGACAGAACGCAAACTTGCGCTCAGGTCTTCTGAATTACAGTGCTTTCCTGTTGTTTCTGTCAAATGGGGTTGCTGTAAAGATCACCCAAATATCAGAAACTATAAAATACTATATAAATATGAGTTCCATAATCAGTCAAAATCCAAGTATTGGGCAATCCATACTGCAGTGGGGAGCAGAACACATGAAGGGAGGATGTATACTGGCCAAATTGTGGCATGCTTTTGGTGGACAATATATTGAATTTGCCCATCAAGATATTTGTCTGTGACAGATACTATAAATGAAGACAAGATTGGGCACAGAACTAAATAAGGGGAGATAGGCTGGATCATTTTTGGGAAATTGTGCAGGGACTTTAAGGGTCCCAAGTGTCTTTCCCTGCTACCAAAGACCATATTTGAAATATCCATATTCTCCTGATGATAAGTGTAAGCAGACTGTGGTATATTGTTAATAATGAGAAGTATATTAAAAGTGGCATAAAAGAATCAGAATAAGAATTTTAGTTTTTCTAACAGATCTTACCTAAAGAATTGATAAATATGCCCTATACAGAATGACAAGATACACATATGTGACCTACATGGGAGGGAGAGGGGAAAGGTAGAAATGTCCATATCCATGAGATTATGAATCCATAGATGTATTCATTTTAAATGGTAAGAAAGATCTCATGGGGGCAATGTGGATTTCATAAGAGACCTAAACTTCCATCCACTCATAAAATTCTTCCCTTCATTTTCACTGTACATAGCATACCAGGAATGAGATTTGTGCAGGATAATAAACATCCTCTTTAAAAAAGGCAATAATTTTGAGAGGCTTAAGGAGCCAGAAGGCATTTACACCTTTCTGTGAAAAGCAGACCTAAATGAAGAATATGAATTTTGATGGGTGGGGAGGGTGGTTTGAGACAGTGATGGAGCCGGCTAAGAGGAAGATAGAACCTTGGAATGTGGAAAGCTCGCTAATGGAAGACCTGACTGGGCCACCGAAACAGGGAACTTTTGGTATCTCCAGAGGACTAGAGAGAAAAATGGATGCCTAGGAACAGAGAAAGGCCAGAGAGGTTGAAAGGGAAATAGGAAAAGAGAGGTTAGGAGTAATTGATCTGCTTTGCATTTTTGCCTGTTTATGAATGACTGAACAATAATCTTATCGCAGAAGTAACAAGTAGTCATTCCACTGGAAAATTAGGAAAACAAACAAAAAACACAGCCAGTGTTGTGGTTTAATTTTTAAAAAATCCAAATAGGATGACTACTCATCATTTCTATTGTACAAAGTGGCCACAGGAGGGCATTTTACCTCAACATTTCATGGCATGTTGCTGAATCTCAGGATCTGTCTTATTTCAAGGTGTTAGTGCAGACATTTGAAAAAACTGCTTTTGGAGAAAGCCCAGGATGGAAAAGTATTTGAAACCAATCTGTTTTACTTGGCATCCATAAAGATGCTTCTCATCTCATCCTTGTTTCTTCTTCCCCAGAGAGGTTATCCCTACTATCACTACTATCCCTACTACCACTAGTAGCTAGGGAAAGAGCTCAGGATACAAATGTGATTTGATAGGCAGTCAAGAAGCCCTTCCAAACAAGCCAAGAGCCTGAGAGAAGAAAAGATCCACAAAGGTAGAGATGCAGAATGAGGGGCTATGTAAGGAATGCAGCGTTTTTAGAAACCAGAATTTTTCAACTCCTTCATATTGCACAAACTGCCTAGAAGCAATGGAATTCAAATAACTGATAAAGATAAATCCAAAAAGTAGACAAATATTATGGTAGATACAAAGGACTTCATCCCAAGTGTGCTTTTTCTATAAGCAAAGAAACAACTGGGACAATTTTACCTGCATTAAATCCTCCTCCTCCTTATCCTCATCCTCATCCTCATTATCGTTATTGCTTGTTTAAAAAAACTGAAAACACATTGTACCATATAACAGTGTCGATCATCTCTCAACAAGCTGAAGCTTAGAATGGAATATATCATCTTCTTTATTGTTTCAGTGCTGAAGATTTCCAGTGACGCTTTTTTAAAAAAAATCTATAAAAAAGGATCTGTTTCTCTATAAAGAACAATATGGTGGAACTTCAAATATGCAGAAAACAGAGGTGTAGGTTACCTAGAACAACTAAACCAGAGATTTTTTTTCCCTTCCACATGCCTTTATGGAGATATGTTTTGTGGAATTGTGGTGCCCTCTAGCGTCTTTGTGGTATAGTAACAAGTGGAAAGATGGCATCGAAACCATAAACCATCCGATTTTAGCCCAGGATGTGAAAGAAAATAGGTAAGATCTGAGATAAAATAAAACACAGATGTTGGCAAGGCACAGATATTTCATCTGTTCGTGTTTCTGAAGCTCACTGTCACCATATTTGAATCATTCAGGCACATGTCAAGCTCCTATCATATGCAATGCATGGGATTAGGAGGGAAAATACCAAATCAAGGGGAAAATTAGTAAAAATGTAGCTGTCTCATTGATTTCTATTAACTCATTCTTAATCATGTTTTTTAAAGTTCTTTTATATCATTTAAAGTGCCCTATATAACAGTTTTTATCTCCTTGCCTTAACTGAAACCTGAGTATCCCCTGATGATATCATTTGCCTCTCCCTACTGCCACCAAGACAAAGGACCAAAAGGATATTACAGGATCCAGAGAAGTGTATATACTTATTATTCTCCCCTAAAACTTCAAACCCTATTCATCTATGACCTGCCAGCAAATCTCAATAATACTGATATTCACAAGACTGGATTCCTCCATCCTCTCCTAATTCTTTTTGTTGTCGCCATGTGATACTGAGATTAAGTCCTCAGCTTTTATGAATGACTTTAGTACCTAGTTCCCAATCTTCTGCACTACTCTGTAGCCTGCGATATTTCTTGGGAATGCCAACATCCATACTGCTGACCCCTCACCATGCTTTTCAATGATTTTCTTCAGATCTACCTTTGCAACTGTAAAAGACTATAAGATATTCTCCTCACCTCTGCATTAGCATGTTGCATGAGAGATGTCACCATAGAACAGAATACCACCTAAATATAAGAAAGATCCTGAATTAAAAAAGTCCTTTCTCTGACTAAATATAGCCTCTTTTGCTTATGCTTGAACTTTTGCAATCTAATATTACCACTTCTCCTTAGTCATGAACACTATCCCTTCTACTTACTCTTGACCCAATCTACCTTCTTCACGTAGCTTTACCTGCCTCTATTCTCAGCCTTGAAGACAAGATTAGCCCCTTTTATGGTTTTTACCAGCTTAGTGTCTCTAGTGATTTCATGAATCATAGCATTTTTTACTCCTCATATTGTTATGGTCTGCCATTTGGAAATCTTTGATAACTCATACCTTTGGATTTCTCCACTTTTACTCGGACATTGTTGAGTTTCAAAAAAATGACTTTTTTTAAACCTCAAATATGTAGTGCACAATGTCTGTTTGGGCCTAATAGCTAATAAATTCCTCTCATGTTGTCCCACTACCTCGTTGTTCTCTTCCAAAAGCCACACATATCCTACTATGCTTACACTCACCAGAAATGATCCAGTATCCAACATCACTGAGTACCTCAAGAACCAAATATAAACTCCTATTTGTCATTTAAAGCCATTTACAACCTGGAATTTTCTGTTATTTCCATCCTTTTTACTTTTCTCTTACTCCCCTCTAAGGACTCTAGCCATCTGCACTGATCTCTTTGTTTTTCCTCAAATATTAACATTCCATCTTTTATCTCTTTTCCTTTGCACTGGCTGTCCCTGGTGCTTATGTAACCTAAGTTTCCAAAGAAATCTGGGTTGTCTTGTGTAATGATGTTTACACACACACACACACACACACACACACACACAGAAAAAAATGACTTCTTTTGGTGGACAGAATGTTGAGTGCAGCACAATAATGGTAAATACCTGTGTAAAGGATGGAATCAGTTCCAGAGGCTCTTAAAAGAGAGACATGTGTGGTTCCAAAAACTTGGGAGAGAGACACAAGGAGAGATCAGAAGTAGACAAGTAGGGGAAGCTGGCTTTTCACAAACATTTTAGAACCTTTGGCTTCCTTCCAGAATTTGCTTAAACCTGATCATATGCTAGTGCCTACCAGCGAAAAGCTATGTCGTATCTACTTGTGTGCATTTTGTATTTATCTATATATGTCCAGTATATTTTATCTTTCCTATTAGAAGATCAGTTGGAGCTCCTTGATGGTGAGGTCTGCTTTTGTATTTTTTCTGCCCTTTGGCATACTCAGTGCAGTGTACTGACTGGCACATACTGAGTACTTCATAAGTTCTTGTTCATTCATTAATTAACATCTGAGTTAAGTTTCTTCAGCCTATCATTCCTTTCTTTGGTTCCTTGGCGATACCACCCATTATCTCTTTCCCTTTTTTCCTCAGAGGGAAGATATATCTCACTCTTTTTTAAAGATAATCCCTTGACTTGTTCCTATGATTCCTTCTCTTCCTAGTTCCTCAAAGGACCTTGCTTTCAGGAATCACCTCTTTCATGCATTTTCAATTTCCCCCTCTCCAATGTTTCTTCCACAAATTTCTTATTATTTTGTTCATTCATTTCATCCAATTGCTATTATTCCAGTATAGGTTGTGATTTCTGCCTGACTGCATGAAAGTTCTCCCAAATAAACTTACTTATGGTCACATTTAATATTTAGGAGTAAGACTCTTATTTGGATTCTCAGCTAGGACCAGATTTTTCATGTTTTAATGAGAACAGAGGCAAGCAGGGCAAGCCTAAGGTTGCTTTCTTTAAAAAAAAAAAAAAGGCAAAAATCTATGTCGTCATTGGCCAAATAAGATTATATATTTATAAACATTTGAACAAAGATGTGACCAATTCTCGTCATTTTACATCGATCTTTTAAACAATTAATGGCTACAAATAGTCTTCTCTTATCAAACTTCCATATTGTATTATCAAGCATTCCTTTGTAGTCTGATAATGTTCCCTACATAATATATGCTTGTTAAAGATTTGTTCAATGAATGAATGAATAAAAAGATTGTAGAAGAAAATATGTATATTAGAAAAAGTATGTTATCTTCTCCATGTATGTATATATATATATATAGTCATATCACTCTTGTCTCAAAATCCTTCAGTCACTATGGATTAAAGTATAAACTCTTAACCCAAGATTGAAAGCCTTCCACTCACTGGCACCACCCTGATTTTCCAGTGAACTAGACTACTACAGTAAAATTGTATACACTCAACACTGTCTGACCTTTCTGCATTGTACATGTCCTTTCCTTTGCCTAGAATTCCTTCTTTCAACTTAATTCCCCAACCTATCCTACAAAGCCCAACTCAAATGTTATTTCCTGCATGAATCTTTCCCTTATTGCTCAGTTGGTACATTTTGACTTTTCCCTTTTTGAACCTGCAGGAAAACTTTACTTCTCTAGTCTATGCTTATCATATATGATTCTGGATCATTGTTTAATTGGATTATGTGTTTGTATCATATACCATCACAAAATGGTAAGCTCCATAAGGAAAGACTCCATGTTTTATCCAAATTATGTTACTTCATAACATAGTGCTTTTATGTAGTAATGCTTGATAAAAATGTGTTGGATTGCAATTAACTATTCCCTAATCAGGTGTTCTTAATTTTGTGTGTGTGTGCGTGTGTGTGTGCGCACGCTGTGGTGACTTTGGGCAGTCTGGTGAAGCCAGATATCCTCTTAGAACATTTTTAAATGCATAAAAAGAAATATGTAAAATTACAAAGGAATCTAATTATAATGAAATGCAGGTGTTGAAAATAAAAAAATAAATTTATGAATCCCAGATTTAGAACCCTTGCAGCTCTAACAAAATAACTATTTAATTATTTAAATAAAATTATACCTCCAGTCGAAAAAATGGAACAAATTGGCTTGCTACTTTCAAAATAATCACTCCAGCATAACAGAATAATCTATAAGTAAAGTTGAGAAACACTACCATTTAATGCAAAAGTATTAGAGTAAATAGAATATATTGGGATTGGAAAACAGTCACTTACTTGCTGTGGGACTTTGAAAGTTATTTCAGCTTTCTAAGTTCCAGTTTTTCATCCATAAATGTCTTCCTGAATTACTTTAGAGGGGTTATTGTGAGAATAAAATTTTATTTACATGTATACACATACATATATATATACACATATGTGTATGTTATAAATTAGTAAATACCGTCATCACATTTATACTTTTATAATGAAGAGAATAACTTATAGCAATAGTCTCCAAAACTGGAAAGTATCTCTCTAAATTCCAGTTTTGTTATGTTTACTTCATATGAAGCGGAAAAAACATTTAAAACCATGAACACTAACAGAAAAATGTGATAAGTGTTGTATAAAAAAATGTAACCTACTGACTCCCTTATCAATAGGAAATTCCTATTTTTTTTCTCCCCATTTTGGTGATGCGTTATCTATGTACTTTGCTTCCTGGATCCATTTTCAATCAATGACACACTCAGATTTTTCATGTAGTGAGTGGTATGAATTTAGGGTTTTTGCCAAAGTCACATGATTTGTCTGGGATCAAATCTACAGTTTTGATCACGTTGTAGTCTTTTAAACTTACTACTCTATTCTGGTTAACAGTGTCAAATTCTACATAACTGATTACTGAACTTCATTCTACAGAATTCTTTAGGAACTAAGTAGATCTAACAGTTAAAATTTAATAAGGATTATGTAGAAATGAAATTTAAGAGGGATATTGTTCCTGGTCCCCTAACTTCATGACTCAGTTCTGAAGAGGTATTAGAAAACATATCTGCCATTTGTACATGTTTTCAACTATATGACATCAAAAGAAAAGAATCTTTAAGTCAAATAGTGGGAATTCTTAAGAGCAGGGGAAGTTTTTAGGGTAGCACCAACCCTGGGGTTGCCTCTTTAGGAGCCTTTATTTTAAGAGTTCCAGAATCCAGTTTTCTAAAGTGATAAGGTAGAGTTTCAGGCAGATACGTGTCTCTTGGGGGAAAAGGAGAACATCTCTATGTTACCTTTAGTTGGAGGAGAAATTACAATATGGAGGAAAAAATGGTCTGAACTTTACTTTCTATTATTGATACAAGTTATTTGGAAAGGGTGGGTTTGAAGCAAATAGTGTTATCTCTCTAGCAACCCCAAATTCATTTTCCCTTCCTGTAGAGTGTAGTGCCATAAAGATGGAGACTATATATGATTTTGGAATAAACATGAGGATCACTGGAATATTGGACGGTTGCCCAGAAAACAACACCAAGTTAATTTTCTTCCCAAAGGGAGCCTACAGCATTGAGAGTCAATACAAGTCAGAACAAAAGATGCCTCTGGAAGGAAGAAGAAATTCATTAGAAAAGGAGTAGAATTTTGTTGATTGATTTGAGTCTTTTGTGTGTTTTCTGAATTTCCTGCGGGAAAATAAAGGTTATCTTATAACTAATATTCCTGGTTATGCTGAATGTTTGTTAGAAGGAATCACATCTGTGGAGATATAGAAAAGAACTACATGCAGAGATATTTTCACTGGGGCATAATGAGCTAAATATGATGTGGTTTTTGGGGGAAGAGTATTTGAGGCATATTTGGATTGATCTCTATAGAGCTTGGGGTAAAGGATCATAGATTACAGATATATTATATACAGTGCTTTTTTTTTCTGGTAATGCATTGTTTCTGTTGGTCTCCTACCTTCCAAATAATTTTGTAGCCATAAAATATAATATAGTTTATTTTTTAAAAATATAGCAGAAAGACTTCCATTGAATTTTGAAGCCATTTATCAATTGAGAATCAGAAAGAACTTTTAGGTAGGGTTCTCTGATACTCCCTCTATCCTTTTTCGCTCACTGATGGACAAATTGAGGTAGTGTAGCACAGTGGAAATAAGGCTAAAGAGGAGGCAGAGGAGTTAGGCTTGATCCCTATTCCTGACTATCTGTGTCATCTTAGGCAAGTTACTCCCCCTCTTTGGTATCCATTTCCTCATTTGTGAAATGAGATTGAATTACATGAACCCCATGGTCTCTTCCAGATCTAGATGTTTGATTCTATGAGATCCCTTCCAGGTCTAAATAAATGACTCCTTCTTTGAAACATTGGCTGAGCAGAAAATGATTTCTGTGCAAGGATGTTTTCCCCTTTGTCCTTTCTCTTTGTAGAGTCTGGCTATGTGTTTGCATGTGGCACGTATCTTAAAAAAAAAGGTTATAAACTGCTTCCTTTTCAACCATTTCAGTCCCTGGATTTACATGGGCAGCTTCCACAAAAGCCTATTTCTGCTCTATCTGTCTCTCTCTCTTTGTGTGTCTGTCTCTGTCTCTCTTTGCGTGTCTCTGTCTCCATCTCTCTGGCTCTCTCTCTCTTTGAATGTCTCTCTGTCTCTATCTGTCTATCTCTGTCTCTCTCCATTCACTCAAACAATACACTTTACTTCATGCCCTTTAGGTGGCTCACCTGGCAAGCTGACTCAGTTTCCAAATTCCTGCTATTTGTTAAATGTCACCTGACTGCTGTGCACAACAGGCGCCATTTCCTTAAGTTGAGGATAAATATACCTTCCTTTTGCACTTGAGAGAAGGCAGAAAGAAAGGGAAATATGTCTGTCATTTTAACCATCATTTTACTTTTTTGAACTGAACCTTCTGACTGCTGGGTACTAATAGGATGCCCTTTGGGAGTAACAGAACGAATTCTGTGAAAGAAGGTAAGCAGCCATCAATAATACAGTTTGTATGTTGGGCAGATGTATTCTCTGGAAATATGTTTTCAAATTAAATGCTAAATATTTACTTCTTTTTCTTCTTTCTTTTACCATCCCTTAAAAAGGCATCTCTCAGCACTTGAAAGAAAGAGAGCTGTCTGGGTTTGTCGCAATAGTTTCCCAAATCTCCAGGGTGGTCTTTTGACTCAGGAAGGGTGAAAGGTGCCTTCTTTAATCGTAATGAAAAGCTAAGGCTTACCCAAACTTAAATTTGATTTCAAAAGTTGTCTTTGAGCTATGTATTTCTTAGCATATATTTCTGATATACTCTCCCACTGTTACCTTCCCCATTGGGGAAATTTCAACTTTTTCCCCTGAAATCAAAGAAATCTATGCATATAAAAAGCCTTTTTCAATTCCTCCCCCTCCCCCGAAATGGCAGATGTTGGAAAAACCACTTCTTCAGCAGGGGTGAAAATCCACAGTTAAAGACACAGGTATGCTAACTAAGTTTTCTAACCCTCTGATAGATGGTCTGTAAATATCTGGGAAAGCCTCACCAGGAAATACTAATAAGCTTGAGGAGTAGTTTTATGTATATTGGCCACCTTGACCAAAAATTTGATAAGAGCAGTTGGAATATTTTTTAATCAACCAACCAAACAACAGCAACAGACTGAGACTCTCCTTCTTTTTCTTCCAACATCAAGAAGAATATATTATTTCTAACTCTTCAAACTTTTACCATGTATGTAAGCAATCCTAGATGCTGGCTTTTTTGAAATCTGCTATGAAAAATATATATATTTCTGCCACATTAAAAGAGAAAGACAGGATTTTGTGTTGCATAATGAATTACCTGCTGTCAATGAAATAGTAGGCAATCTGACGAGAGCAAAAAAATAGTTTAGAACTATGGATTTCTTATTTAAGTAGAGAGTGAAACTGTGGTCCAAACTTGTATCGACTTACTTTTCAGATCTAAATTCCTGGCTCCCGCTGTGCTTTGGGTGGTGATTTTGGTATCAATCTTGACTGTGTGGAGATTGTTGGTGTCCCTGGAGATCATCACATTATGCCACTGGTTGTCATTCAGTGGTTTATTTGAGCTCCCTTTGATGAGGTTAGCACCATTTCCCAAATCAAAGACATAGTGCAAGTACCTAAGGAAAGAAAAAGGCAGGTGAATGATGGAAGGGCTTTCTGACTCAGATGAAGTAAGATACCTGGATGGACCATATAGCTGGAAAAATTTTTAATCGCCTGGAAAAAGATACCACATTCTTGCAACAGGGGAGACAGATCATTGTGTATTTGGTGGAATGTAAACTTCTTGATGACAAAAACTGTTTTTCATTATTATCTTTGTATTCTCAGTACTACATAGTGAATGAAAGGTGAATAATAAATGCATGGTGGGGGAGGTTACATTATGAAATAGTGGAAACTATTTTTAATTTTTAAAAATTCCCATGTCTTTGAAACATTAGATACCATAATTCCACTTGAATTGCCAGAAAATTCACTTCTAAATTTCATCTCTTTCCAGTCTTCTTAATTTCATGATATAGAATCAAATCCTAATTAACTGGGATCTTGGAGGAATTAGGTGTTCTGATCAGTTTAATTTCCTAATTAACCTAATGATAATGCTTTACATTTTTGCATCTTATAGAATGCTTTCACATATATTATTACATTAAGGACTTGAAATGATGTTATTTGATCAGAGAGGACACCGTATTGGGTGCTTTCTTTTACACGAGCAGACCAAAGCTCAGAAAAATAATTTGTTGAAACCTGTATAGCAATAGACAAGGTTAGGACTTGAACCCAGTGCTTTTTTCTCCAAATGCCACACTTCTTAAACTTAGCTTACAAGTTTCTTACTGAAAATCTTTCTAAAATATTTCAATATACTTTCCTGTCAATACAATGATGGTCACTGATCAGAAATTAATCTCCAGGTTTATTCTAAAGAGATCATTGACAATCTATGAATGTTGACTGAATCTATGGGAAAATCTGGCTTTCAGAGTATCGTTTTTTCCCTAACTAGCTATCTCTATATTACTTGTACACTCTTCTGTTTGGTTTCGCATCCCTCTTCTATAATTTTCTAAGAGTCTTATGTTAGAAATTTCCATCTCCCAGGTAACCCTGCTGAATAAAATCTGCCTGCCAGTGACCTCAGAAATGGGAAGTCAATCAGACATGACTGAGCAAAAATAATTTCCTTTTCTTCTTCACAGAATTTCAGATGAAAGAAAGGTGAGAAATCATCTAATTAAAATGTTACATAAACAAGCACTTCTTTTACCACATCCCAAGAAGTATATATCTAGGCTCTGCTTAATGATCTCTTCTAGGGGGAAATATATAGCCTCTCTCCTAAAGAGGAAGTCAACAAAACAATTCTGTGTAACTGAGGTCTCTGATAAGTTGTTTTCTAG
This sequence comes from Bettongia penicillata ogilbyi, assembly GCA_023548195.1. Classification (NCBI taxonomy): domain Eukaryota; kingdom Metazoa; phylum Chordata; class Mammalia; order Diprotodontia; family Potoroidae; genus Bettongia; species Bettongia penicillata. Next base: position 2,452,631 of record JAJHZJ010000686.1, read on the forward strand.
TTATTTGAGTTTTTGAAAATATTTTGCCATTTGATCACAAACTTAAAACTGGAATGTACATTGTGAGTCCAACCTCTTGCATTTTACAAATGAGGAAACTAAGGATGATAGAGGTCAAGTGAATTGCCCATGTTCATAGGGGTAGGAAATAGGAGAGTTGTGATTTGACCTCCTAACCTGAGACTCCAAATTCAGAACTTTTTCTACTGCACCACACTTGATTTGATAACACCTACCCTTTAACTAATTCAACCACGATAAAGTCATTTCCATCTCCACTATTGTATAAAATCAATCCATCTAGGGATGTTGTCTTGAATTGGAAAAAAAGATGCATAGAGGTGTATGCTTGCAATGTAGCTAAGGCAACATAACTTGATTTGGTCTTGAAAGTGACAGGATCTGCTATGATGTTTCTGAAGCCAAATCTGGCATTTAGCTCACAGTAGTCTATGTCGCCATTTTTACACAAGTCAATATATGCCATTCCATTAAAAGTCAGGCTTTGCAGGTGGCCAATGAAATTGGAGGGGACAGAGGACAGATACCGCCGCTCTGTTATGATTCCAGTTTCTATGTTGTGGAATTCCAGCCTTGTATGATCTCCTGCCATTTGGCCTAGAAAGAGGGAAAAGATAAGAACATCACTATAGTGTTTCATTGAAAAATATGAAAAAGTAGAATTAGTAATTTCAAGATAACCACAGATAATATAATTTTCTAAAACATAAGGGATCATTTCCTTCTTGTTTTTAAGTTGAACTAGGTAAAAAAAGGCCTTCTTTTCTCTTCCTCCTCATCCTCCTTCTTCTTCATTTGACAACAGTGTTTTCATCCCTCCGTGTGAAATTTCTGATGATGATGCTCTTTAAACTTAGTTAGTATACTAGTCTTCAGATAGCAGAGTTCATTGTTGGAAAAACACCAGGAGTGAGACTTGTATACAGTATTGGTCATCTGTGTTTTCATTATTCGCCATATATGTCCCCTTTAAAATCATATTTGATTTTTTTTGATTGACCCAAGTAAAAAAATTAACTAAAACTGAATGAATGAAAAAGCATTTATTTAACGCTTACTCTGTACTAAGCAATGGGAATACAAATAAGGGTGAAATAGTTTCTGCCTTCAAGGGGATTATAATTAGGGAAGATAATATATAAAGGGGCACAAGAAATCAGGGATGGATAGGGTACAACTTCATTGGCATGGTTTGGAGGTGGATGAGGAATGACAAGTTGACATGGTTCTAGGTAAGATAATGTGAAAAATTCTCATATCAGAGCCCATGATACCAGAGCCAAAATCTAGCTCCTTCCAGGGAAAAAGCTGAAGATGAATCAAGAAATAGAACATGGAGGCCATGACAGGGGCACATCAGTCATCAAACTTTCTATGGGTTCATCTCAGCTTTATGATAAACAAGTTCTTACTTTGCAACTTGATTCCCTTCTAATGTGACTTCACATTACCATTTCCAGTGGAAATGGAGAACAGCTGCTCATTATTGCCCACTTAAGTAGTCTTCTCCTTAAATCTGAAAAGTTAACTAGGTGTCTGCTTCTGACTTTTAACAAATAAAGATGGTTCTTCAACCTTTTCACGTAAAAATTGCCCAGTCCATCTGTAAGTGACACTTAAAAATCTTATACACCGTCTACTTTGTATTCAAATTCTCAGTTCCTAAAGTAGGCAAAATATTTCCAAAAGAAGCATCACAAATATGGAGTACACTAGCAAAATTATCTCAAAAAACCTTGATGTCATAGTCTTCTTTTCATTCCCAAATAAAGATTAAAATTTTTTTTAAAAGCTCATTTAAAAAAATCACATACAAGAATATTGAACAGTTACTTAGTAATTCATTCTGACTCCAGATTATTTTCTGTCATGAGCCATGCAAATCCAGTTCTATCCTGCCTTGCCTTTGCACAGATAACTTTTACCTCTCTGATTTGGCCTTGCCGATTTTAGTTGACATCTTGCTTCTTCTCCAACTTTTCAAAGTCATTTTCACTTCTAATCAAGTTCTTCAAGGTGCTACCCACCCCACTCAACTTGGTATAATTGGAAAGTTTACCAAGCATACTCTACTCCATCATCCATGTCATTAATGAAAATGTTAATTAGGTCTAGACTTAAAACCATCCGTTGAGAACTTCCACTCGATATGTTAACCACATTGACATTTTTTGAATGTTAGAAACCATCTTGTCCACCCCACACTTTTAATTTTAAATTTTATTTATTTTATTCTCAACTTAAGAAATAAAGTAAGCATTTTCATAGATGAATAAAAAAAGACGATTGCATACGAAATGACAAATCTATTATGCACAGTTCCTTTGTAATATATATATATATATATATATATATATATATATATATATATATATATAATAAAGTTATCATGTAACTTCTTTTCCTTTTTTTCCTCCTCTCCCAAGATGGCTACCATTAGACACAAATCATTCTATACATTTCTACTTATCAGTTCTTTCTTTAGATGCAGATAGTGTCTTCCTGTAGTTCATTTCCGTATACTCTAGTCTACCCCTCTCTTTTCACACATGACAAAACAGAGGTTGAATGATTCAATAACTTGCCCAAGGTCACCCAATTAGTTTGCTGCCCTGTTTAGAACCCAAGTGTCCTGATTTCTTCTACCATTCTCTTTCAACTACATCATAGCTGCTATTTAATCAGTAATGACTTCTCTGATGCCATCCCTTCAATTAATAAAAAAATACCTTAATTAAAACAGTGAGACTAAAATGTTTAAAGAAAAGTTAAAATGTTATTAGCAAAAAAAAACCCATTTATCGTATTGAATTTTCCTATTTGACAGCTGAAAATTTCTCCCTCTATTTAAACAAGATCCATCTCTAGGCACATACTCAATTTTCACCTTCTTTCTCTAGCCCTTTATACTCGTGACCCTTCATTATCATTGCCCTTCAATCTGCTTTAGTTTCCTTCCTATTTTCTTTTCTCTGTTCTTAAAATATCAGATTGTTATGAATAGCAGGCTATCACTTTCTCCCAACTCAGAGAAGTTATCTCAGGCCTTTTTTCATTTGCAACATGATATGTAACATGACACTATGATGTCTAACAGTAGGATACTCTTTTGTGTCCTTCGTCCTTTCATCAATCAGTGAATACGCACTTATTAATTGCTTATTGCAAATCCTGTGATCAGTGCTGGGGATGCAAAGACAAAATGAATCAGTCTATGCTTTCAAGAGGCTTATTTTCTAACGGGTCCCAGAAACCAATTTTAAAATCTGTAGTAATTTTGATTTCCCATTCTTATGTAGCTATAGTTTTACTGGTCCTCTTCAGCATCTCCATTTTTAGGAATGACACTTGAATTGTGATTATTTCTACCACAGAAACTACCACTCTTTTGGGAACCTATCTCCTGGGACAGCAATCAATCAATAATGAATAAAACATTTATTAAGCATGTATTATATTCCAGGTACTGTGTTAAGTGCGAGATCCTCCGCAGCATGGCATGTCGCAAGATCCATTCACTGCATGAGCCTTCAACACACACTTTAACTTCCAGGAAGTACTGTGAATGCAAGGGGTCAAAAACTGTCCTTTACATGGAGTTAAGCCATTTGGAGAATTTGGTTTGCTTGACTGTGCATATTTGTTACAAGAAATTTGTTAAAGATTCTTGTCTTTTCCTTCTCCTCCCCCTCCATGGGAGGGAGGGAGTGGTAAGGAAACAAAACAGATTTATGTTAATTGGAAAACACAGAGAAGTGAGGACTTCCATATATTTGAAATGTTGCATATACTTTCAATTAGGGTCACTCTATTACAGCTTTTGCTTTGTATAAAAGACTTTCCATGGAAAGGGAGTAATCTGTAAATTTATGCAATATAAAAATAAAACACATCAATAAAACTGGAAGTGACAAAATATGGAGTTCTCTACTTTCTTTTCTCAGTTCAGTTGTTTATGACAGTGGATAATTTAAGAATATTTCACTGATTGCTTACTGACTCATTATGAATAACTCAAAGTAATGATTATAATTGACACTTATGGAAATTAAGGGAATTAGGACAGCAAGTGGTTAATTGTAAGAATTGAGTGAACTACACTGACTCCATCTTATAACTCGATTCTGGAGCTAACTTAGTTTCCATTCAGTTATAGGCCCAGTCCAATTTCAATCTGGTGAGAAAACTTTATTCAGTTGTGGGAATTGGGAGAAAATCTTATTGTACTGTTTAACCCTAACCCTGCATGGCTGGGAAACTGGAGCACTTCTACTTGCTGTTTAGAAAATCTTAACCAAGGACTTAGGCTACGCTGTCCAGAAACTCAGTCAGATTCAAAGATTGATGCAGGAGTTTTCTTATAATTGCACATCTCAAGTAACCCATATGTCTATCTGAAAATGAGATCCATATTGATCAATAAATTTTTATTTTAACATTCCTTTGATTGTTTGCAGACCCCCGTGGAAGGGGGAGGGGGACTTCTTTTTCTGAATATAGGGAATTGCATCTGTTCATTCTCCGTGTTCCAACTTGGAAAGTCCCAAATCTTTCTCCAATTAGAAATCAGATTACCTATGGTTGTTTTATTTCCTTTAATTAATTGTTCTCATTTGATTAATTCTTTTTAATGTATAAAACTCTGTCTCCCCCAGTATTTGTCATCCAGGTCTAAGTTAAGGAGGTCTGGTCCCTCTTTATTAGATAATTGGCATGCCTTGCTTAATAAGCTGATATGCTCAGAACATGAAACCTTTCTTCCTCAGTCATTTTGTCTTTATCTGCCACACATTTAACCTATAATGTAGGGTCTACTGTCATCGTACCTATTTTATTGATAATGAAAGAGGAGGTAAGAGATCAAAAGACTTGCCTGTTGACACAGCTAGTATCAGGATTTGAACCCAGGTCCAGCACACTATCCCCTACATTATTCTACCCCCATGCTCAACAAAGCTTTTGGACTACAAAAGGGGGACCTGATTTACTCACTATGAATCAAGAGTTTTGAGGAGACTACTTTTGATAAGTTTCAATCCCTTCAAAATTTGATCCATAAGAGTACTGAACCATGAAGATCCTGTTGGTAGGTGGAACCAACAGGAAAATATTTACACTGCATATAACTCCAAGCCTTCATAGGGCTCAAGGGAACTTTTCCCCTAACCTTATTGCATAAGATAGTTTACTCAGTATATATGTCCTTATTAACCTACAAGACTCTGATTACATGAATCTTGATTTTCAGTATCTTTTAGCAAAACATCAGAGAAAACCAAAAAAAGAGCCCTACTGTCTAAAACTGTGTGTTAACTGCAGTATTTGCCAGGCTCTACAGTCTGAAAGTCACGATTGGAGGGACTCTTTTATTAATTAAACATTACTTTCATCCACTCAGTCTAATCCTAGGCAGTTAAGGAAATTTAAAAAATCAAAATAAATAACACGAATGAGGAGAGGACTTTCTTGGTAAGGGTAGTAAAGGGTACTGGAACAAGCCCAGGTTAGGAAAGGATAAATCAGAAGTCTTTGGCATCTTGGTTTAGGCTCCATTCACACTCATTCTGAAAATTAAATGGAAAAGTCTAATTTTATCTTAAGGAAAAGCATTGCTTGGCATCAAAATGATATCCTCTACAGCTTGGATCCCTGCCCACTTTTAGTGGAATTTAAAACCTTTTACAATTTGCCTCCCACCTCTTTTGAGACTGAATTCACATGACTCTACCTATACAATCTGTGCTCCTGGCAGACTGGCTTGCTTACCGCTCCTCATGCTCCACATTTTATCTCTTGCCTTCATACAGATTGTCCTCATTCCTAGAATGCATTCCCCATGAACCTTTGCTCTTGAGATCTCAAGCTCCCTTCAAAGCTCAGATGCTACAAGAAGCCTTTCCTGACCTCCTTCCACATGTTACATGATGACTTCCCATCATCCACATCCTCTACACTCAGACACTGTCTAGCATTTTATATATGTATCCTGGACATAATAGGTGCTTAATAAATGTTCCATTTCCTTTGTCTTCAGCACAGTGCTTGGTACATAGAAAGCACTTAATAATATTTTTCATTCATTCATTCCCCTTATAACTTATTTGTGTACTCCTTGTTTTCCCTCAGTAGTCTGTGAGCTCCTTGAGGACAGGAACCATTTTATTTCTGCCTTTGTATCTCCCGTGCCTGACCTATAGTAGGGATTTAATAAATGTTTGTTCTACTATTGAATAATAGATCTGCCATATTCCTATGCCTTGTTTGTTAGTATCTTACGAGCCTGCCCTTTTGCTCATCTGTAATGGTCAGTTACAAATCTTGCTCATTCTCACTAACAGGGAAGAATTCCCCATTTCACACTGAATGTATGTGATCTGTTCCTCCTGTAAGGTTTGCTCATAAATTTGGCAACCTTAACTAAAGGCTTTCTGAGCCAAAATATCTGTGCAGGTGAGCTTGATGAACTACTCACAAAAGAATAATTTTCTTATATATGGACTAAGGAGGGTAACAACGAGAGAGCTGGTACTGGAGAGGGAGAAAAAAAAAATCTTGGAAGATGATGGAGGAAAAAAGATAAATAGGAAAAGAACTTTAAAAACTTAAAAAGTTGGAGAAATAACATGGTCCTGATGGTCAAAAATTGTACAGTGTGTGATTTATAGTTGAAATGGACTCTGAAATTTTAACTGAAGGCACTGGTCCTTTTTAAAAATGTAAACAACTCTGAGAGGAGTTAACCTTTGAGCTATTATTAGATATCTCTAGAGAAGAATGTAAGGGCACATTCTGATAGAAAGGAGAGAGGAGAGAGAAAGCAAATGGTATCTGACATATGATATAGGGATATGGGAAGAGGGAAGAAATGCTCAGAAAATTGAGGTTATGAATGGCTGAAGGCAGCTTAGTGTAATGGAAAGAGCACAGGATTTTGAAGCAGAAAGCTGAGATTTAAATTCCATTTCTCTTCTACTTACTAGTTGTATGACCCTGAGTATTTCACTTAATCTCTCTAGGCCTCAGTTCCCTCATCTGTAAAATGAAGGGATTGAACTGGATGATCTCTACAGTCATTTCCAGCTCTAAACACTCTAAGATAAATTTTATCTGGCAGAGTCAAAACTTTCATTTTCTGAAAGTTCTCTCTAATGTCCTCTTCCTTTATTAAGCATATACCTTTATGTCCTCTACTGCTGCAAATACTCGTATGCCCTCACAGAAGAATTAAATTCCATTTTTAGTTTTATGTGTTTAGGATCATAGGATTTTGAGCTGGAAGGGATTTTATCACATGCCTCTTATTTTATAGATGAGCAAACAGAGGCCAGAGAGAGGAGATGAATTTTTCAAGTGGTAAGTGGCAGAATTATGGTTTGAACCCAGGTTCCCTCACTCCAAATCTGAGTTCTTTCCAATATAATCATTACCTCCTGTTTCCTTATGCCAAGATAGAGTTAGTGGTACACAGATTAGAAAATCAATGCTTCCTGTAAGCTCCAATTTGCTCACAGGTGGTCACTGACACCTGGCAAAAGGTCAAGCTCTAGCATAGATTTTAAAAAGAAAAGCTAAAAAATACAGAATATTCCAGGAATTAACATAAAAGCATTTAAAGATTTACAGATGTACCAGGTAAATATCTGGTAACTGGATTCAGATGCCTCCAGGGGAAAAGTGAGGCTGGTGACCTTGCACTGCCCTCCCTCACTCAAAACAAAGTCAAGTGCAAATCATGTCATCATTTCTCTGATGGCATGGTCTTCTTCAGCAACAAAGGACGAACACAACAACACACATACATATGTGTATATGCATTTATATATACATATATACATATACCTTTAAGCACTATATATATGTATATATGTGTGTGTATATTTATGTATACATATCCATATGTGTATATCTCATCCTCTCTTCCACTTTCTACCTCTTGCTCTGGGCACAATTGTCTTATCAAGACTGCCACTGTTTCTGGAAAAGATATCAATTGACTAAGATATGGATCAACTTACCATCCCAATGATTGCTGAGATGAAAAATCCTTCCCCTGGTCATCACTCCCATATATACATATGTATGTGGTATCTGTATATGTATTTATATATATATATATACACACATACATACACACAAATAGAGGTGTAAACACACACATATATACTCATCTGTGTATGTGTATATATATACCTACATATACGTATCCATGTATATGTAGGTATATATACGGGAGTGATGTCAGGGAAAAGATTTTTCATCTGGGGAGTGACAAAGATGGTAAATTGATACATAGAGTTGACATCTTTAAAAAAAAAAAAAACAATGGCCATATTGATAGAACAATTATGGCCAGAGCAAGAGATGGGAGTTATTCTATATGACGATAAGTTGGTCCAGGTAGATAATGAGGATAATGGTCTGGACTAGGGTGAGCCATGTTGAGGTCTGGTAAGTCTGCACTCAGTCTCATTGTTTGAATCACTCCAAGATGATTAAACAATAAAAATATGCTCCGCTCCTTTCCTTCCCTTCCCTTCCCTTCCCTTTCCTTTCCTTTCCTTTCCTTTCCTTTCCTTTCCTTTCCTTTCCTTTCCTTTCCTTTCCTTTCCTTTCCTTTCCTTTCCTTTCCTTTCCTTTTCTTTCCTTTCCTTCCCTTCCCTTCCCTTCCTTTCCTCCTTTCCTTTCCTTTCCTTTCCTTTCCTTTCCTTCCCTTTCCTTTCCTTTCCTTTCCTTTCCTTTCCTTTCCTTTCCTTTCCTTTCCTTTCCTTTCCTTTCCTTTCCTTTCCTTTCCTTTCCTTTCCTTTTCTTTCCTTTCCTTTCCTTCCCTGTCCTTCCCTTCCCTTCCTTTCCTCCTTTCCTTTCCTTTCCTTTTCTTTCCTTTCCTTTCCTTTCCTTTCCTTTCCTTTCCTTTCCTTTCCTTTCCTTTCCTTTCCTTTCCTTTCCTTTCCTTCCCTTCCCTTCCTTTCCTCCTTTCCTTTCCTTTCCTTTCCTTTCCTTTCCTTTCCTTTCCTTTCCTTTCCTTTTCCTTTCCTTTCCTTTCCTTTCCTTTCCTTTCCTTTCCTTTCCTTTCCTTCCCTTTCCTTCCTACCTTCCTTCCTTCCTTTCTTTTTTTTTTTGCCCATACTTTTTTTCATAGAATAAACTACCCTGGTCCTGGATGGCAAGTGGTGGGAAAACTTGACACCACCATGGTTTTCTCCACTGTTGTTGCTTGACTGGCACACCTTGAATGAGGGGGAATCAAGAATTTTACTCCTTTTGGTGACACAACGGGTCACACAGCTTTACCGTCTGCCTTGTTCCTACTCCCTAATTCTCCTGACAGTATTGTCTGATAATATTTATGTAAGATGAGTATCTCTGAGCCTTGTTATCCATCCTGTTGTTGAACCTTTAGCATTTCTAGGTCTTACTTTCTTCTCTGAAGCCAAACTGTCTTTTATTTTTTCTTCCCCAACTAGGGTATGAGAACCTTGAGAGTAAGTGCTGTGTCATTTTTCTGTTTGTATCCCTATACTTAGCAGAGCACATGGCACATAGTTGTACTTAATGAATGCTCTTTTTCTCCCTCTTTCCCTCCTTTCTTTAATTCCTTTCTCTTTCTTCTCCTTCTCTTCCTCCTCCTCCTCCTTATTCTTTTCTCTCTCTCTTTCTTTCCTTCTTTCAAGACAATTCAGTCCCGAAATGGAGAGCATGGTTTCTGAAGATCTAAAAGAGAAACCTGCAGAAGTCCTCTCAAACAAAAATTGGGAATAGAAAAGTAAACCGGTCAGTTCCTGACTTCTTCACTTAGGGCCTGCCATTTTATTATCTTGTTAATGTTTGGCACTGTAAATTTCTTCAAGAAAAGGTCATAGGGACTTTTTTCATCTTCCAAAAAGGGAACATAGGCACTCATGGGCTAAGTATACCTTAACATCGCTGAAAATCCTTCCACACTTGCACTGTGGAATTAAGCTCTGTTCTTGAGCTTGTGTATTCGTCACCAGCATTGTGTTCACTTCTTCCAGATATGGTTTAAGTATTTCCATCCTATGCCTTCATACATGCTCATTTCTGTCACCTAGAATATATACCCTTATTTTTTCTTCTTTCCTGAAACTACCCATCTTTCAAGGTCCTGCACCATCCTGGCTTTTTGGTGTTCAGTAACTGAGAAGATGGGCGCTATTATAGATTAGACTAGGGATTATAAAGCCCAGATTTTAGACCTCCCTCTGCCATTTACTTGCCAGGTAAACTCAGGAAAAATTTCCATCCATTTGAGTCTCAGTTAGATTATCCAAAATTGGAATAAAAACTTTTGTTTTCTGCCTTGTTGTTTTAGTCGCATCTGACTGTTCATGATCCAAGCTTGGGGTATTCTTGGCAAATATATTGAAATGTTTGCTATTTCCTTCTCCAGATCATTTTACATATGAGGAAACTGAAGTAAATAGGATTAAATGACATATACAGGGTCACAGAGCTAGTTAGGTATCTGAGGTCAGATTTGAACTCAGAAAGACAAATCTTCCTGACTTCGGGTCCAATACTCTATCCACTGGGCCAACTAAATGCCCCCATTTTTTTTTTACCAAACTCAGAGTTGCTATGAAGAAAAAAATTGATCAGGTATGTGACATTGTTATGAATCAGATAAATAGAATCCAAATAAACTGTCCTTCATTGATAACTTCCACTGATCAGCACAGCAATATTGTTTTACTGACTTGACAGAATCTATCCAAAACAATTTTCATATATCCATGGGTCCTATTTATTAGTCCTCAGCCCACTCCTGGTAACAAATGAGGTCAGTTCACTCCTTTAGGGCACTAGATTCATTTATAGCACTGTACTGAGTAACAAACATTGTGCTCTCCTTCACCAGTAGGTCAGGTGTTTTGAGTTGTTTTTCCAGTAGCAGGGATGAAATCACATGCTTTCTCGTTGTTCCTAGGAACTTGAAAGGGTTTGAGATTCCAAGGACTTGAAAGATGCTTATTTGCCAACCTGTACAAATAACCTATCACATTGACCTTAGACAATTGATTTAAAGTTGTAAGGAAGATTCAAAGCAATTCAGTTCAACCTTTTCATTTCACAGATGAGTGAACCAAAGCCCTAAGATGTTAAGTGATTTGCCCAAAGTCACACAGATATAGCTGGTGGCAAAGACAGGATTTGAACCACAGGTTCTGATTTTAGATCTTTCCATTTTCCAAAACTATTTATAATAGTACTGGCCAAAACCAAATCTTCTTATATAGTTATATACTATACACACCTCTGTGGGTAAATAGTGTCAAAGTGTCTATGGATCTTTGGTATACTTTTAATTCATTTGAAAGAATAAGTTAAGAATATGTAATAATAGAAGAAATCAATTATTACAAAGAAAAGCTAATTCTCCCACCCAACTCCTCAAACACACATATAACTACTACTGAAAATTATAAAATATTTCCAAAATTGGGATTGGCCTGCAAAAATTAATCAGTATCTGTTTAATTCAACTATAAATATGATTTTGTTTTAATTTGCTGAGGTAAAATATCTGTGACACACATATAAAATTATGACAATTCAGGGCCAATAAAGTGATTCCATTAATCATAGAAGGTTAAGTGAAATGAATCATGGGTAGTTTCTTCCAGTCATGATTCCTTTTGTATCTCAGGCAGTTGTCAGCCACATATTACGGTCGCAAAGCACAGGGCAGGGATGCCTCAGGAGGTTGACGGGGGCAGAGTGATACAACTTACCTGTCATGGCTTGCTGGTCATCCACCATTAACTTTAAACTTTTTCCTCGTCGAACCACACGTACTGTGTGCCACTCATTATCATTGAGGTTATAGCCAGCAAAAAGGGTCTCGGGACCTTTGCCTGTAGGATATGCCAAACAGTCATTATGGAAACTCTAAATCAGTCAACAAATGAACCTCACAGAAAGAGAGAGGTGGAGAGAGAGAGAGAGATAGAGAGACAGAGAAAGAAAGAGAGAGACTCGCTGGACCGATGTTAAAGCACTTTTAGAACCATAGCAAGCAAGAAAAATGATGAGTTAACTTACATTTCAACATATAGGCATAATCATTTAAGAAGTACCTTTAACATTAGGTATTGAACTAAGAAAAGGTAAGAAACCAAGTTGTCATAAATAGGCACAAATCAATATGCTATTTAATCTGATTCTGAAATCTTCCATATTTATACACAAATATTTTCAATGTTCAGTTACAGCATATTTCATGAAAAATATTAGTAGTTCTTACTTTACTTTCAAAGCTTAGCCTATAATTTTCATTATGAGACTGGAATTGGATTATTCAGATTATACCCTATCCACTAGACAATTTAAAATTATTTATTGAGAATTGTCTCTTATTAACTGGGTTACTATATTATATAATGGATACATTGAGACTTTCTCCTCTAATGTTCCTTGTCTCTCACTATACTGAGTGTTTTGTCTCCAAACTAAATGAAAAGCCATCTTGAAATTAGGATGCTCTATTTCTTCTAAACCCATGTATTCTCTTTGTGCAATGAGACTGAGGAAGAGCTGGGATAGCCATGAATTTTGTATCCAGTGAGGAAGAAGAAAAAACAAAACAAAGCCTTGCATTTTTAAAAGAAGAAATGGAGGCATGATAAAATGATCTTTAAGAATTGCAGAAAGGAGAGATGTAGTAAATTGGGAAAAAAAATTTTATGGCTAAGCTCGGGGATAAAGGCCTCATTTCTAGAATATATAGAGAACTAACTCAAATGTATAACCATACAAGTCATTCCCCAATTGATAAATGGTCAAAGGATATGAACAGGCAATTTTCAGGGGAAGAAATTAAAGATATGTATAATCATATGAAAAAGTGCTCTAAATCACTATTGATTAGAGAGATGCAAATCAAAACAACTCTCAGGTACCACATCATACCTATGAGATTGGCAAACATGACAGAACAAGAAAATGATAAATGCTGAAGAGGATGTGGGAGAGTTGGAACACTAATTCATTGTTGGTGGAGCTGTGAGATCATCCAACCATTCTGGAGAACGGTTTGGAACTATGCCCAAAGGGCTACAAAAATGTGCATACCCTTTGACCCAGGAATATCGCTACTAGAACTGTATCCCCAAGAGATTATAAAAATGGGAAAGGGTCCCACATGTACAAAAATATTTATAGCAGCACTCTTTGTGGTAGCCAAGAACTGGAAATCAAGGGGATGCCCATCAATTGGGGAATGGCTTAATAAATTATGGTATATGAATGTAATGGAGTACTATTGTGCCATAAGAAATGATGAACAAGAAGACTTCAGGGAGGCCTGGAAGGACTTATATGACCTGATGCTGAGCAAAAGGAGCAGAACCAGGAGAACTTTGTGCACAGCAACGACCACAGTGTGTGAGGGTTTTCTCTGGTAGACTTGGAACTTTGTTATAATACAAGAACTTGCTGAGAAAAAAAAAATTCCAATGATGGTTTTCTAAGGCAAAATGCCTTCCACACTCAGAGAAAGAAATATGGAAGTCCTTCGCAGAATGTAGCAGACCATGTTTGTGTGTGTGTGTGGGGGGGGGTTTAGTGTATTATGTTTTGATTTGTTATATGATTTCTTCCATTTATTTTAGTGCGACTACATAGCATGACTATAGTGAAAATATGCTCAATAGGAAAGTATATGTAGAACCTGTACAGAATTGTATGCTGTTGCAGGGAGGGAGGGGGGTAGTGAGGGGAAGGTTTGGGGGGGATAAAATCTTAATTTTTAAGGAAGTGATTGTAGAACATTAAAAGAAAAATAATAATAAAAAAATACAAAAAAAAAGAATTGCAGAAAGACAAGTTTCCCTGGTTACTGGAAAGAAGATAAATAAATATAGAAAGCTGCTTATACTGTAAATCTAGGGGAAATGTAAATGGCAGTTTTGGAAATACACTTGGAATGGAGAAAATGATCTGTAAGTGTTAGAAATAATAACCAAATAGTGAAGAATTTGAAATGTCAACACTGAGGAGATTGTGTCTTAGAGGGTTGTATGAGGCATACAGAACTTAAGTGTCTTATTCAGGGTCATGTAGCTAATAAGTCTAAGGGATAGGCTCTGAACTCAGGACTTTTGACTCTAAGCCTACCACACTATTGCACTCTGTTTCTATAAGTTAATAATTGAAATGTACAAAATGTTGAAATGATATTAAAGAAACATTCAGTATTTAGTCATATTCTTCCAGCTTAAGATGCAAGGTTGCAATTATCTTTGATATCTACTAGAAGATGACCAAACTCTGCAGCCTATATAATAAGACTTTTTGATGGTTGTTTTGATTTCAAGACCCTTTCCAATCAACTCCAAAAGGATTTTTATAAATTTCTCAAACTTCATGGCTCATAAAAGTGGTGTAGGAAATACACTCATTAGGTTACAATAGGTAAATATATTTTCTTAGTTGACAAGATTAAGAGTAGCATAAACTGTTTCTGAATGCTATTTAGTTGACCTACTATGCATGTAGTACAGTAGAAAGAGGGCTGGATAAGGCAGTCAGAGGACCAGGGTTCCATTTATAGCTAAGGGTCTGCCTCAGTTTTCTCTTCTGCAAAATGAAAAGTTGAACTAGATGACCTCTCAAGTTCATAGCAGCTCTAAATCTATGATCTTATGAGTTCTACCATCATTAGGACCTAATAGAAGCACAAGGCACCTTCTAGAGAGAAGGAAGACAGGGAAAGGAAACATAGAGTGAAGGAAGAGAGAATTTGGAACTAGAAGAAAAGAGTCTATGGTGAAGTAGTCACTCATTAATAATTATTGTTTCAAGTTACACAAGTTTCCTGTTCCTAGGTTAGATGGCTCCATTACATTTGATTTTGATGTTCTCATATATACATATATATACACACACATATATATACACACATGCATATTAAAAACATATATGTGTACCTATACAAACACACACATATATATTTTATATATATATAAATATATATACACATATATATATTCTTACTATAGCAAATAGTTCCATCTTTCTTCTCAATACTTCTGTTGTCATTGACCTTCTAATGAAACTTTGGCTTCATGAGTGATAGAGTTTAAACATTCAGGGTTAGAATTCCCTCCTTTACTCTCACAGTACATCAAACTAGATAGCTAACCTATGTACGATCTGTCTCCTCTGATTAAAAAAAATGCAATAGCATAAATACGTATAGTGATGGTTCAACAAAAACACTTTCAGAGAACAGAATTTGAGACATCGACTACTGCTCAGCTAGAGGAAGCCAGTAAGCAATGGAGAAATGAAAATGTTTTCAGACCAAGTTCTGAATATCAGTTCTTAGATCAAAAGAAATCTGTCCTTTCAACTTTCTAGCTGACCTCTAACAACAGGGGGCATTTTCCACTTTGACATATCAAATAAAAACACCAGATTTTTACAGTTGGAGAAAATGTTCAGAAATATCTTCTTCTGAAGTCATTTTCTTCACCTCTCACTATTTTTCATTTATCTATTAAATAACAAATGTATTAAGGCAAGATCATTAAAACTATGTTATCATAACTCTATTGACCTTTAAATAAAGTCATAAATTCCTATCTGTGATACTAACAACATTTTCTGTAATAACTAGCACAAAATTAATTAAACACTCATTTTGTTTTTAAAAAAACTGAGTTGACTTCAGATTCTTTTCCTTTCATTAAATAACTGAAGAGATTGATTTGAAGAGAAAATAAATTTAAAATGGCTTGTGCCTAGTTCAGAAATGTTACCTATCATAATAATGTGAAAATGCCAATGGAAAGAGTCAAGAAATTGTATTGGACTAAATGATCTCTAAGTTCCCTTTCCACTTAAAAGACTGGATCTAAGGCCAACATGGACCAGTTAACATTTAAGTTCTCTAGAACCAGATCTACTATTAACTACCTATGGTACTGTTGACAAGTCACTTCAACTTTATTTTTTAGCTCTGTAAAATGATGGGATGCTATTCTAAATCATCTCCAAGGTTCCTTTTAGCTCTAAAATGCTAACTCCAGTAAGTGAAAAAATCTTTTTCCTCCTTTCACATCTACAGTGCTTAGCACTGCCCTTGGCACATAGAAGGCACTTAATAAATGCCTATTAATTGATTGAAAGGGTAGTTAGGTAGTGCAGTGGATAAAGCACCAGTGCAGGAGTCAGGAGGACCTGAGTTCAAATCTCACCTCAGACACTTGACACTCACTAGCTCTGTTACCTTGGGCAAATCACTTAACCCCAATTGCCTCATCCTGGGTCATCTCTCGTCATCCTGATGAATATCTGGTGACTGGATTCAGATGACTCTGGAGAAGAAGTGAGGCTAGTGACCTGCACAGATGTCCCTTACTCAAAACAAAGTCAAGTGCAAGTCATGTCATTATTCCTCTGATGGCATGATCTTCTTCGGCAACAAAGGATGAACACATTGATTGATTGACTGACTCCATGTTTACATATCTAATAAATGGTGAGGAGGATTTGAATGGAGGTCTTCCTAACTGTAAATCCAGTGTGGTATCTACCATGACATGCTCTCATCTCCTCCAGTGTGATGTTGAATAGAGTGGATCCATAGATTGGTGTTCGAAATGTCAGAATTAGAGGTTTGAATGAATTAAGTAGGTCATGGATAACTAGTAAGGGGTGGAGAATGACATGAACTGAGTAAGACACTATTTGTGTCTGATCTTTTTATGCTGTGGTTTATCTTAAGCTCTTCCTGGACAGAGATCACTTGGTTAGCCATGTTCTGCACCCAAAAAACATAGTGTATTAGCAGCACTCAGTAAAGATCTATAACTGAATAGAAAGAAAAAAAATTCTAGGATTATCAAAGGAGGGAAAAAGAAAATAAGCTATGAATTTTTTGGGGAAAAGGCTAAAAGGACAGATGTTCTGGTAAATCTTCTACTTTCCTTTTTTTAACTTGATTTAAACTAATCTGGCTGGTACAAAAAGTAGATGTTGAATTCCAAGAACAGGCAAAGGATTAGGAGAGACAGGTAACCTGAAAAAGCGATCTGATAAATTTGTACCTAGTGTCAACTAAATATTAGGATGGGGATTCTCCACTCTCAGGGAGACTATTATATTTATCCTTATAAAATTTGGCCACAGGTTATTTTAACAGTTTGAAAGTCAAAAGCCTTTCACATTTATTCACTCATTAATGCCCCCCAAAAAATGAGGACCTGATGTGGGCAAGCCAAATAACAGGTGGAGATGTAGGAAGACAGAAGCTGACAACCTACAAGAACATGATTGAACATTATTAATATAACAGATAAGAATAGACATCAACCAGAATAGCAGAAGATCTAGTTTGGAAAATGGGGAAATTACTATCTTGCTTAAAGGCTTTTGATAGGCAAATGGAAGCTAATAATATTAATATTAATTAACCTTAAGTTGATTCAGTTATATTAAACAGGACACATTTTTCCTTTGGATAATGTTTCCTGCCATGCAGAAAATGATTTGAAAATTTCATGACATGCTATTCAAAGGAGTAGGCATTCATGAGTATGATGATGATGATGTTTTGCTTTTGTATTGTGTCTGATTCTCTGTGACCCTGTTTGAGGTTCTCTTGGTAAAGATACTGGAGTGGTTTGTCCTTTCCTTCTCCAGCTCATTTTACAGATAAGGAAACTGAGGCAAATAGGGTTAAATGACTTGCCAGAAGCACATAGCTAGTGTCTGATGTCAGATTTGAATGTGGGGAAATGAGTCTTCCGCAGTCCAGGCCTACTACTCTAGGCCTGCTCTTTAAGTAGGTGGATTTCTGCTATGCCTTACGAAATAAGACCAGATAAAGGTTCTTTCTATCCCCCATTCTGTTTTTTACATTTTTGGAATTGTGCCCTTTATTTTGAATCACAGAACCACAGCTTTATGGACAGAAGGGATCTTATGGGTCATCTAATTCAACCTAATAATTTTATAGGTGAATAAATTGAAACCCAGAGTGTTGAAATAACTTGATCTAGGTCATACATGTAGCAAATATAGCAGAGCCAGGATTTGAAACTGGCACTGTGACTATTTAAGTTCAACACTCTTTCCTTCTTCTAAAGGGTGTGAAAAACTTTTAGTTCATTACCAGATCCTTTTTTTTCAGCTGAATTAAACTATCAATAAACTAGACCACTACAAACAGAAGATTTTGTGGAATAAACTTTTCTTACCACAGGAGGGGACTGATAAGAAAACAAGGCAGGAGAAAGTCTCCCCTGCCTCAACTCGTTCCTTTCATATAGAACTTGTCCTATTATTAAATTCTATTTTCCTTCTTGCCATTTCTATTAAACCTGATATCTCTTTAATATAGGAAGTACATGTAGAGAAATGACATTATCATGTATCATGTTTCTGTATTCTGGAAATTCAAATGATCTCCTTTTGGGATAAAAGAATCTACTTTCAAGTTAATTTAGCTGTTTTTAGTTCTAGGCCATGAATGTCCTCCCACAATTGTTGGATTTTCAAAGTACATTTTTATGTTTGCCTCTTTGTATCAAACTAATTGTCTGATAGGTCAGATTTCACCCAGGAGCTTGGCAATGTGTGTTGACTATAAATTTTTCTTATCACCTGCCAAGGGAAAACTGAAAAATAGGAATCCAGAATCTGCCTTAGAGAAGGCTTTTTAACCCCTCTCCACCTTTCAGCTGTAGAAATAAAATGATTCTACAGCTCAAAGTCAATTAAGATGAGATGGCTGACAAACTGTCAGCTTTGATGACATTTATCATTCAATAATTCAAATGTAGAAGCCAGGCAAGAATTTTCAAGGCTCAGGTATTTTGTCAGATCTGTTTTGTCGGAACAAGATGGGAAAACAATTCTGGGCTTAAGCCCAACTAGTGGCCACTGAGACTATTTACAAAAATAATGAAAATCACTAATATAAACTTTTAAGATCTGGAGTAGAAAGGAAAAGATATTATTAGTCAAGGGTCTAGTGTGCATTTATTTCTCTGGAAACTCAAAGTAACCTTATGCTTTGTGTTATACTATATATACATACACACACACACACACACACACACACATATATATATATATGTATAGATATATGTATAGCATTCTATCCACTGTACCACCTAACTGTCCCTCATTTGGTAAATTTTACAGGAGATTGAGACTCTTTGAGAGAGGACAGAAGGTGACTTGCTCGAGAAAGAGAATGGCAAAACAAATTCTCAGCTAAGGTTCTTTGACTCCCAATTAAATGTTTTTTCTTTGCACTATACTTCTTGACAACCATGGCTAAACTAAAAACCAAACAATCTGTTTTTCACTTGTGCAGTTTTCTTTTATTTTGTGTTATAAGCATTTGTGTTGAATATTTTTTACATCTTCTTTTATATTGAGAGGTTGGTCATTTAGGGCATCCAATTGATCTCAGTATCTTCCTCAGGTTTTTAAAAAATGTTTGTGGAACTGAACTGCACTGGTGAAACTTACACATCTTTGCTTCATTATAAGGCCTTGGCAACATGAACTAAAAATAACATGAACATTAATTGACATTTATAGAGAGCTTTGAGGTGGGCAAAGCACTTTATGTCTTGTCTGACTTGAGTCAGAAGCACTGATCATATGCATTGAATAAAAAAAAAAAACAACCTTTTTTTGATTTTGTTAAACTGATCAGTTTTTAAAAGATGTGGTCCAGGTTGTTTTCACTCCAAGTGGCCAGAACACTGGGTAATTTAGCAAAGTGTCTAAAGCGTAGACTTTTGGTGCTCAAGGGAATGCTAGAGATCACCAAGGTCAACATAATATTAGCCTAGTTAATTTCACAAATGAAGAAACTAAGGGCTTGAAAGTTGAGGCATCTTGACAGAAAACTCCAACAATTATAGAATCAGAATCCTTTAGAATTAGAAGTGTCTTTGTAGACTTTGCTTATCCCACTGAACTATCTCGATCCTGGTTCCAGGAAATGTGTTTCCCTTCTTTTATGATTTTTCTCGTAAGCTTTCATACCCAAATAGGCAGAGTCCTAGAAAGAGTGCATGAAATGGAAGAATTAGTGTAGAGTAAGGAGATTTCCCATACAGCTTTGCCAATAATACTGTATGAGACCTTGGACAAGGTGATTAACTTTCTTTGAATTGAATTGAATGTGTGAGTATGATTATATTTGACTAGAAATTTGCCTTAAATCTTGATAACAAATGTTGGATTTTTTTTCTGTGGGTGTGCATGTGTACAAGCATGTACATGCGCATGTCCATGTGTCTATACATAGGAGACAGAGTAGGAAGGGAAAATATAGACAGTTTTGAGAGGAGGCAAATAACTACCGCAATTTTTTCAAATAATGGAGAACTGCATCTAGTGGGATGATTTCAAGGACGAAAGAGCTCTTGACTGAGAAGTGAGATGCAGGAAGAAGCTAGTTACAAGTGTTGCCGTTGTGATTGTGATGACAAGGGAAAACTGGAACAAGAGGTACCACTCTTTGAGGCCTGAGTCACCTCTTCTGACAGGAGCACTTCCTGCCTGTCAGTGACAAGAGAATGACTGCTGGTAGGATGGATTACCTCTTTACTTTTAATTCTTCCTCCCTCCCTCTGCAATATTTCTTTATCCTTTCTTCCTGGCTTTTTGCAAAATCCCCCATTCTTTAAAATACCAAAATAAATGGAACAAGTAAATAGAGAAATCATAGTTGTGCCTTGGGTTTTATAGTGCATCTTTTATTTTCTCCTTTCTCCCTCTCTTAATGTATGGCTCTATGCCGAGCAAGATTATTTTATTTACATTTTCCAAATAAGCTAAAGAGATTTAATTGCAAATTAAATCTAGAATTAGACTGACATATAAATAGCATTTTCAATGTTGTCTTTTATGCCTTTCAAACATTACCAGAGCTCAGTGCTTGTGTTTGCATACATCTTAAATTTCTCTTATGAATTCAGCAACCAGAAATGGTGGCAGGCAGGTCAGACAGGGCTGGCGGCAAAATTCCCCATTTATCCATGTAATAAACACAGCTGGGTCACCTTCCCCATGCTGTTTAGACTTAATGGAACAGCCCCCAAGGGGAAAAGAGATGTGATTCTTGAGTCTTTTAACCTCTCCAGCTGGCCAAGCAAGGTGTCAATCCTAACCTGGGGTTTAGTGATGGAAAGTCCTTATTGACAAGGAAATTTAACCAACTGTAAAGGAACAAGTCAGCAGAAGCAGTCTTTCCCTTTTCCTTGCCCCAATTCTTGTCCAACTGACCCCCAGCCTGGATGAAATTCAATATTAAAAACTGTCCTAAATACCAACATCAGAGTATGGTTGACCTTTCTCTTTTAGCAAACAGAACTCAAGTTCTTAACCTGGGATTCCATGAACTTAAAAAATGACAAATATATTTCAGTAAAAGTAGTTCTTTTGGAAACATACATCTTATGATTATATTTTATTTAAAAGAATTATTCTGACCAGGGGTCCCTAGTCTTTACTAGACTGCAATGACACACAAAAGGTTATGAATTCCTGAAAGAATCATGCAATGCTAAGAAAGTCTTCTGTTTTATATATTAAAGATCTGTTTTTTATTGGTTATATTTAAGTTAAGCAAAATTGGAGGACTTATAACAAAATCATTAACAAATTGTGTAAAGCCTATATACTATTTGCTTAGCCACTAATAATACACTTAATGCCTTACTAATCTTCCATCATACATTCTCCAACCTAGTTAAATTGTCTGTCTCATTATTCCTTACATGCTATTCTCTATTTCCTATCTCTATACCTTTGTGAAGACTATTCTCCAAGCCTGAAACACATCTTTCCTCAACCTTCTGTGATGGCAAGCAAAGTAGAATCTTTTGCTGTTTTTGTTTTAGTATAATAAGTGCCTCTGATTGAATCTTGCTTTTATCAACCAAGAGTTTCTTTAACTAGCAACAGTATTTGTATTGTTGATTATTTTAATGTGATTCAAGACCTTCCTCAACTATTAATGGGCCTGGGAAGATTTGTAGGAAGGCCCACACCATTTGTTAATGAAGCAGTGATTCTCAAGGGTTGCGATGCCCTCTGGCTCTAAAAAATACATAAATACTCTGAGAGTGAGTCTTTATTTTGGGGCTTAGATTTTGTGTGCCAGATGAGACTCTGGGAAACTGCTAAGCAGCACCCCTCTTCACTTCCCCCACCCTTGCCTGCTTGAAAACCCAGATGTTGGTGCTTCCCTTTCTGGTAACTATGTACACATGGTCAGGCGGTTGCATCTGTCTGTTGATTTGTGACGTATGCATTGCTTACTGTCCGACAGTTTGCAAGTGCTGTCTGTTGATTCAGATGTCTCTGTATTTTCTCTTAAGTTCAGGGTGCTGATTTTTTGCCCTGAACTAAGTGAATGATATATGTGCTTGATTAAAAGACATTATTAACCCCTCAAAAAGTTGCCTCTCCTTTTAGAAATTCAGATCTAAGAACCTGGGATAGCAGGTCCCCTGCGTAGGTCTGGGTGCTTGCTTTTACATCTCTCCTTAGAGTACCTAGTTTTCTTCAAGACTCAGGTAACACACAGCCTTCCTATGTGAGGTCTTTCCTGATCCTCTCAGCTGCTATACCTTACCACAAAATGTACTTATTTTGCATATACTTTTATATGCATATAACATACATGTTCTCTCTCTTTCTGCATGTATGTGTGTATATGTTTATATATGTATCTATGTGTATGTATAATAAATATTTGTTCATTCATGGATTATCGTGGACTTGCATTTAAACATTTTCCTATAATCTAAACATCTAAGAATTTTAGTTTTCACTCCTGAATCATATTGTAAATCCACGAACAGTTTTATAGTCTATAACCCCCACAGCAATTTAGTGCCTTTCACATGGTAGGTGCTCATTTAATTTTGTTAATTTGATTCCATAGATTTTGTGGGAGAGTGGGGGAATTGGGGGTCAGAGGAAAAGGTTCCTCCCTGTTGATAGAAACTAGGCAGCTGCTGAAAAGTATTTCATTTCTCTAGACAATGTCTTTTATCATAGACTTCATTCAACTGAGCAATAACGACAGGATCTCGTTTCTCAGATTTCAAATTCAGCAATGTGGAAGTTGTCAAATTTAAAAAAAATTACCTTACTTTTGGAGAAAAAAATCACTCAGATTCATCTTCATATTAATATGCATTTAATGCCTAGAGAGAACATCTATAAAAAGTATTCTCTATAATGCCTAATTGTTCAGAGCTTTAAACAATTGTTATATAGCTGTCATTTTGTTGGTGTGGAAAACTCTCTCAGCAGATGTGAATGAACAACTCTGTAACTTATACTTGTGTTGAGTTGCCTAGAGCACACAAAGGTTAAGAGACTTGCCATATTTATAGCTAGTATGTGTCAGAGGAGTGACTTGAATCCAGGTCTTCCTGACTCTTAAGCCAGCCTGTTATTTACTATGACAAACTACCTCAACTTACATATACCACTGCATTTATTAAGTGCTCAGTAGATTTTAATTTTATTGAATTGACTAGATTAATGGAAATAACCCAGGACTTCATTTCAATTTTCTCTCTGTCAGCTCTAACACTACTTTTTTTCCTTAAAGTCTGTCAAAATTCCTCTTTTGTGAATGTGTTTCCCGTACGTGTGTGTACATGCATGTGTGTGCATGCCCAAATCGTACAATGGCACCAGAAATTCAGATGTGACAAGTTAGAATTCAGAATGATACAAATCACTTTTAATTAAATCGTTTGTAGATGAACCTCCTAAAGTGACAGAGAAGCAATATGTTACGTGTCATCTTGAACCCCATTTTGCCTTGATGGCTTTGATATTGATTGTGCCCATTTATGCCACATCAAGATAAAGCTCTCAGCAATAAATATTTATTAACATGAAGAAAAATAACTTTTAAAGATATCATACCTTTTCTGAACACCAAAGTATAAATGAACATAAATTTAAAAATATATTTCTAAGAGAAAGTTTTAAAATACACCTTTTCATCAGTCTATCTTTAATAAGTTTAAATAAGTGGATTTCAAAAGGCCTAATTTTAATGAAAGGAAAGATTTGGACTGTGACTTTATTTAATTAACTTTACACTCTCATTTGGCACAAAGTGCCATTTTCTTTTTGTAAGAATTTTGTTTACAATTTAACAATTTTGTTATAATTGGTAATGATTTTATACAATTTTAAGTGTTTTACTAACTTTATACTCAACATAAAGTATAATTCATAGCAGACATGAAATGATAGACTAAATGTTTAATGCTCTCTTGGGTTTTTCTTTTAAGCTCAAAGAAAGAGAGGGCTATAAAAATACCAGTGAAAACATATCTCAGTTTTCTCCATAGCTCCAAAACATCTTTGTGGAAGATGGAAAATGTAGTTAGTTCTGTGTATGCTCCTGAAAGTTGTTTGCTTTGGTGCTGTGTGAGCAGAGCAGGGAAACTGATATTCAGCAACATAAAAATCATACCTATTTATATCCTTAAATATATTGTTTCTTCTTTCAGGCAATGGTTGTATGGATTTGAGGTTATTGTAGGAATGCCATTAGATTAACGCAGTGTTGAAAATCTTTATGTATGTATGTACTATGGATGTAACTATATAACTTTTTCACCAACTCCTAAAAATTCAGGATGACAAACTTTAAAAATTATGACTTAGTTAATATTAGATATTTTAAGATAGACACAAAAGTACATAAAATATAAACAATAAAAAGAAAATAAATATATCTTACTTCCTTCTAAATAGGGGGATCATTTGGATAAGTTGGTCTCTTGCCTCCTTTACTAATATTTATTATAAGTTCTAGCTTACATTACTTTTTCCTAATAATCAGTACAAACCTTACGTAACGTTCCAATCCTCAACAGAGTACATGACACAAACAAGGCCTAGCGGAATGATCTGAATCGGAAAGTTTAATATCATTCTTTGCACTAATTGAATGTCATCAATCAGATTGTTTTCTAATTAATTTGATCAGGTGGCAATGAACAGAATTGTTTTCACTCTTTATTATTTGATAACAGTAGACTATATACATGAATTTAAAAGCTCTGTTCTAAAGAAGGACTCTAAGTATCCGATTTAAAATATGAAAATTAGTATTAATCAAGTAAACTTTGCAAAAATGTCAATACACATTTAAAAAAAGAAACTCCTGATTTGTTTCTCCAAAATAATATCACCTAATCTATTAGCACTGCCTCTAAAGCTATCTCATATAATCAACACTCACCTATTTATTATATAAAATTTATATTTAGCCATTGGTTTTCTGCCTAATGAATGTTATTTCTCCATTTGAAATCTTCTGTTACTCTTTTGCCCAAAATTGTCTTTGACTCAAGGTCCTCTGAAACCAATGACTCAATTTACTCCCTAGGAAGCACTTGGAAACAGGTGGTCACCCAGCTGTAGCAGTGACTGTGCAACGATTAAGCCATGCGCCAAATCAGTTTGATTTGTCGAGGAGACAGGAATTTGGAGCGTCTTCTATGTTGATTTAACTAACAGGTAAAATGGAAAATTAATGCCTGCTTGCCTTTTATCAATTCTCTTACACAAGAATTATATCAGCTCTCATTCAGGCCTTTAGGTTTTAGTCCATTTATTATTAGAACAGCACTTGCCCAAAGGCTACAACAGACTTACGGAGGTACCTGCACATTCAAGGTCACTCATATTTGGAACATTTCCCAAAATCTTGGGATAATGTTCATATGGTCCCTTCAGAGACCACTGAGAAATCTGTCTTGCATTTGAAATCATGGGCAAATGGCTTATGAAAACCTCATCTTTTGGGTTTTGTTCATTTTAAGGTCAATAACTTCTTTATGTCATATACATGTATTATATATATATGTATACATATACATACATATATACATACAGAGAGAGAGAGAGACAGAGGGAGAGGGTCTAGAATAAGTGAGAAAGATAGTGAAAGCTAGTGCCAAGAGATACAGAGGAAAGTCCAAGCACAATAGGAAGGCTCTCTTTGGAGGATTTAATGGAAAATATGAACAAGGATAGGATAGACATGTATAGATAGGTTGTGAACTGCATTGTTGAATGAAGTATCCATACAGAATAGAACACTGATCCACCCAAGTATCAAGTGGTAGCAGATTTAACAAACATATGACCATTTAGTATGCTACAAATATGGTAAATGGCTATTTTTACAAAAGGAATTTCAAATTAAAAATTAGAAATCAAAATTACATGGCATAGTTTCAGAATGACATTGATGGAACCGGTTGCTCAGGAGGAAAATATTACTGTAGGTTTCTATTTATTTCCTCTGGAATTAATAAAAATATAAAACACTGACTATACCTAAATGGATACCTAGCTAGATCACTATGACTGAAAAATTAATTCAATTGACTAATCTGAGACAAAAAACAATCTTTAATCAGTCAAGATTGAACTGACATGCTTGTACATATATACATATATGCATATATGCATATATACATAAATAACACACATATGCAGGTTAATAATATATAATATGCATATATATATATATATATTATTGTATGCCTCTACCTAATTCCAGAGCAGATTTAAGATGGCCAATGGTTGCATGTAGACACCACTGAATTAAAGTTATTACAAATATAAACAAAAGATTTTTGACATGCTGGAAAAGTATTTAATCCAGAGTGTATTACCATTTTCGATATGTTTCCAGATTTGGGTGTTTTGTTCTCTGTATAGGACAAACTCTTAACCCATTTTAATGGTACTATTTTATATTTGAATAGCTCCTTTATAAGTATTCTTGTATAAATTGAATTGATATTATATTCAGTGACTTGAACGAACAAAGTTCTTTTTACCCTCTGTCTGTCTTGTTTATAAATATTATTTCACTGTCTTCTTTGCCCCAAAGCACTCTGCTATCTATCTATCTATCTATCTATCTATCTATCTATCTATCTATCTATCTATCTATCATCTGTCTGTCTGTCTGTCTATCATCTCTCTATATAATATATGTATTTTACATATTGCAAATATATAGAAAGTTTCTATATTTCTTGATCACATGATATGATTTTGTTTTATGGTTTCACTGACTATATATATATATATATATATATATATATATATATATATATATATCCTGTTATTCTTTTTAAAATAATCTACTCAAATGAAGACAATATCTAAATATGTGTAGTATTGTTAATGACTTACCTGTTCATTTCTAAATCTCTAAAGAGATCCTAACTGTCCTAGAAATGTACTAGAGAAATACAAGTGAGTGTCAAACAATTCGTTTCAATAGCACTAAGAGAGGCAAGGTGACAAAATTGGTAGAGCCAGACTTCGAGTCAGAAGACTTGGATTCAAGTTCTTTCTCTAATCTAACTGATCCTGAAGTTGGATGACATTTTGGTACTCCAGACAACCTTCTCTGAATATTAGAAACTGGGGGATGACCTGAATTTGGTACAGTTTCTCATACCAATGAAATTAGATATGTGATTCAAAAAATGTGCTGTGCATACTCGCAGATCTGTAGTGGAAACAGCTCACTGATGCAATGAAAAACATTTTCCAGTGAAGTAGAATCAGGAAATAGGAATATAAGAAAGAAAACCCAATATTGATTATAGTGGGAGGGAAGGGTGAAAGAAAGAACAAGGAACTCTGTCCCACAGAGTAAGTGGTGCTTGGTATTCCTTAATTTGCTATTCAAATGACAATGACCATCACTTTGCTGTCTTTCTTCTATATCAGTATTAGACCAAAGTCAATAAGGGTGGGGGTGAGATCAGTGGGAGAATTGTACATTTTCAAAGGAAATTTCCCTATCTCTCTGCCAAGTCCTTGGTGCCTTCTTTATGTTTAAAGCGTAATACTCAATAAAATCTAGAAACTAGCTAATGGTGCCATGTAAGTAAGCCAACTGATGCCGCAATTTTTAAGGTTAGCTATTGTTAACTAAACATGTTACTTCTAGCTGAATTTGAAGGCAGTACAATCAGAATTGGTATGTCAAGTACAGAATATTTTTTTCACAAATGCCATTGTTTAACTTTTTCAAATATTCTAGACTGACAGAGGTACTCTAGGTCTATTAGAGGGAACTAGTTTCAGTTTATAGATAAGAATAATTTCTAATTAACATAATAATTGTATAAATCTGTCTTGGGAACATACTTGAAAAATTCCTTCTCTTAAGCAATTTAAATATTCCCCCTGTAACTTTGTTTACACAATTAATTTATTTAACAATCCTTTTCTTCATAGATAGCTATATAATTCAGCTCAGGCCTGTCTGAAGGATCAAAATTCTGAATTCGTAAAAACTGAATTAATGAGATTTTATTTTAATAAGAAAAAAAACCTAAAGTTCTAGTAATAAGCAGAATGAATGGATATATCTAGCAGTATGATAGGCAGAGAACTCAATGTACTCTCTTATCATGTGTCAAGGCTCATCTGGACTGTGAACTTGCAAAGTTAATCCTATTATTTTTTTTTAAAACATTCACTGCAAAATTATTCCCCACCTTAATTTTGAAGGCATTAACATTTTAAAACAATGCAAATACCTTTCAACTGCTGAGTTAGGGCTTCAGAATACATTGGCAGTTATCAATAAACTTAGAGGTAATAATGTTATTGAGAGAAAAGAAGCAACCCTCCCCTCCTTGCCAGTATCATCCTTAATGAAAATTTTCAAGGTATTTTTCACAAAAATAAAATGTTTATGTCCCAGGCAATGACTGCAGAAGTTAAAGACTTCTGAGAATTTTCACCCTTCATCCCACCATTCATCTTTTCCTCTATAGAAAAATCTCCTCTATGGGACAGAAAACCCAGCTAATTGAAAATGTTAGAAAAGGGTAGGTCTCCCTTTCTTTTTTATTCTCTAGCTCTTCCTTCCAAACTTTTTATGACTATACCTACCAAAATTCCCTTTTCTTATCTTCTCCCAACTCTTTCAACAACAGAGATGAACAAGAATAAACCCCCTGTAATATGACGTTTACTTAGAACTTTTTAATAATTCAGTTGTAGTTATGAACACTTAGCAAACTATCTTGGACATGTTGTTGTTTCTGTTTATGTAATGATGCAGACATGAGTACATAAATAAAAATGACCTAAATTTCTTTTTTTCCTATAATTCTTTTAATGCATGTACTTGTATGACCTCCATAAATATCCTTTTATGAAAAAAATCCTTAAAAGTCACACTTTTGATGAATTCACACTGGCCTTTCCTTCATTTACTTCCCATTATTTAAATTCTATTTTTTTCTGTTCATTTACCTGGAAGATGCCAATCTTCTCCATGCAAGATAGCCTGTTGTTATTTTTTCCACTATATTTCTATTGCTTTTCTACCCTTCACGCCATAATTTCCTTCAAGTTTCTTCTGGAGGTTATTTACCTTACCTCTTCTCTTTCTTAGGCACTTTTGACTTAGGCCATTGGCTCCATTTTCTATATTTACACTTTTTTCTACACTTTCTTTTTCATCCACTCATTTCCTTAGTTGATGGACTCTATATCAACTCTCTCAGTAGCTTTTCCAAGCCTTTACATCCCTCCTTAGACACTCCAGGCTTCCCCTCCCCTCTCAACTGATAATTTATCTCAAATCTCAATAAAAAAATATTAAGGCCATTTTCTAAGAGTTACCTTTTATCCCTTCTTCCTCACCTCCCATTACTCAGATACTTTCCTCCACTATTTCCTCCCATGAGGATATAGCCATTTCCCTTGTCCCTTTCTACATGCATTAAGTGATCCCTTCCCATCCCATCTTCTCCAACAGAGTACTTCCTCTATCACCACATTCTCTCACCCTTCTGCCTCTTCCTATCTCCTATTTGCCTACTGCCCACACAAATAGTTTCCCCATCCTTGAGAGACCATCCATCTATACAGTTTTCAAAATCTATCCATCTACCCCTGCTATCTGCCTATATGCCTTCTTTTTTTCATGGCTAAACCTCTCAAGAAGGTCATTCACACTTGGTGTCTCCACTTCCTTATATGCCTTCTTTTTTTCATGGCTAAACCTCTCAAGAAGGTCATTCACACTTGGTGTCTCCACTTCCTTTATGTTCATTCTCTTCTTAACTCTGTGTTCACCTCTGACTGAATCATACCACTAAAACTGAGTTCCCAAAAGTTACCATCCATCTCGTAATTGTCAAATATAATGACCTCTTCTTAATCCTCAAGCTTTTGACTGTTGATCACTCTCCTATCCTTGGTATCCTCTTCTAAGTTTTCACGAAATGATTTAATTAATTTTTCTTCTACCTGTCTGCTGACTCTTCGCAGTCTCCTTTGCTGGATCTTCAAGAAAGTCATGCCTGCTAACCATGATATCCAACAGAGTTTTGTCCTGTGTCCTCTTCCCTTCTCCCTCTTTATTATCTCACTGGGTGATTTCATTGGCTCCAGTAGTTTTAATGATGTACTCTATGCTATTTTCAAGCCCTAACCTCTCTCCTGACCTGTCTCTCATCTACAACTGCCCATTGAATATCTTGAACTAGATGTCCCATAATAGCTTAAATTCAACTAAGTCGCTAAAGCTTGCAACCTGGGTGTCATGCTCACTCCCCACTGCTGGCAATTCCTATTAATTCACAACATTTCATAGCATTTTCCCTATACACACTTTCTTCTTTCGTCAGATGCTGTCATCATCCCAGCAAAGATCCTATTACTTCATGCTTAGATTATTGCAATCGTCTTTTGATCTCCCTGCTTCATGTCTCTCTCTACTCCAGCTTATCCCCCATTCATCCATCAAAGCAGTCTAAATAAAGCACGCATCTGACCATGTCACTCTTATTCTCAGTGAATACCAATGGCTTTCTATTACCTCCAAAGTCAAGTATAAGGTCCTCTGTTAGACTTTCAAACCCTTTATAACCTTTCACTTTCTTTGCTTTCCTATCTTCTTGACTCTCCTACCTGTATTCTGCTTTCTCTCCTTGCTTCTTTTTGACACACAATACTCCCTCTTCCAACCCTTTGCTGTTTCATGGTCTAATCCTTATGCCATGTTACCTCTCCTCACTTCTGTCTCCTTTAAGTCTTAGCTAAATCCCACCATGTGCAAAAAACCTTCCCTGGTCTCCTCTATTGCTAGTGCTTTTACTTGGGGACTCCAGTTGAGAGGGGAGGGGACTGTCTCCCCTATTAAGTCATGAGTTGCTTGAGGATAGAACTTTTTTCAATCCTCACTGCTCAGCACAATGCCTGGCACATAGTAGTAGGTATATAATAAATGCTTGTTGAACTGATACGTTGATAGAAAAATCTTGATTGACATGAAGCTATTATTATCTGGGATGTACAGAAGACAACTGGAGAGACATTCTTTTCAGAGGCTAATGCTTGGCCATTAGGGTCATACTCAGAATATTTTGTTTGTTTCACATGAACAAATATTATTTTCCCTTATATCTTCTTAAGCAGCCTGCTGACAATGCAGCAAGATGAAAGAAATCTAATACAGTTTAAACGCTACTGGTTGACATGTCTCATCTTTTTATTACTTTCCCATTTATATCAAGATAAGAAAAGGGGGTAATAACTGATTTCCAGGATATCTTTTCATCTGGTAATAAAATGATAATACATGGATTTTATTATACACTTGAGCAATCCATCAAAGTATATTTTCAAATAACATAATACAGCTTTCTTTACTATGTTCTAGTCAAAATAGAGAAGTTAAGTATTCATAGATTAAGATTCCTTCCCCTTTCCATATTTGGAAACTGAGTTGTAAATATGAGCAGTTGAAATCTGCTCCTTGTCTCTTTGTCTGTGAAATTATTCATGGACTTAATTTTAATAGCATTAGCTTTTTGTAATACCATAAACATTTGTTAAACTGCTAAAATCTGACTACTTTAAAAAGTGCCTGCCAAATTTTTTTTAATTTGAGTTAGACAAACTGTATTCTAGGGAATTTGAAATGGTCAAAATGTGTCTTGAAAGTAAAAGAAAACAGACACACTTGTGTGTATGTATGTGTGTGTATAAATATACACAAGGTTGTGCTTCAGGCATCCCAAACTGTCTCTTGAGAGTAGATTGTTCAATTTTCAGTGTAAGAATTTACATCCCAGAAATTTGTGAACTTTCAAATAAGGATTTGATTTATTTCTTTAGACTTTGAAAGTGATGAAGGAAATTTACTAAGATTGAATTTAAGGATGTTGTGTCTGCTTTCTTTTTTGAGAGCTGGCTGTTAAATATTTAATAGCAAATTCCTCCATATATGTGTAGATGTAGATGTATTTATATTTATATGTTAAAAATCTATGAAAGCCAAATAAAGTTCAATAAATAAAGGGGGAGAGGGAGAATCAGAAGAAGAAAAAATAAGGCTACAGAGAGAGGAAATAAAGGGAACAGGAGACATAGAATAGTTTAACATGAAAAAGTAGAAAGGGAGTGGAGTAGGAAAAGAAAGAAAAGAAGATATGGGATGATTAGGAAAAGAATGAAGAGGCAGAAAGAAGGTAGATGCTTAAGGAAAAAAAGAAGCCTTCTTAAAAGAAAGTCATTTGAGGAGCATTGGTCAGAATCAGATAATTACAACTTAAAGCCTAGGCTGTTTTGTTTGGAAAAGTGTATCAGATCTTGGCAGGGTTATATGTTTATGCAAAGAAGAAACAATTTAATGGTAGTCAGTGAGGGAAATTCGTATGCTTAACATTAAGTTGAGATAGCACTAGACATCTGTTTCATATTTAAAGGAGTTGATTATATGATATGAAAATAGGTCTTAACCTATATTTGATAGGACCAAACTAGATATTCAAATCTACTAAATGGGTAAATGTCAAGTGATTATTACACTAAAAGTTTTAAGGGGAGGATAAAAGGGCAATTATAGGCACTATTAAGACCAAATACTTAGAGCTGGGAGAGGAACTCAGAATGAATAATACTGGTGACCAAAACGAGGGACGAAGGAGAAAGAGTACCTCTGAGGTTACATAGGTATTAAGTATCTGCCATCATTTGAGTCACAGCTTCTCATTTAAGCCTATTACTCTTTTCATTACATGACAATGCCTTCAAATTTGGAACAAACATTTTAAGGAACAACAATAAACAATGTAATAATATTAATAATTAATAATGTAATAAATAATGTAATAATATTCTCTAAGAGATGTTTTATGGAGATTAAGGTATGGAAATATTTATCTGGACCACAATACATTGAGAATTCTAGCTCACAGAATAACTGTGAGAGATTATTTGAACACTACTAATTCAGAATTTGTGGTCATTTATACACAGCTTTGCCTAAGTTTTACTTTGGACTACCTATGAAGGAGACGGTTAATTACATCAACAAGGCTGTAGAGGAGATGTTTAAACCTTTTTAAAGGCAACAAATGTGTATAAATAGTAATTCCCCTTATGATTACTACCAATTATCATGGTTTGGTAGCATTTTTCTATGAATCCTTTAATGGTCCATTTTCATCTTCCTGATTATGCAAAGCCCCATATGTGTTTAAAGGAACTTGTTGAATAAGGAAGCTCTCTCATTTTCATTCAAATGTCATAGCTATATTAGGAATGTCCATGAGATGATTTGATCAGGAAAGGTTGTCTTTTTGAAAAGTTGATAAAAAGAAGATGAAAGGTGGTATTCTGATTTGGCATGCAAGCAGCCCCTTTTCTGTTTCATGTTCTCAGACCCATCATGACAATGGTACTGTGGGGGATGAGGCACATAATCTCACTCTAAGTCATTCGATAGGTAACCCTCTAAGTAGATTGCAAGTTCCAAATGCCAGACACATTTAAGCAATGACAAATGATATAATTCACATAAAAGAACTCTGTTTGGCCTTGGTATGTGTGCAAAGATGGTCAGTTTGTAATCTAAACTATCAAAGCTGACATGCCACCTTTGAATAGAGAAAATGCCTTTTTTAAAGCCCTCTCTCAATACAGGAAAGTGAACTCAATGTGGGAAGAGCAAAAGAGTCCATTATACCATTCGGAAGTTTTTGACTGTTATTATTTTCTAGTCAGAATAAATGGCAGCAACTCAGGACCTGACAAATAGAAATTCACAGTGAAATTTAAATTTGCTCTTCCCCTAGGGAAAAGTGACAAAGGCATCTTTCCTTTTTGCATTTCCTAAAGGTTTCAGATATTACATTTGCGTGCCAAATACAGAGCTGATAGAAATCTCTGGCACTCTAAAAAGACCATGTGTGTGCCCAGATACTTCTCTGCCCTCCTTCTGCTTTCCCATCATTCCATTTTTCCCAATTTATCATAAAAGCTCTGAAAATAGAAACATCCAAATTTTAGCTTTTAAAAAAAAAATTCCTGATGAAGAAACTTTAGTTCCTATTAATGTGGAGAGCAGGAAAATGGTTAAGGCCTAAAGGAAGCAGCAGAGATTTCTGGGGGAATGGTAGATAAAGTAGAAGAGGAATTTAATCATAGAGGTTCCTAGTAAAACTTTGCAACTTAAATTTTAACATCACATTCTCATTTTGAATTAGATCTGGAATTGGTTTTAATTTTTTTCTAGCTGTGCTTTATGGTATTTTATGATTATTTTTCTTGCTTTGTTTTATGGTCAAGCTAATCTCACAAAACCTTTGCTGAGATATCTTTTTTTCTGGAAAAGACAGGCATGAATCTTTGATGTAATAAAGATACATATGTTTCCTATTTTTCAGAAAAATCATACATACCTACAATCCTGTCTTTTTCTAGGACTTGGTGTAGGACAAGTAATTTTCTTTTAGATCAGAGAGAAAAACTACAAAATAACAGCTTTCCCTCAAAATTGAAGGAAATGTATAATGAATTTTCGACAAAAAAACAAAGACGAAATGCCAGGAAAATATAGGTAGAAGGAATAGGTTTAGTAAGGATAGAAACTTAAGTTTTTCCCACTAGTAGTTGAATGAGGAAAAAAATATTCAACCAAAGGAAAAGATAATTTTTTAAAGGAGATAGATATCAAAAAGCATAGGTTTTTTTCATATATATCCAAGGTGAAATTCATAGACTTAAATATTCTTAATTTCATCAATGTTCTATTCTTTATTAGACAGATGTTTTAAAATCAAGGTTATTAATTCTAAGATTTATTATGTGTTTATTCTAAATTAAAATTAATTTATTGTATACAAAACTAAAATATCTGGAAAAGAACAATTTTTTCTGACATGAAAGGATTTTCTTCAGATTTGGGAGAACTATAGCTTCATGATTTGTGGAGAGAAAGTATTTACTGAGAAAAGACACTTTGTGAAAGCGACCATGGCCATTGGAAGTCCTGGAGCAAAAGTACGATTGCGAGACTAAGCCTACACAATATTTTTTCTTTGAAAAAGGGTAGAAGTGGTAGAAATACATTAGCCAACTATCAAGGAATTTTGCTTATGGGATTTTTAACCCATATAACGATAATCAGTATATGGTTTATAAGTTTAATTAGTGCTTCAGTCACCTTAATAAATTTGAGAGGTCACTTTTTTTTAAAAAGTACCAAAAAGTGTAAAGTAAAACATTTGAAGAACAATCATGGAATTTCAAATGGCTAATGCTATTTTAATAATCACTTTTGCTTCTGTATTTCCAAAGTTTTGTTTCTGTTACTTTCTTTCTGGCTCAAATTAATATAAAACCTATTTTTTGGTACTATTCAGACAATTTATTGATGAATAGAGGCATGGTCAATGATTTTGATATTTGGACTCATGGACTTTCATTCAGTTCATTCACTAAGGTTAAAGAAAACATTAAAAAAAGACAAACTTTAAATATGTTGAAATCAGTTGTAACTATAATGTGACCAACAAAATCTAAAGAAAAAACTGAAAATAAAATTATTCAATGATGTACTATTAAAGACAGTCTGTAAATGATACAGACTCCAAATAAAATCACAGTCCACTCTCCTTTCATGTGCTATAATCCAAATTTTAAATAAGACTCTTTCCATGCATCTACTTTCATAATCATTGGCATGCATATCATCATAATAAATGTTTAAATTTAAAGGTGTTTTTATAGCTATATGATTAAGGTGTAAAAATCCATTATGTAAATTTAATTTTTCCCATGGAAACACTTTAAGGAAAATGTATCTTATGGATAACAGACTTAGGAAGACAACTTTCTAAGTCATTGGTTCATATTTTAGGATAATTCATAAAGGAAACCACAACACCATGGAATTTAAGTGACTCGACTCCAGTAAGAAATATGAGGTAAAAAAGAGGAACTAGGAAGTGATCCTATGATCATAGATTTAGAATTTCAAGGGACCTTAGGGGTCATACAGTACAATGTCCTTCTACATATGAGAAGTGAGTTTCCTGTCTGGGATTACTCTTGTATCTGGTCATTAATGAAAAGACTAAAAATAGCAACTAGAAGTAGACAAATTATAATGCCACTTCTACTACCTGTGGATCTACAAAGGGATGAATGAACCATTTCTGTAGCTGACTTTTACAGAATTCTTGTCACCTTCTTTCGCACTGAAACTTAAAAATGATCATGAGAAACTGCTCAGTTAGAGAAAGATCACAATGGATTTTTACACCTATAGGATGAGCTGAAGTACTTCAAGAGTGACTTAATGGGTTTTTGGAAACTCTAAACATCACTGTATTTTTTCAACTAGCTTACATCATTTTATAATGGAGGAATAACATTTTAAAAATTTTGAATAGGCACTTACTGGAATTACAGTTAATCCTGATACAATCTAGATGGGGAAGAATAGATGAAAAATGAAAATTTATCCTTCAAGGTAATAGCTGCAGACATCCAATAAAATCACAGTCCACCCTTCCGGGGACAGACACATGCAAATATGGCCACTCCATGTCATTTTTCTTTACATACTACTGTAACCCAGAATTATTGCCATAAAACTTCACTGTTGAAACAACAATCAAAGGTAAAAAATGGCCAATTTCAAACAAAGCTACATGGTGACAAATCTAAGTGAAGAAATCATTCTTAACTGTCAAAGATGCTTGACTTAGCCAGGCTGCAACTTTTTTCCCATCTGTGAAAGAACAGAGAGTTGATCTCCAGGTAACTGAAAAAGTGCTCCGTCACAATGGGGTACAGAGCAGTCCCAGCTAGGCTCAGACATCCGGGACCTCTGAGATCCAGTATCCCACAAAGGCTTCCATGGTTTTTCTGAATAGAATAAGTTGCAATCACTTCCTTCCTTTAGCAACTGAGGTATTTCTTATGCCACACGCACGGACACAAATTATTGCCAGATCATTATAGGCAAGGTTCTACGGCTTATGTTAGTAGACCAAGGAAAGGCATCCTCAGGTGTCACTGGCACTCAAGGGGTGCACTTTCTTCAGGCTACCCAAGCCTTTTCTCTCACACAGATCCTTCCTTTCCCTTTAGTCTCCTTTCATAACTTTTCCTCCCTAGCAAGCTAACAGTATGATTTTTGTGTGAACATTGCTCTTGAATAATAATTGATTGCTTAACTTTTTAAAATTGCTTCTGATTATTACATACCATATTTATGGACAGTGCATTTTGATAGAAGGGCATTTGGGATAATTTTTTTTTTTGATATGTGTGTGTTCTTCAGTGCCTTTGGGGAACATGAAAAATAGAAACCTAGATTCTGTTTCCATATAGCTGAGTTTGTCATGTGTCGTCAACCGCATCAGAAAAGTGGTTGCAAACAGCCAGGGACCAGCACGTACACAGCTCTTTCCACAGAATGCTTTGCTGAGGGATGGTCTATCCCCATTTAAGGAGGACATAGAGTAGGATTTTGTTGTTCTTTGTTTAAAGTAGAAGTCTTTTAAAGTTTTTATTTTTTTTAAATCATCATGTAGTAATCAAATGGTGCCACTAGAGGGAACTCTAAGAGAACAGTCAAGAAAAGTAGGAGTTCATAGGTTGACTTTGCTTTTTAAAAGTATTCAGATTCTACATATTTTATATCTTATAACCTGCCACTACCTAGTGCAATTTGACGATTTGGGTGGGATTTTCATATCTTGTGTACCACATGACACAACGACATAAATTCTTAACCAAGGACTTTAAAAAATGAAAAGCAACTTATTTTCTTAAACCTAAATCATTTTTAATTTAACTTTCTTCTGTATTCTCATTACTTTTGTATTTCCATTTTGAAATCATAAGCAAAGTAGCACAGCCTATAAGTTTAGAACCATAAGAAAAAGCTATTGTAAGTACAGTAAAACCTCATGAATTTGGACCCCCTCCAATTTGGAGCTGGTAATCATCTTTATACACCTTGAGCATGCTTCCTTTTGCATTAACTAGGAAGAATTATTCATTAAAGAAATCACCACCATCTACAAGATTTTAGGGAAAATGTTTAGCCTACCTAGGAAATAAAAGTTCTCCAGCATTTAAAAAAATCATATATATATATGCATAAGTCATTTCATTTTTTTTAGAAAAGGGGGCAATTAGAAACAATTCTTATGTAATCACTAAAATAGCTTATGTTTGACCTGTACTTGACAGCATCTTATTATCTGCTAGTTTTATATGCTTGTCCTTGAAAGCAAAACAGCTGAATATAATCTACAAATCAGACTTTTCCTTATTTTCAATTTTCCCTACAAAATTAAACCACATTTGTGAGGTTTTACTGTAGTTAACTTAGAAGTGTACTTTCTAAATACTAAATTAAACCAGGAAAGCATTACTTTTCTGTAGAAGAGTCTGTGTTTTTAGTGTTCACATGGCTGTTTGCTCAGGGCCGCAGACTTTGGGCATTGAAGGGTTGTGGGTTATCGTTTGATAGTAAAATACCACCACACAGAAATTCAAAACAGAGAAGATGGGTTACTACCTTGTCTGACTGTTCAAAGGAAAAGCCCATCAGAGAAGAGAGTACCAAAATACTACAGGAAAATGAGATATTTGGTATATGGAATGCTTATAAAAAGTAGATTGATGTGCATTCAAGTGCAGGGGTGAATTAGAATGTAACTAATTGGAAAATTTATGTTTTTGCAGCACTCAAAATAAGTATATGTTTTCCTGAAAAATGCCAAGATAAACTGGGCTCCCCTTTTGAGAACACTCTGCAAGGTAATAGGAGTTACACTATGACAGAT
Source organism: Bettongia penicillata ogilbyi (assembly GCA_023548195.1). Taxonomy (NCBI): domain Eukaryota; kingdom Metazoa; phylum Chordata; class Mammalia; order Diprotodontia; family Potoroidae; genus Bettongia; species Bettongia penicillata. The sequence continues at coordinate 2,491,831 of JAJHZJ010000686.1, forward strand.
TATGTTAGGCTGAGTTAAAGAGAACCAAAAAAAGATGCAAAAGTAAAGTTTTACGGAAAAACATAAAAATAAATACCTTTAAAAATGGAGATTAGATCATTAAATGTGTTTACTTCCCATAGCAAACAGGCTGCTTGGTGAATGATTGCAAGCAAAAACAAACCCAGTGAAAAATGTTAGTTCAATGGGGGAAGGGAAGTTGTTACCTAGGTTGACCGTCAGTTTCACACGCCCTGCATCAAGCTCTAAGCGGAGAGTGTCTGCAGAATCTCTAGATGTGGTTGCCATTAAAATGCCATAGGCCCGCTGAGATCGGAATCTTAAGGACACATCCTCTGCCTCTGTGTGCATCACCACAGGAAGTTGGATTTTCATAAACATACTTCCATCATAACTCAAGACAGTTGCCTCTGCAAAAAGGGGAGAAATAAAATTTCCTTTATTGGTTTAGTTCACTTGCACTTTTCAAAGGAAGAAAGGTCATACACTAGAGATGTGCCCAATTCGCACTGAATGTGTGAATTTAACCTTTTATTTTCAACTATCGAATTCTCAAAACTGAAAAGAAAAGTTCACATTAGTAGACTTCGGATAGAAGAGTGAGACTGACTTTTTTTTTAACATGACAAGTATACATTTCAGAGATATTTACGAGGACAAAATTTCCGATGAAGAAAATGAAAGAGAAAATGGTATGGCAGTCAGAATGCTTCACTAGAAGTACTCTGGGGATTAAGATTTCATTTTTGACTTTGCCACTAAGTGGACAACCTTGAACAAGTCACTTACTTTGCTAAGATTCAGTTTACTCACCAGTAATATGCAGAGATTGAGTAGGAACATCTTTATAATCTCCTCAAACTCTAAAACTTCAAGATTTTAGGAATATTTCTTTATTGATTCATATAATTTAAAGTGAGAAAACATTTAAGAGCCCATCTATTCCATATTCTTCATTTTATAAATAGGAAAACTGTGATCCAGAGTACTGAAGTGACCTGTCAAATGTTACATAACTAATAAGTAGAAAAATGACTTTTGAAAACATATCTGATTCAAAAATCTATGGCCCTGACCTGTATTTCACAGCTGCCTCTAATCACTTTGGTCAGTACTGTTGATCCATGGGAAAAAAAAGGAAAGAAGGAAGATGCCTTAACTGTATTCTTTTTATGTCCTTTTCTACATTGCTAAGTAGGAATGACCCCATCCTTGCCAAAATGCTGCTACCGCATTTTTCTGAAGGTAGTTACTCCTAGAAGTTGGTGATAAACACCTACCCTAGGAGAAGTAGACTTCAGAGCGTGAAGGAGCATGTAATATTGACACTGTCATTTTAGCAGGAATTTCTAGCGAGTAAATTTGGAAAGTATTAGCAATTTAGCACTTGAAGAAGTTTCTCTTAGTACAGAGCCACTGGAAATAAATTGAAAAATTATTTTCAGAAAAGAGTCAATAATTTACAACCTATGGGTGTTGAACTTTGCAAAACAAATGTGTCTTTGGATAATGCAAACATCTTAGAATAATATATAAGAAAAAAATATTTGGAAATTAAATTACTAAGCCACCTATCTGAAAATACAGATTACCAGTATTTTAGAGTTAGAAGGACTGTCAGTGGCCAATTAGTCTACCCTTTAGCTGAATAAGTATCTCCTCTGAACCCAAACTAAAAAAGGTGACATCCTTTCACATTTCACTTGAAAACCTCCAAGAGGGAGAAACACACTAGCTCCCAAGGAAGTCCATTATATTTTTGTATGGCACAAATTATTAGTGTATTTTAATTGACACCAATGTTAACATAATGATTAGCTTTTCAGATGTAATTATATTTATTAGTAATGTTTCATTTTGGGCATAGGGCTTCTCAAGTATATTTTCCAAAAAAGATAAAAAGGCTATTGTCTCTGGATATTGAGTTTTGAATGGAATCCATATTAAAATGCTTTTTCACTCTTTAAATCATTTTAGTTGGTTAAAACAGTTTATCCATGAATTATATTATCAAATAAATATTGTCATTGATAATAGATAGTATTTAGGAAAAATTGAACTAACAATTAGTCATATCAGGTAGGTCAATTTCAGTGATTATAAACATTACTTTAAAAATAATTGAGTTGAATTAATGTGAAAATTTATGACAAATTCAGTCACATCAACTTATCAACTGATTTTTCAAAATAATCAGATAGTCAATTGCTTTACATTACTTCTTTCCCTCTCCCCTCCAAAAATCAGTTTGTAAAGGTAGATTATAGTCTAAATCAAAGTCCTAAAAAGAGAGGATTTATCTGACATTAAGAAGTATGTTTTCTGTCTTCAGTAAAATCTGACTCTGATGCACTATATGGCAAAAGTGAAAGGCTAACCTGGTGTAGCTAAAGCTCTGCTAGACCCTCTCAAGCTTGAAGGGTTTTGAGTACGGTCATAGTGTTATATTACGGGGCTGTTGCCCAAGGACCAGCCTAGTTAAGTTAAGAAGACTATTTCCAAGTTGGTTACAGGGTAATAAATTTCACTAAAATCAATGGATTTTTTTAAAGATATCAGCAACCTTCAAAGATCATCTATTAAATTTTAAAGAGATTGTGATGTTCATCAATGCAGTTTGAACGCATACTGGTAGAATCATAGATCTTTTAAGAAAGAAAAAATAAGTTTACTTTGGAAGCTGTAGCTACACAATGTCCAAATGGCAAAAATGATAAACTCCACCGAGGGGGCTGTTATTAAATTTATGAAATTGTGGCTTTACTTTTTATTCATGGAGCTAACTCCAGTGTTTTGTGAAGATTGAAAATATTTTCACTTCATGTAGATCCACCCTTATTCTACCCTTTATATGTGTGATATTCAGATTACTTGATAATTAGATTTCAAAATCGTATACTTAGGGATGGACCTTAGATTTCATCTTGTCCATCTCCTTCTACAGATGATGAAACAGAGACCCAAGGAAGCTGAGTGACATGGTCAAGATCACCCAGGTTGCAAATGCAAAAATTAAGGTTTGAACTTGTCTCCAGATTCCAAATTCACCAATTTTTCACTCATACCACATAGGATCAACGCACAATATTAATTTACATCTATATAGTGCTTTAAGATTTATAAAACACTTTCTTCACACTAACCTTATGAGATATGTACTATAAATATTACTATCCTATGTTTACAGAGGGAAAGAGAGGCTCAGAGACCTGCTAAAAGTCTTCTCTAATATCATGTGGCTAATAGGTATCTGAGGTGGGATTTGAATTCAGGTCAATTCAAGAACCACAGTCAAAATCCCTGAGGGGAAGATGGAATACCTTTACCATTTGGAAACTACCCCACATTCTCACTGATGATCATTGTTACATTATAAACTAAAACTAAGCAAGGGAGGGATTGTTGGAATTCAGTGAAATATGATGAGATGGGTGATAGGATATGGTCCAGTGTAGACCAAAGAATAACCCCTTCAGTTGCAGAAGGTGAATTTTTGTAAGAGATAGTGTCTTCTTTTAGAGTCAAGGATAGTACTGAGTATATAGCAGGAAATCAGTAAGCCTTAACTGACTCAAATCATTCATCTTTAATGTGACCCTTGAAAGCTCTCTTGAGAACCACACTTCTGCATAGTCATTTCTGAAAATAGGTGGATATGGCTGTAGACACACCCTTTATTTGCCACATCAAATATTACCTTATTGGAAGGGAGAGAGGGAAAGAAATGAAAAAGAAGAGATAGAGGAAGGGAGGAAGGAAATAAAGAAGGAAAAAGGGAAGTGAGGAAGGAGGGAAGAAAAGAAGAAAACAAAAAGGAAAAAAGAAAGGAAAGAAGAAAGGAAGGAAAAAAGAAAGGAAGGGAGGAAGGAAGAAGGAAGGAATACTCAGAAATTAGAAAAAGTACTCATTACTTTTTAGCAGCACAGCTTAATGGACATAAAAAGGGACTTGGTGTCAGGAAAGCCTTGGGTTCAAATTTCACCAATGATAGAATCTGTGTAACTATAAGCAAGTCACTTAACCTCTCTGAGCTTCAGTTTGTTCATTTGTAGACAATGATACTCACAATACTTTACTCAAAAGGTTGTTGTAAGAATCAAATGAAATAATGCATGTAAAATGTTTTGTGAAACAAAATGTTATACATCCACCACCACCACCACCAGTCTACCACCTTCTCAAAAGAGTAACTTCTCTATCTTGTTTCCAAACCAACTAACAGCCTGTGTCTGAAGTACTTTTAAAACACTTGGATGAAAATTTTTAGTTAAATCTGTCTAGTTCCATTTCATAAAGGAAAAAAAAAACTGGACAGTTAATGTTATTGTCCCACTTAAATTGAAAATTTAAGCGTCTTGTAAATATGGCCTTTTATCCACAATTTTGCTGAAAAATATCTCTTTTTCTGAAATGAAAATATTTTTATTTTGTAAATAATTCTGAATCTAGCAATATAGGAGATGAACATGGAATTATGTTTATTCATAATGAAAAATGGAAAAAATTCATAATAAAAAATGGAAAAAATTCACAAGAAACCTTTGACATGTTTAAAAGCAACAGGGAAAATAATAATTATGTGTTTTTATATGTAAATATATAACAAAACAGATCCTACCCATCCATAAAGCTTTGAGTTTTTTTTTTTTTTACTGGTGCTCTAAACTGACAAAATGTAAGTGTAATTCTATATGATGCATCATGATGAGAGTAAGTATTTACTTGGAAGAGCAATGGAATCCGGACAAGGATGAAATTGGGATTTATCAAATACATGGTAAATAAAGCCCTGACATTTGAAGATTATGCTATTTGATTAAAATTAATTGTGAGATCATTTTCTAATCTACCTGCAAAAGTAAATTATTAAAAAGCCTTCTTCCAATTAAATATTTCCCTGGAGTACAAAAGGGAAAGGAAGAAGGCATTTTCAGCTTTGTCTTCTATGTCTCCTTCCCCCTCATCGTCATTAAGTTTGATAAATCTGCTTCTTTGCATTATTCGTTGTTGAAGCCTAAGGTGTACACCTGTGTCAGGTTCTGCCGACAGGCAGTCACATATTGTGATCTACGATGAAAATCAGAGAAGAAGCCAAATTATATTGCTGTGACATCTGTCCCTCCATCTGCTGGAGTTTTCATAAACAAGTAAAATGAGGCTTCTGATTATATTGATGTTTTTATTTTACATATAATCAAGAATGGTTTTGAAATGTTAAAATCACCAAAAAATTCTCAGTTTTTCTTTACAAAAGAAAAAAAAAGCTTCATCAAAACAGGTGGCACGAGCCTGGGTTCAATATTGACAACAGTTTGTCATTTTCCGGGGAGTTTTTCCTAATTTGTTTGATGTACATATTTTGAGAAGGAGTTTTCCTGTTATATAATTAGCACATAAGCTTTACAGGAGGAGGACTTTTTGTTTACTGCAAATACCCTTCAATTATATTAACATGAACCAGTCATTTGTCATAGTCTCCATTTAGAATATGCTATTCTAATATGATTTCTTATTTTATGAGAAATTGTATTATCTGTTAAAATGAAAATACCTTTATTTTTCTTTTCAATTCCTTTAATATTTATAACTATTTAATATCCCATGAAAAGGCTGTTATTAGGAAAGGCCATTAGAAGTAATAATAAGCTGTGTAACTTTGTATAGTACTTGACAATTTACAAGCATTTTTAACACCTGAGGAAGTTACTCTAAGTTTTGGGGGTTTGTTTTCCAGTTTTCCAGATTAAGAAAAAATAACTGAGGCTTAGAGATGTTACGTGCTTTGCTTATGGTCACAGAGCACTCAGAACTCAAATCCAAACTGACTTTCAAATTAGTGCTTACTCTATTTGATAACAAGCTTGCTTCTCTCGTAATAATCCTGTGTGAATACATACAAACTTCTACTTTTCTGCTTCTTGAAAAGGTATCCCTATTGGTATATGACCACAAGGGGTATCAATGTTATAGTGAGAAGCACAGCATACGTTCTTATATGGCATAAGAGAAAGAACACAGGCCAAGAGGCAGAAGACCTGAGTTTGAGTTCTGCCATGACTCTGGGCACATGACTTCACCTCAGAGCTCTGGATCTGGAGTCAGGGAGATCTGAATTCAAACGTGGACCAGACACTAGCTGTCTGACCACTTTACCTCTGTCTGCCTCTATTTCTTCAACTGCAATATGGGAATAAAAATAACATGTAAGCTTTATCTGCCTCTGTTTCTCCATCTGTAACTTGGGGCATAGTAATAGTACCTATTTCTCCCTCCCCCATGGTTTCTGTGAGGATAAAATGAGATAAACACATTATAAAATGAAAGCAAATTATCAATACTAGTTGTTCTCTATAAACCTAATTTCCTCACATATGAAATGAACATAGAATAATTATATTGCCAGAAAATTAGATTACAACCATGGAATTTAGAAATTCCTTCATTTTATGGAAGAAACAGACCTAGAAAGGGTCAGCTGACTTCACCAAGGGCTCATGAGTAGCCAGTAACAAAGATGAAGTTGGAATGGAAATACAGTGCTTTCCCCTTCTCTCCCTGCTATTCTTCCTGGGTTCAAGTTCTAGTATTTCAGATATAGTCTCAGGCAGGTAACTTTGTCTTTCTGGGCCCAAGTATATGTGAAATGAGAGCCATATACTAGATAATTTCAAAGAATCATAGATTCAGTTCTGTAAGGAATAACTAAAGAGGTCAAGCCTAATTCTCTCATTTTTCACATAAGGAAACAAGACTTGTCTAAGGTAACCTGAGGTAAGATTCAAAAGTAGGTTTTTCCAGACTACAAGTCCCACATTCCTTCCCCTGAACCAAGCTGCCTCTAAGTTCTCTTCTGACCCTAATTATCTATTATTATCTACTATAGAAATATAGTCTATGAAAAGCAGTTTCTTATCTATCAGAAATCCAATCGGTGGGCAATATATCCTTTGCTGACTCAACTAGCACTTGGAGAGGCAATGGACATAAAGCAGCTTTGGTAGTTACAAACCTAGCCTTTCCTATCACCATCATTCACCAAAATGCCAAGAAATTAATTCTGAAGTCAAAGGGTATTCAAATTTCAGTTGGAAAGGCCAAGAAGAAAAACCAATAAAAACCATCAAACTTTCTCTTTACACTAGATGTACTACCAAAGCAGCCACAGGGAAATCTGTAGCAAGATACAGCAACTCGTCAGAAGTGGATATGTGCTGAATCCCAGTGATGAAATTTGCTATTAAATTCTCATTTGCAAATCTGTATATGCTTGTCACCCCTCTTTCTAATTACTACAATATGTAAATATTCCCTCTACCCACCCCACCCCTCTCCTTTCTGCTAGGAAAAAATACAATGCCTATTTTTATGCCTGCCATATGTAATAGCAGAATATTGCCACAGGGTGGTACACCATACATATTTAACTGAAGGTTTTTGTAATTCATGTGACAGTTCAGTTATGCCCTCTTCCAGTATCACTTAACCAGTAATACAACAATCCGGAGGCATCAGAATAAACTGGCCCTTGTCCAGTGGAATAAAATAAAAAGCAATGTTTTAAGCCATTTCACTAAGGGATTTTTTAAAAATATGTATCATTATTTTTTAAAATCAGTCCATATCAGGCTTTTTTCCCCTTTTTTCGTTTTTTCTATTTCTCCATCATGTTACATGATTTTTTTTTCCTCCAAAGAACAAAAGACATATTTTTTATTGCCTGGTAAGAGGGAATAAACTGTACAAAGACATAACCACCTTTGCCAATTCACGGGCATTGAGATTAGGTTTCTGCTGGCAGAGACAACTCCACTACAAGCACATATACTTGTCTGTTGTCCTGTTCAACTGCACAACACAAAACTGATAATTTCCTGTTTACAGTGAACTGAACATATGCAGAAGGCAGCCTGATGCCATGGAAGGATAAATGGTTTTGGATGCAAATGGCTTACATTAAATTTGACATAGATAAAGTCTCGTAACCTTTCTGGGCTCAGTTTCATCTGTAAAACGAGGGGGTTGATCTAGATGACCCCTAAAGATCCTTCAAGCTCTTTAAAATCGATGATGCTGCGATATTTGTTGCCATCAACTGCTTTTCTGCCTTGTGGAGGTAATTGACCAGAGTAATACATTTACTCATTCAGTTTCTAGTCATGTTTGTTTTGTTTTGTTTTTTTCATTCATAAAGTGAATATATTAACATGTATTTTTTTTTAAGGGTGATAGGATTTTAGATTTAGAACTAGGAGGGTCCTCATTGATGATCTAGTCCAACCTTGTTACTTTACAGATGAGGCACTGAGGCCCAGGGAAACTGAAATAAAAAAGAGGGCATTTATATATTGTATGATTTTTAAAAAGTCGTTGAATATTTTAATGAAAAATATTATTAATGCTGTTCAAAGTACTTATTTGGAATGCAATGTAGTTGTAATATAAGAACAAGACATATGCAACTCAACAGGATTATAAAATTGAGTTTTAGAATAATTATCAGGAATGCAAAAGAATGGATTCCTCTACCATCAGGGAAAGGAATGAAGTGACTGAGGTCTTAACTTGGGTAGAAGAGGGTATGCCCAGCTCTGCTGCCTCTGCTGCTCTCTAACAGAAATTTTAACTCTTGCCAGATGGAGCAGGACCAACTCTGGCACATGGCTTTATAAACTGATTCACTGGGCCCAGATACATGTTGTGTAAGGTGTTCTTTAGTAGTAGGCTAGGCTTTAGATGTAGCGTTCCACTGAAGGTTGACTGTACTTCTTAAAAGTGCATTGATTGCTGCTAGTCTTTCATTTTTGAAAAAGACCAATGACATCATGATGAGATGGGTGACGTCTTGACTTGTATGTGAATTGGATTTAAGTGAGGCAGAGTTGCACAAAAGTACCTCGTTAATGAAGTCCAATAACATAAATTATCTAGGTTAACATGCTTTGATATCACTGTTCCATAATAAGGATTGAGCACCAGGCCTGGGGGGCAGGAAGACAAGTTTGAATCTGGCCTTTAATATTAACTTTGTGATCTTGGGCAAGTCACATAACCTCTGTTTGCTTCAGTTTCCTCAGTTGTAAAATGGAGATAGTATCAGCGTCTATCTCACAGGGTTACTGTAAGAATCAAATCAGAAAACGTTTGTAAAGTGCCTAGTTAAGTGCCTGGAACATAGCAAGTACTACATAAATGCTTATTATTCCCTTTCCTTTCCTGATCAAGATAAATGTTTCACATTTTTATTTTTGGGCCAATCACATTATTTCATGAGTATAAGTTCCTTCCCTGTAAAACCATCCCTCTGCCAAATCTAATTGGTTTCCTCTCTCTAGCTTACAAACTTAGAGAATTATCTGGAACACTGAATAGTTACATACCATGCTTAGAATCGCCACCAGTATGTGGCAGAAGGAGGAATTGAGACCATTTTTTTTCTTCATCTCTGAGGCCAACACAGTATTTGCTCACCCATTTTAATTCCGCATCCTTCTCATGTAAAGCTTCAATAATCTCAATGGTGTTTCTACTTAATTTGCAAAGAGGAGACAATCTGGATTTGTGATTTCATCAGTGTGAAGAACTCCTAGTGTGGGAATTCTATCTGCTAGTTCAGAATGGCATCCCTTCCCTGACTTTCTATAACCTATCATTTTAGAGAGATTCTTGTTGTCACTAAGAGTTAAAGGACCTACCCCTGGCCACACAGCTAATATGTGCTAGAAGCATGACCTGAAGTGAGTGAAGTCTTCTTAACTCAGAAGTAAGCCTTCTATCTACTACACCATGCTGTCTCAAATGATATTTTCTGTCATTGATATGACCACTAGTATCTACAAATCTAGCTAAGGACACTGCTTCATCTCCCATTCTTCTGAATGATCATGGCACAGAGACATCCCTTCTAGGTAAAAGAGATAGCCTCTGAAACCAAAAACACACTTTAGGTCATGTTCCCTACAATACTCAAAAATCTTGACTTTGTATACCAATGATATATTCAATTTGTATACTTTCCCAAATATTTAACACATTAATAATAAGGCCTCAACTTATACTGCTGCTTGAATGCACAGTCAAGACATAAATGGATGTAGTAGTAATGATAGAAACAAGAACAATGATAAAATAAGCTAACATTTATATAGTGCTTTCTGTATGTCAGATACTGAGCTAAGGACTTTCTGGTTGTTCGTTCCAACATTTCAGTTGTATCTGACTCTTTGTCACCCCATTTGGAGTCTTCTTAGAAAAGACTCTGGAATGGTTTGCTGTTTCTTTCTTCAGTTCATTTGACAGATGAGGAAACTGAGGGAAACAGGGTGGAGTGACCTGCCCAGGGTGGCACAGACAGTATCTGAGGCCAGATTTGGACTCAAGTCTTCCTGATGGCAGGTCTGGTGCTCTATCTACTGTGCCACCTACTTACCCTAAGTACATTTGATCCTCACAACAACCCTGGGAGTTAGGTGCTGTTATAATCTCCATTTTATTAGTGAGGAAACTGAGGCAAACAGACTTGTCCATAGTCACAAAGTTAGCAAGCATCTGAGGGTGGTTTTGAACTTAAGTCTTCCTGACTCCTCCTGTATAGACCTGGTAGTCTACTCATTGGGCCACTTAGCTACCTCTACATAAATAAATAACATGATTTAAAGCCTCTATTTCAATAAGAGTCAGTTTAGTTTCAGTTAACCAGTCTCCCTGCCCAACAATCTTGTGAGAACTTCAAATGTAATCATGAGATGAGTGCCTCATCTGGAAACCTACCTCTCTCACAGGACCTGCCAAGGTACCCTGTCCCAGAGCAATCACAGACGTATCTGTTCCATCCATCCCTACACACGCCATTGTTTTTACATGGGTTGCTAAGGCAGGGCTTTGCTGTTTCTCTTGAGCAAGAAGGCTTGACTCCAGCAGTGCTTTGAACCTCAGCCATTTGTCGTATGTCTTTGCTCTGACCATCAATAAATAAATCCCTGATGCAGCCCACATAGCCATAGTTGAGAAGAGCAGTCCACACTTCAGTTGGGAAAATGAGGCCTGCCTTGTTTTCTGGCAAACCCCCAAGGTACAGGTCATCATCGAGGTCCAGGATCTCACTCTCTCCTGGGGCTGTGTAGGGTGTACGTAATGTGTTGACGGAAATGGTACCTGATAAATTAAAAAAAAAAAAAACAAAAACATGAAGATTTTCAGATTACAGTCACGTTTACCTCCTAAAGATCAGACATTGTCCCTATTTACTCTATTTGATTATTTAAATAAACAACAAAAGCTACATAACTTTAGGCATCCTAGAGGAAGCATTGCTAAGTGGAATACAGAACAGATTTAGAGTCAGAGAAACTAGGTTTGTGTTCAGGCTTCACTACTTATAACTAGGTCTTGATTAATGCTAGTAATAACGCCTTGATGTGGTCACATGTATACTAATCTATACTATTTGAAGTTACAATTATGTAAAATGTGGCAAACTGGTTCCCGCTCAGTAGAATGATGTACCGTGAATTCAAATAATGTCATCATTTCAGGGTGCTCATTGCTCACATTAATCCAGAGTTGGCTATAGTCCCTGTGAAAATTTGCAAGTCATTTCCCTTCTCTGGGTCTCCTCTTTATCCATGAAATGAAGATTTGGACTAGTGACATATACAGCTTTAAATCCTACAGTCCAGTGAACCTTGTCTGACTATTGCAAAAGTGCCTCTATCTATTTCTCTCATAAATAGCCAAGAGCCTGTCCTGTGAAAGCAAGGCCAGCAAGTGGAAAGAGCCAAAGGACATCTGTTCGGGAAGTGGATATGACACAAGATCAAGAAGGGAGGTGGTCTGGCTTTTTTTCTTTTTCTTTTTTAAAAAATGCTTTTATTTTTTCTCAATTACATGTAAAAACCATTTTTAGCATTTTAAAAAAATAATTTTTGAGTTCCAAATTCCCTCCCTTCCCCCCCTTTAAGAAAGTTAACACTGAGATAGATTATGCATATGTTGTCATGAAAAACATATTTCCATATTAGCCATGTTGCAGAAGAGCATACAGACAGAGAAAAAAGAAAGAAAGGAAAAAGGAATAAAAATAAAATAAGGTAATAAGAGAGAAAACAAAAGTAAAAAAAATAAAGTATAAAAGGCATGCTTCAATATGCATTCAAGTGGATAGCATTTGTCATCATAAGTCCTTCAGAATTGTCTTAGATCATTGCATTGCTGAAAATAGCAAAGTCATTCATAGCTGATCATTGTACAATACTGTTGTTGCTGTACATAGGGGTCTCCTGGCTCTGTCACTTCACTGTTCACTTTGCATCAGTTCATATAAGTTTTCTATGTTTTTTTTTTCAAGGAGAGAAGTTGACTAAGGGAGCAAACGCTAAGCAAGAGATGTCTATGTTAAGGTCTAACCTCATGCCTACCTGCCCTCTGCCCGCAACAGTATGTTTGCTAAGTTAAGAACAGGGAGAGGTCTTAGCAAACAGTATGCCACCAAATGGAAAAGCACTGGCTTTAAGAGAAGGTGAACATGAGCATTCACTCCGGGAGTATTAGGGCGGCAGAAGAATCAGTGGCTGAATCCAGAGTAGCTATGGCTATGATAGAGTAGACTGTTCATTTTTGCACTGGGCAAATGTGCTAATTTTTGCATTAGAGAGTACTGCTGACTTCCACATTGGAGACAATCACAACTCTACTAGGAGTAGCAGAAGGCAAGCTTAGGTACTTTGGACTGTGTCCTAGAAATCTTGGGTTTGAACCCTGATTATAGTCTAGCTAAAGACTTCATAAGTATTGGAGAATCCATGAGAGTGTAGCTTGGGTAGTACTATTTTTGATTTTTTGTTGTTTTTATGACTTCGAGTAAATCAGTCAGCATTTAAGCATGTTTGTCTAGTTGGTTGGTAGCTGACTGATTCCATTAGGTACTTCCCAGCCATCTCTAAACCATGTAGTCTCTATTCTGGTTTTCCTCCTCCTCTTATCACAACTTAGTCTCTTGCTCCTGGTACCTTGAGCTCTGGTAGATGAGTTTTCATTATATCTCATTCAGATTCAGACTACAACACCACTTTCTGTCTATTTCTAAGACACATCATTGCACATGTACCCTTTGATATACTGTCAACTGTAAGTTGCTCAAGGGTAGGGGCCGCTTTGCTTGTTTAATTTTATATCCCTATGCTGAGCCAGTGCCTGACACATAATAAGTGATTAATATTTTTTGATTCATTTATTCATCTCATGACTAAAGCTTAGTAAAATATAGCTGGTAAGGGAAGGCAGTATTTTCCATGTACAGAAGCTCAGACTACATTCTGAATGAGAAAACCTATACTGATCTTAACCCTTAGATTACCAATCTAACCATGCTACCCAGAGATAGATAGATCTGGGCAATAGAAGATTGCCAGTTCTCTGAGAAATAGAGAAACCTTGGCATTTTCCTAGAGCTACCTCTGTTGTTGAGTAGAGTGTGAAATATCCTGAGTAAGCATGACTTCTTGTGAACAGAACCAGGCTAGTGGCTAATAATCTGCTGGCTAAACTATCGTTGGTTTACCTGGATAAAGCAAAAGGGAGTGATGGAAAAGGCACTGAAAGAGGTAGTAGAGAACTTTGCCTTACTTTGAATGCTGACTCTACCACTTGCCCTAGAAGGAAGTCACATGGTCTTTCTGGGTCTGAGTTACTGCATCAATAAAATGAAAGCAATGACTAGATGATGTCTTAGATCTCTGCCTTAAATGTCTATGGATCTATAAAAATCCAAAAATACTTTTTTTTTAACAAAAAGCGTTTACTTGTCTGTTGCTAAATATGAAATTGAAGGATGTAAAAAGACTGTAAGAAAACAAAAAAACTAAAGAAGAGAATTAAAAAAAAAAACCAACACACAGGACTCTTCTGGTACAATTGTTTTTCTCCTTGTGAGTTCCATTTTGAAGACTTCATGGTTTCTAAATGGGTACTAGGAGATGATTTTCTTTCAACCACAGCAATTCATGGAGACCATGTATAGCCAGAAACAAGGATGATGGTCCAGTCCCATAACAAGAGCAGCAGGGAAGGATAACTGATGGACATTCTTTGTTCTCTACTGTTATTGATACAATGTCAAAAGAAATAAAGAGGTCCTCAGTATACTACATGGGTCTGTTGTGAGGAGCTTATAGGAAGACTTGGCTAAGGTCTTAGCATCATACATGCTAGGCACTGGTAGGTATACAAAGATGAATAAGATATTAATCCTTTCCACCAGGAACAATGGTTTTAGAAAAATGGTAAAAATTTTCCTGTGAACTGACTAACTGGGGAGAGAGGAAGTTGAGTCCAAAAAGAGTCTTATAGGGCTGTAGGTATAAACCCAAGCTTTTTCCATTCAAAGGCAGAATAGACAGTCATCTCCAGAATGATATTTAAAGAGGAGTCAGAAGCTAGCCTTCTTAGAAAAAATATTATCTCACTGTCTTAAGATGACAATAACTCTGATTTCCTTGCTGTGGAAACTTCCTCTACTCTTAAGACTGAAATCCATCTAGAACTTAGTAGCTAAGTCTTAGAGAGTTGTGTGAAGCTCAGAAAATAATAATAATGGCTAGACTTTATAAAGTGTTTTAAGGTTTTTAAAGTACTTTTCAAATGTTATGTCATTTAAACCTTATAACATTGCTGAGAAGTAGGTGCTACCATTGTCTTCATTTTACAGATGAGAAAGCTGAAGCAAGTGAACGTGAAGGGACCTGCCTACCATCACACAGCTAATCAGTTTCTGAGCTTAGATTTGAACTTAAATCTCTCTTACTCCAGGTGATGTATCCTCTGTGCTACCTACCTGACTCTGAGAGGTAAAGAGACTTGTTCATAATCACTTAGCTAGTAAACGTCAGAGGCTGGATTTGAATTCAGGTGTTCCTAACTTGGCATCGCCCATTGTCTTCTTTATTCCACATTGTCTTGCCACTATCTTAGTATATGCCTGAAATTCCCACCATTGAAGCTACTAGTTTGATCTAGGGCATTGTAAAAAGATATTAATCTCATAATTAAAACATATTTGATCATTCCTCCAATTTAATGGGGGGAAAAGAGTATTTTCATTTGAAGAAGTAGATCATAAACAATCTAAAACTCAGGGACCGATGAAGGTCAAGAAATCCTCAGTGGGGCTCCCTAGATCCCCACAGGCCAGAAGGAGAGCACTGGATCTAGGTAGATATCTGTGGAAAGGGGAAGAAATGGAACAGGCCATAGAGAAGAGACAAATTGCCTGCTTCATATTTCGTTTAAGGTCAGTACTGATGTAGACACAGTCTGTGCCAAATGTGAAAGCATTTATCTAGTTAAGGACACCGAGACATTGCCCTCAACACACCATGCACATGGTGATTTCAAATCCCAGCAGAAAGGGCATTCCTTGACTTGAACAGAAGAATAGAGCTTGTCTTTATAGGTAGAAGGGCATAGAAACTACTGACAGAGACTGCCCAGGCAGCCAAGTCATTAAGCGAACATTTGTTTTTAGACTTTCACAGAAAGAAAGGGGAAAAAAAGAAAAATCTCCTTGGGGAGACAGGCTGAAAAGCATTACAAATTTGGCTTTCAGGAGAGGGAGAGTTACAGAGATGGGGATTGCCACTGAGAGAGGGAGTGAGATAGAATGAAAAAGGAATTTGAATAGCAATTTCTAGCTTTCACATTCCCACACTCCTACCTACAACAGAAGTTCTTAACCATGTGGTGTGTGTATGTGTGTGAATGTGTGACAGATACCTAGAGTGGCTTATGGATGCTTTCCAAAAATGTTTCATTGTATATATCCATAATCAAATAAAATGTTAAATTCAGTTAGAACTTACTGAAAGTAAAGATGTAATTTTTCTCTCATCCTAGTTCAAGAGGTCCCCTGAAATCTATCTGTGGGCATTAAATTAAAAACCCCTAATATGCAGTAAGACATGTTTACTTTTTAACAAAGGTAAGTTCTATGGCTTATCTATGACAGAAATATGTACATATTTCTGTGTGTGTATATACATATATGTATGAATGTGTGTATATGTGTGTGTATATATGTATACCTAGATTGGCACCTGTTCTGCAAGTAAAGTCTTTGAAAATTTCCAGGGTCATGAAAGGTTAAGGAATATGACATTTAAAGGGCTGCACTGTCAGTGTATGAAAGAAATAGAATTTGAACACGTCTTTCTCAAAATGAGGACAACATCCTCAATCCCCCAAGCTAAAGTACCTCTCAGATGCATACAAACACATAAATATATATGCATAAGCATATATGACATTCCTTTTTTCTCTTTTAATTATCATTAGAACTATTTAAAATGTACCCTATTTGTTGAAAACATTGGCCTCTTTGCCATACTAAGTGAGTTTCCTGATGATGCCTGCCCTCTAAGAGCCTAATTAAAAACAGAAAATCAGGTAAAGATATTAATCACATAAAGGACTGAATATTAAGAATATTTAGATTAAATAATTATTTTTCATGAAAGCAAAGAAGTGGTGCATTTAATAGCTGACATAAGAGGAATAAATAGGGTGGTGTTTCTCACCTTCCTGCAATGAATTAGGGCATATTTCACAGAAAAAGTAAACTATCCTCCCCCTTTGGCATGAGGAGATAGCTTAGCTGGCTAAGTTCAATAAGGCATTTCAAGAATAGGGTATGATCTAAGAGCTGAATAAATTCCTATATACCCTTTTTTGTGTTCATTCAGCTATTTTCAGTCATTCTGACACTCTGTGCCCTATTTGGGTGTTTTGGGCAAAGATACTGGAGTGGTTCACCATTTCCTTCTCCAGATCATGTCCTTCTTCAGGAACTGAGGCAAACAGGGTTACTGTCTTGCCCAGGGTCACATAGCTAGTAACTGTCTAGTTAAGTATCTGAGGCCAGATTTGAATTCAGGAAAATTCATCTTCTTGACTTTAGACCCAGTACTCTATCCACCGTGCTACTAGGATGCTCCCATATGTACTTTTTCACCACATTAAAAAAAAGTTTTTGTTTAACTTCAAGGAAAGAAATAATCTTTTTTTTTTAATTTCTATTTTTCACTCTAAGGATTGGTGAGAAGCAAAATGACCAAAAGGGGGTTGGGGAATTTTTTTTTTCTGTCACTCATTCACATTCAATTGTACCACACTCACATGAATACAGTCAGCTATAGTGGAATATCACAGGGTCACTGGATTTAGTTCTGATGGTATCCAGAAAATCCAGATTTGCCTCTTGCATGACCTTGGACAAGTTAATGTACTTTTTTAGGTTTTAGTTACCTCCTTTGTAAAATTGAGGGAGTTAATGTTCTCTAAAATCCCATCTCTCTAAGTATTATATGTAGTGGAAGGGATTTGTTTCAAAACTGTTGCCAAACAGATTGGTCTGATCAACAACATATCCATAGGGTCCCGATAGGCGGTCCTTAAGAGGACGTTTGTCTCTAGACTTTCACAGAAAATGGAGTGGGATATCCTAGGGAAGGAAGGATGGAACTTATAAATTTGCATTTCAAAAGCATTTATATAGAAAGAGATTGAAGAATGGGAAGTAGAGAGGCAGAAGAAGAAAGGAATGTAGACAACAATTATTATATGTCCTAGAATAATATCTACATTTAGGAATTATGGCAATATTATGGTATTTTTTTGTCCTCCATTAGATTATAAGCTACTTTAGGGCAGGGGTTTTGTCCTATCACAGACATCTATCTCAGCACTTTGTCGCTGTCCTCCACCCACAGCAGCCACATTTATTGATCAATTGGTTACATGATTATTGGAATAACTGATGCAACTCATTTTCTACTGGCTATATTGCTACATAAATGGTCTACAGTTAACTGATTTAAGTAACGAGACAGTCACAGTGTTTCTACAGCTGTATATGCAGACTTGGTTAGAAGGAAAAATGTTGTTAAGGTTCGGTTGACACACATCTTCCTATGCCACAGTGGCAGATTTGAGTTTGCTCATAAGGGTGATTTCCTCCCAAATTAGAGCTATGTAAAGGTCTGCCTAAAAAAAGTAAGGAGTCTTGCCCCGATTGTGTGTGAAATATATTGTATTGGGTGCCATTGAGGTCCTGTCCAACTCTACAGTTTTGTGGAAGAGTAGGATATTCAGCTCAGGTAGGGAAGCAAGCAGAATCCTTTTCAGTTTTGGAGGAATTACTGAAGCTAAAAATACAGTTGCTTCACCCACATTCTATTCAACTCTACTGAAAATGCCCCTGATACATGGATTTCTGAGAAAGTATTTATTGAGTTCTATATTCTGTTAATGTGTCTCCCCTCTACCACCAGATGTCCATCAAAAGGCATTTTTGCCTAAGGAAAAAAAACAACTAATCACCAATAATATTAGAGGAACTTTAAGATAAAGATCTCCCATGGTTGGTTCATTATAATTGAATTATAAAAATACTAACTGAAAAGGGGAAAAAAAATCAGATCAATATTTAAACTATATTCATTGATAATTAAAGGTAGCTGAGCAGTTCTCATAGTAAAGCATATCAATAGGAAATTGACAATGTCTCCTAGGTTTTCTAGGTATCTGCCACTCATACACTTTTTAATCATGAAAATGATTTGGAAAAGATTGTGCAATTATTCCTTTATTGTTTTTCTGCGGCAGGAAAATCTTCCAAGGTAAAAACCTCCTCTTCAGAAAGGTATAAAAAATAGTTTTAAACATATTTTGATTATGTATAAAGCTCAAATCCTTTGCCTGCTCTTATAGGCACATGTTTACATTTTCACATGATTTCACTGACATTCTGACACAAACTTTTAGTAGTAGTCATTTGGGAGATTAGTTTGGATCAAGCATCACAGACAGAATACTATGAGATTCTCTGATGGTCAAATTGTCATTTTACTTTGATATATTTTACTCTTTTGTAGAGCAATTAAGCGAAATAATTTCATAGGATTGTGTAAATCTAGTTGTTGACACTTTTACAATGTGAAAAAAATGTTTGTGTGTGTGTTTGTCCCTTGTTGTCGAAGAAGACCATGCCATCAGAGAAATAATGACATGACTTGTACTTGACTTGTTTTTGAGTGAGGGAGGGCTGTGCAGGTCATCAGCCTCACTTCTCCTCCAGAGTCATCTGAATCCAGTGACCAGATATTCATCAGGATGACTGGAGATGACCCAAGATGAGGCAATTGGGGTTAAGTGACTTGCCCAAGGTCACACAGCTAGTGAGTGTCAAGTGTCTGAGATGAGATTTGAACTCAGGTTCTCCTGACTCCTGCACTGGTGGTCTATCCACTGCACCACATGGCTGCCCCTTGTGAAAAAAAATATATACTAATGAGGAATTCAAAGAAACTTGGAAAGATTTTACTGCATGAACTCATTTAAAGAGAAGAAAGTAGAATCAAGAGAACAATATATACGATTAGATTAATTAAAAAAGAAAACGATAATAAAAGACAGAAGCTGGTCATTAAATGTAAGTCTTTGTTCCAGACCCAGAATAATGAAGCATACTTCCTTCTTTTCAGTGGGGAACTATGTAACTACATGCGTGAAATGTTGTATTTTTGGATGAGACCTCATAACCCATTCTGTAGATGAGGAAAATGAGGCATTAAATGTTAGATAACATGTCCAAGGTCACTTGGGAAAATCGGACTAAAGCCTAAGTTTCCTGTTTCCAAAGAGAAAACTTTTTCTACTGTACCATAGTGTTCACAGCCTGCTCTTTCACCGTTCTCTTCAGCCGAGTTCATAAACAGGAATTGACTGATTCATTGAAATTTCACTTTTGTTTCCTGCATGATTTTCTCTCCCAAAAGTTCCCCAGTGATGAAAAGTAATATGACCAAAGAATGGATGACAAAAAAAGAGAGAGAGAGAGAGAGAAGCTAGGATGATCCAGGACTCTAGATCACCTATAGAATAAATAATTTGTCCTTAATAGCTGAGAGCTGGCTGTATTAATAGTCTTTACGTAACACTGTTTTTATATGGTAGGAAAATTTGTTTTAGGGAATCATGCTATGACAAAATTAACTTAAGTAAACAAAAGGCGACCTTTACTTGCAATGCTAACACTGTGATTTTATTTATCTGCTTCAGTCTTCAATATCTCCTTTTTATTTTTAACTTTTCTTATTAAAAATCTTTTATTAAAGCTTGAGCATTTTTATACCACTGATAGTTCTTAATAAATTCCCCCATCATTGTAAAACTATCCCTTGTTAACAAATAAAAACAGGAAAGCAAAATACTTATGCAATATTCCACATTTATAGTCCCAGGCTACACCGAGAGGAGAAAATCTGCTTCAGCATCCTTGGGCTTTAAGATTGGTTAATGCATTTAATTTGGGTTCTGAAGTGTTTTAGAGTTGTTTTTATTAATTTGTTCATTATGTATGTTGTTCTACTGGGTCCAGTCCAAGCTATATCTAAAAAAAGAGTTACATGTATATTTTCTCATTTGGTGACATCATCAGGCCCCATGATTTTAATCATCATCTCTATGCAGAGGAATCTCCAATGCACATATTCATCCTCAGTCTTAGTGCAGCAGTCACATAACTACAGTTGACCTCAACCTATCTTCCCTAACACTTTATTTGTACATCCTATGGTCTACTGAAAATGACCTATTTGCTATTCCTCACACACAATCATCCATCTCTTCTCCTCATTCCTTTGCCCAGACTCTGCCCCATTCTTGGAAAGCACTCCCACCTCACTTTTACATCTGAGAATCCTTTGTTTCCTTAAAAACTCTGTTCAAGAATGATATATTATATAAAGCCTTTTTAAACCTGCTCATGTGGTAGCCTACCCTGTTCCTCCATCCATTTGCCTTATATCTGTTTATATATTTAAATATTTTATGTACCTGCTACCTTCCCCAATAGAATATCAGTTTCCTGAAGGCAGAGACAGTTTTATTTTTGTATTTGTATTACTATCATAGTACTTGGTATATAGAGAAAATGCTTACTAGAAGTTGGTTGATCAGTTGATTGGTTCTTGCTCTAACATTCTGTAAAACTATTGGATAAAAGATTTTTTTAAAGGTACATGTACATAGAAATAAAGAAGTATGAATGTCTGAAATGTTGCAGATATCAAACAGTACATTTTAATCATCTATATTTTGATAATTCAATACTTTTATGGATCTTCCATTTCACTGATATGGTACTTCCTTGGATGATGCAGATAGTGACCTGTCCATATCTTCTAATTCTGTGATCCCCTTGTCTGTTTTCTATATAACTACAAGAAGTCCACTCAACATGATGGGTGATGTGGGGATTTCAGAGGATTCCATTGGCTTTTTACTGGTTTTCCCTTAGTCTTTCTATATAACTGACCTATCTTTTATTTCTATTTATATATGTGTCTTATGAGAACTATTAGATCACTTCCCTTGAATTTTGTCTTGTATATAAAATGTTTCACTCTTCCCAGGCCATTCTTAGTCCTTTGAGTGATACTCAATTTGAAGACATATTCCATACCAAACAATTTAATCATGCCAAAGCTATGGATCTCTGTTTAAGGGGAATTTGAAATCATTAAAAGAACTTTGCAACTTTCCAAAGTCCTTTTATTCTGCTTTAATGTTCTTTTCAATTCTGGGCCCAGCTCAATGTCAATATGTAGGGTTTAGTATGTATGCAGTTGTCCATATAAATATATTATCTATCAATCACTGACACATATAGATCATGGGAGTTGGCTTGAAACTTCTTTGAATTTCATTACTTAGTCTTTTTTTGTGCAACTGAAACTCAGTTAAAATACAACCCTAAAATTATCTTCTCTACTTTTCCTCACTTGAAAGAAGATTCAAACTCAAATATGTACTCTAGATGTCACTGAGTTAGCTATTTGGGGATTGCTCTGAGGCACTGAGGTAGCTAGTAGCACAGTAAGTAGAGTGTTTGGCCTGAGTTCAAATCCTGTTTCAGACACTTACTAGCTGTGTGACACCGGGCAAATCATTTAACCTCTGCCTCGGTTTCCTCAATGTAAAATGAAGATAATAACAGCCCGTACTTCATAGGGTTGTTGTAAGGATCAAATGAAATAACATTTGTAAAAAATATTTAGTACAATGCCTGACAAAAAGGTGGTCAGTCGCTCAATCATGCACAACTCTTCATGACTCTGTGGATCATGGTGTCCATGGGGTTTTCTTGGCAAAGATACTGTATTGGTGTGCTATTTCCTCCTCCAGTAGGTTAATGCAAACAGAGGTTAAGTGAGTTTCCCAAGGTCTTCCTGTCTCCAGGCCCAGTACTCTATCCACTGAGCTGTCTAGCTGCCTTTGGCACAAAGTAGGTAACATATAAATGACTACTCCCTTCTCTTTCCTTGCCCATTTGTGCCAGGTGATCTATTCAAGTACTCAGAGCAGCGAATTTCTATCTTCTTATACCTTACACCTCTCTTACTCCTCACCACCCCACTATTGACCTCCTCGTTCTTCCTTGAATAAGACACTTCATTTCCTGCCTCTAGGTATTTGCATTAGCTGTTACTCATTTCCAGAATGTTCTCTCTCCCCAGCTCTACTTCCTGGTTTCCCTAGTTCCCTTCAAACCCTATCTAAAATTTGACTTTTGATAAGAAGTCTTTGCAATTCTCTTTAATTCTAGTACTTTCCCTTTGCTGATTATTTCGAATTAATTTTGTGTATTTCTTGTGTGTAAATATTTGTTGGCTTGTTGTCTCCTCAAGGACAAACATTAACCTTTATACTTTTCTTTGTATCCTTGGTGTGTAGCCCAGGGCCTGGCACATACTACATGCTTACAATTATTGTTATTCAGTTGTGTCTGACTCTTAGTGATCTCATTTGGGGCTTCCTTGCCAAAGTTACTGGAGGCATTTGCCATTTCTTTCTCCAGCTCATTTTATAGATGAGGAAATGAGGCAAATATGGACAAGTGACTTGCCCAAAGTTACACAGCTTAGGAGTCTGAGGCTAGATTTGAACTCAGGAAGATGTCCTTCTGACCAAAGACCTAGCACCTTATCCACTGTGTCACCTAGCTTCCCATAAGTACATAAATATATGCTTAATAGTATAAAAATATATGCCAATAAATACATGCTTAATAAATGATTATTGGCTGGCAGATTTTCATAGATTGCTGGGTCATTTGAAAAGTCTAAACTGCAAATACATCTGCAAGTAGATGCCTATGGTCATGTGTCAGGCAAAAAGGGACTTTAGAATGACACGAAAGTGTTCAACAGGTGCCTGAGTGGGGATATAGGAGGAGTGTTTATAGTCACAAAGTGAGTTCATATCAACACCTAAATATAAGTAATCAGCTAATGGTTATTCCAGTAGAATTTCTAAGTGTGGTGATTCATGAATGGTATACAAAAAATCAGAGCCACTAATAGATAGCTAGAAAGTGCTGTTCACATGAAACAGTGATTACTCTAAACCTCTAATTATGTGCTCTGGGGAGAGCCATGTGCCTTTTCCACTGTAATTTCTAGTTCTTAAACTGGAACTCTATGACTTCAATTCAAATCTCAATAGCTTCTTAGCTGTTAAATGCAGGCTTACCCAGGAATAACTGCTGATACAATCTGTTGTACCCTGCTGTACGCAATCAGAATTTGACAAGAATAATACGTTTTTCTCTTTGATTTCAATAACTAATGATGGTTTTCAAAGAATGACTGGCAGTTGGCTATAAAGATTCTAGTGAGGTTATCACTGAGTATGCCAAAGACCTTAACAAAACTTTGAAACAATTGTCATTAAATTTGCCCTAGTAACACAACTGACACTTTAATAAATATATAGACAGCTGTTTTCTACTGAGGGGTTAAGAAAAAGAGTAGAACCAAAGATGGAAGATGTCTAAGGAATCTGGTCTCCTATACTCTACAATATTTGGATTTTACATAACCGAACCATCATCACTTCTGGTAGCCCTGCTATAACATGCCTTTTCCATCATGTTGATGAGGTCAGAATCTTAGTTTTCTTAATTCTCACATAATCATAGAGTTTCAGGGTTGGAATAGACCTCAGTAGTTATCTGAGAAGCAGGCATTCAGTCAATGCCTGAAGAACTCTAAGGAGGGGAAACCTCTCACCTCTTGGAGCATCTTATTCCATTTGGTGGATGCTCTAGTTGTTGTGAAGGTTTTCCTGTCATAAAAGTGAATCTGACCTCTGTGAAATTTTCATCCATTGAGCCCTGTGCTCTTGGATCAAACATAACAATCCTAGCCCCTTTTCCTCATGTCAGCCCTTGAAATACTCAAACAACTCTAATATCCATTCTGAATATTCTCTTCTCTAGAATGAATATATGTGGTTGATTCAAACATTCTTTATATGTCATAAACTGAAGGCATTTTAAAATCCTAGATGCCTTCTTTTGGCACTTTCCAGCTTATTAATGTCCTTCTTAAACCATGGTTGCCAGAATTGAGTAAAATATTCTAGATGAATCTGGAACAATCACTTCCTTATTTTCAGAAGGTGTTTTTTCTTTCTTTTAACACAACCTAGGGTTGTAGTGTCACTTAACATGCTGCTGCCTGATACTGAAATGGCATTCCATTAAAATGGCCAGATCTTTTACAGAAGAAATATTATTATCTAACCACACCTCCCCCATCTTGTGCTCATGAAATTGATTTGTTGTATCCAAACATCAGATTTTACATTTACCACCAAATGAATTTCATCTAATTGGATTCAGTAATAACTAATACAGCCATGTAGGTATTATCCCTGGCCCTGCCATCCCCTCCTTGCCCGGTAGAATGTTAATTTCTGTGGCACCTACTACAGTATCTTGAATATTCATAGTAAGTGCTTAATAGATGTTTTTTGGATTAGATTTGTTACTTTTTACACCTTTAAGATCCATTAGATTATTAATGCAATGCTATAAATAGCATCTATATGATATTATCATATTTTATCATTAAAGGGACATAGTTTGAGGTAGAAATTCAACTATCATTTATTAATTTCCTACTATGCACTTATCACTATGCTAGATTTTGTGAGAGAAAAGAGATAGATTATCTTCTCCAGGAGCTTACAGTGTACTTGTGTAGGACAATATATTCACAGATAAATAACTATAAATGTATGTATGTATGTATCTATATATGCATATATGGGTTCCAAATATAACACATACATACATATATACACAAATCACACATATATATGCATATAGAGATGTGTATTTACATATATATACACATACATATATATATATATATACATATATCTCAAAATCTTGGCATAATTTTAAGGTCTAATAGTATATAGAATATATATATGCATGTATGCAAGTATAAGTATATATGTATATGTAAATACACACATGGATACACAAACATAGAGTGATTTGAAAGGGGACATACAGATAACAAACATGAAGTAAATTGGGAGGGTATTAAGAGTAATGCTTAGAAGGAAAAGGGAAGACTGCAAGCAGGATGTGGCACTTTGAAGGAAGACTGGCATATCTGAAAGGCGGTGATCATAAGAAAATTCATATCGAATATATAGCAAATGTATGGAAGCATGAGATGGAAGGTTCATTTTAAGAACCACCTATTAGAAGTATGGTTTAACACACGCACATACATCTGTGTCAAATAATGGCCTTCTCTACGTCAGGGTGGAGTGGTAACAAGGGAGAGAGTTTGGAACTTAAAATGCAATAAAAAATAAATTAAATGAAACATTAAAAAATAATCAGTTATTAGACCATTGGCTCTACTGGATCAGAACATGTGTTAAAGAAAGGTAGGAGATGTCCAAATCATAGATGGCCCTGAATGTCAGATTTAAGAATCTGTATTTTATTTTAAGACAAGGGAGAGCCACTGCTGGTTTTTGAATTGCAGAATGCTATATTTGGATCTGCACTGTAAAAACGTCCTCTTGTCATCCGTATGGAAGAGGAAAAATGGGAAGTAGTGAAACTAATTTGGAGGCTCTTATAATAGTTCTGGAAAGAGTTGATGGGAACTATGTTAATATGGTTGAGAATAGTGAAGATATTGTGGAGACAGAAGCAACATTTCTTGGCAGCTGACTGATCAGTATTTGAGGAAGTGAAAACAGTTGAGGATCATTCAGAGTTTATATAACTGGGTGAATGGGTAAATAATAAATAGCACTCAAAAAGATATAGAGAATTTTGGAGAAAGAAGAAGGTCGAGGAGGGAAAATAATGTTCTTGTTTTGTTCATAATGAGCTTGATATAATGACAGGCTATCCTAGTGGAGATGTCTATCAAGCAGCTGAGAGCAGGAAAGAGATAAAAAGATTTTGGAATAATCTGCATAGAGATATTATTTAAACCCTGGGAGCTGATGAGCTCACCAAGTAGACCTGCTATGATTTTATAACAGTCATTTAGCATCTCAACATTTCTTTTGTTTATCTAGAATGGGAAGATAGTAGAAAAGCAGGGCTCAAAGGTTAACTTGGTCAAGTCATGTTGGCAGAGCAGAGCACTGGAATTGAAGTCATAACACAGGCTCAAATTCTGGCTTGCTTTTTACTGCCTGTGTAACTTTTGGCAAGCCACTTAATCCATCTGTGTCTAAATTTCCTCACTTGAAAAATGAGGGGGTGGGAAGATAGAGTATTTATTTAGCACTTTTATATGCCAGGTACTGTGTTCCAAATTGATGATATAGAAGAGTGGAATAATCCCTTCTCCCAAAGTCAGGTCTCTCTCATTCCAGTTAAAAGAGAGTTGTCCTTCATGTATAAAAATGGTACTACTCATAGGATTTGTAGTTGAAAGAAATTTGGCACAATCCTATCCAATCTCATCCTTTAACAGATGAGAAAATTGAAGCCAAGACAGGTGAAGTGAGGTCACAGAGAAAATAAGATGTAGAATCTGGATACAAGCCCTTGTTCTCTGATTGACATTTCTTTGTTCTTTCTATTACAGCATTCTGTAATGAGTATTGACTCATTTTCAATAGCTTTTTCTCTAGTAGTGAACATGAATTGAAAGCATCCCTGTTCTTTCTCTGGGTTCTCTTTATGAAATAGTGCTAAGACTTTAGTATATGACCAAAAATTGAATGCCCTTCCCACCTCCCATACCCTCTAAGGATCAAATTCATGACCTCAGTCTTATTACCAACATGATCCAAACAACTGTCATCTACCTAGTTGAGGAAGAGTCCCAAGTCTATACATTGAATGGTAACTGTATTTAATTAATTTTAATTTAATAAACATTTATTAAGCTATTATAAGAGGCAAGGCAAGAAAATCATAGTGGATAGAGAGCTTGCCTTAGAATCAAGAAAACTTGAAATCTATTCCCCTCTCTTTCTTATGTTCTGGTTATGTGACTCTGGGTAAATTACTCAGTGCCTAAGGCAACTTCCTAAGACTAGAAAGTTAGCATTGGTCATAAAGAGTTTCCTACAATGATGAAATTATATAGTTCTCCTCCTTCATACCATTCCCTTCCTCCACCTAAAGTACAAAACAATGTGCGAGGGACTGGAAATTTTAAAAAAATAAAGAAAGAATTTGCCCTCAAGAACTTACATTCTGTGGAGGAAGAAGTGCTTATAGCCTCTAACTAGATAAAAACATAAAATATAGTTTGACAAGAGAATCAGAAAAGGAAATTCGGGTGACATCAAGTACATTTCTGAACTTATGTAGGAATGTAAAGTTGTGAAGAAAAGGAATATAAAATAAATCAGGAAAGCAGGCTGTAGCCAGATTTTAAAGGGCTTCATATGCCAACCTGAGAAGTGTGTTTGTTATCCGACAGGCAATATGGAACCACTGAAGATTCTTCAACAAGGTTGACCTGTGTTATACAGAGATTATTTTTTCAGTTCGCTGGAAGGCAGGTTTGAATCTCAGTAGTCCAGTTGAGAAACCTGAGAGCCTGAACTAAAGTATCCCTAACTGATCTCATTATTCTCTGTGCTCTGCTCTTATACTGTCCCACAACTTTCCCTCCATTATGTGAAAGAATGATTACTGATTGTCACTGGCATTAGATGATAAGATGCTTGAGTTCATGAAATGTTTCTCTTTTATCTTTGCATCTCCAGAGCTTAGCGCTGTCCTTGGCAAACAATAAATGCTTAATACATACACATTGACTAACTCAGTCCCATCAGATGTAATTTAGTTATAGATTCTTAGGGCTGCAAAGGAGCTCAGAGTTCATCTGATCTACCTCTGACTGAAGAATAAATTTATTTTACAGAATTCCTAACAGGCATTCATCTTTCCTCAACTTGTGAATCTCTTGTCACCAGGAACTTAGTACTCCTTAAAGTAAACCACACAATCTTTGCCTGATGGGAAAATTTTCCATAAATTGAGCTGAAATATGCCACCCTGTAACTTTCATTCATCTGTTACCCAGGTTCATAAATTTAAAGGGCGAAGTGGTCTTATAGAGAATTTAACCCAAGTCTCTAATTTTACAGAAGATCTTAAAGGGAGAGAGCAATAAATGAGTGAGCCAGGATTCCTATTCCTCTGACTCCAAATGCCACAGTCTTTTTGCCACACCATGAAGCCACCATTCTAGTTGTGCTCCCTTCATCAAACAGTATATCTAATACCTCATTCACCTTTCTCTTTAAATATTTCAAAACCATTTTCTTGTCAAAATCTCATCTTCTTCAAGATAAAAATTCTTATCTCTTTTAATCCAATTTCATTGGACATGGTCTCGAGTCCTTCTGTGACCCTGGTCACCTTCCTCTGTATTCACTTTGGCTTAACAATCTTTTCCTAACTTGTGACATCCCAAACTGAACACAATACTCTAATTTAATCTGTTTACGGGGAGTATAGTGTGGCTATCATTTCCTATATTCTGGACAACATATTTCTATTAAGACAGCCCAAGATTGCATTCAATTATTTTAGCTATCACAACACTCTGTTGATTTATATTGAACTTGCAATCAACTAAACAAGGGTAACAGCAACAAATCTTAAATTTTCAATGATTACAGAATTTGACTAATTTAATATATACAAATGTTCAGCTAGAGGGGATACAAATCTCGTTAAACAGACATGGTTCCCATCTTGTATGACTCAGTTAGCAAGTCCTGAAATCATAACTACCTAAGCCCTCCTGGCACATCTATACAATTTCCTCACATTATATTAATAAATCATATCACTATGAGCCTTCTATGAAAGGAACCGGTGCAGAAACCATAGATGACGGATTACAGTGTGAAATTGTGTTTCCTGGCTTCAGCTGCTCTTTGAATTTGGTGCTTTAAAATCCGAAATAGCATTTAAGCTAAGTCAGTGTTACCATAGCTATTCATCTTCTCATTCCTTCATTTTTATGAGGATGCCTTATACCAAACCACCTTCGTGTGCAAATACAGAATTCAATTAGAAATGGCATGCACAATGTTAATGGTAACGGCTATTAAAATCAGATGACTCCTTTATGTAAGATCAAAATGATATTACCATTTTTTTCCATATCTTGAAAAAGCAAGGGCTAGTTTTCTGAATGATCATATCTGTTCTTATGTGGATTCATGTGCTTCTCTTTGTATACCTATTTTGATTCACTAATTGTAGTCATGACCATGAAGGTCATCTTGTCCTCCCAAACTCTACCAAACATAATATCTTTATGTCAACATAGTAATAATTTTGAGGGGTAATTTTAGGTATTTTTAATTTAACTAATGTTCCCATATAATCTACTTCTTTTCCTTTAAAAAAAATAAACTTCCAGCTCACCTACACTAGAAGGGCATAGCCTGTGACATGTTGATAAGGAAAAATCTCTATTTTTTGGGAATTTGGACGCTGTTATGCACATGTTCAAAGGCCCCTGTGATTTCTTAAGGTCAGTGCAGGCTGCTCTCTATGAGATAAGGGAGTCCTACCCGGGAAAATGCCCAAGTCACATAGTAGTTAAAGTAGCTTACCCAGAGTCACCTAGTTAGTAAATGTCAGAGGCGAAATTTGAACCAACATCTTCCTAACTCCAAGACCTTTACTTTGCCTCTACTGCAAATTTTCAGTAATATAAAGAGAACCAGGGAACTCCATTCTGTACCTGAGTTGACTCATTCATTATTCTAATTATACATCATGTTTTGACTCCACTTGGCAGCTAAGTGTCTTCCCCTATTACAATGCAGCTCATTCATTCCCAGGGTGACCCAAACCCAACGAACTGATGTGTATATAGTCCAAAGGATCTGATATTACTTTGACATCTCATCTATCCATACCTGTTCTAATCCATTATGTAATAGTGACTCAAACGGCTAGAAATAGACATTTGTGGGTGTAATTAGTTGTAGAAAACATGATTAAATATTTTTGCATTTATCTGGCCTAGAACTAGCAAGGGAGCTTATAAGTCTAGTCTATGTAGCAAAAAGTATATTATCGGCAGTTTTTGGTCAACTGACTTCTTCACATAGATTATTATCACATGAAATGAAAGAACATTGTGGTTGAATAAAGGAAGGAAGGAATAAATGTGATCAACTTCTTAATTCATATGGTTTGGCAAGTGTTTATAATGTAATACAATATATTAAACATAATATGTTTATAAACATATAATAAATATAATATAATAGATTAAATAAATTGGAAGACTTAGGGAAGGACATATTGTACAGGATTGCTTTTGAAGTGGATTCCTTCCTCTCAGATTCAACAATCCTAAAGTAATTGGTATGATATCAAATTCAGAGCTTCCATTTAATTATCTAAGCTTCTGTAGGAATGCCATTAATACAAATGATGCAAAATGGCAGAAAATCTACTTTAGGCAGTAATTGTCTCTGAGGGTGTTTTTTGAGTCCCAGAGAGAGACAGATCAGCTACCAAGAAAAGTGCAAATGGGAAATACCAAGACCAGGAAGAATCTGGTGATCAAGGTGATGAATTCTTACAGGTTTCTTGGCCTTTCTTCCACAACTCTTTCAGGTGACATTTCTCACTAGTGGTCAGATGAGGATGTTTCAATGAAGATAAATACATTCTCCTTTATAGATTAACAATGAACAACAGATAAATGATAGGGAAAGGAAATCTCTAGGGATAGATTAATCTATCAAGAGATACTGTGATGGGAGCAACTTGGAGGGGAATTTAATGATAAAACTAGATGATACATAGAGGGATTATAGAACACACAGATGATCCTGAGTTGGCTGCAGCTGGCATTAAAATTAAGTTTAATATAAAAGTAGACCTTTCTAAGAAAATGTCTGCCTGAATGGGAGGCAGACTGCCCAGTCCCACATATTTACTCCAGCCAAACCCTGAAGATAATACTAGACTGAGTAACAATCAAGAAACCCAATAAAACTACAGTAACTGACAATGTTCACTTCATAACTGCACAAAAAATCGACCAGAAGTCTACAGGCAATTGGTAAACGGGTTCTTCCAGGAAAGCAAGTGCCAGAGTGACTAGAGATTGGTCAAATGTAGCCTGCTGGATTCTGTGTCTGGAAATAGCAAGGTAATAGTCTCCCTTGAGAAAGACCCAGAGTAGTAAGAGAACCCCAGAGAAAGAATCTTGAAAGCCTTGGGAAGGGACATCAGGTAGTGCTACAACAACCAAAGTGGTGCCCACCAGTATAGTGTCACCCAAGTTGATACAACAGCCTTCAGACAACATGATCATGTAAAAACATTCTAGGCTAGGCCTGTGGAACTTGCAAGAACCAAATTTGGATTCAGTAAAAAAGACGACACTCAAGGACCATGTGGCCTCAAGGCCTCGGCTTCCCTACCCTGGTCTAGGCTCAAGGCTCCTAAGTTCCCTAAAATTCTGTCCTGAAACTCCAGATGGGGCTTTGAACTTCCAGTACTATGAATCTCAAAATTCAAGGAAAACTAATTCTAGAGATTTGAATTTGGTGTAAGAACCCAAAGGATCAAGGATGAAAGCAAATAGGGCTAGCCCCAACACTAAATTACAGTAGGGGAAAGTGGCTGCCACTGTTACAAAGCCCCGTTTCAAGAACTAGAGCTGGAGATATGAGAAAATGAAATAAAATACTAACCACTATGATTAATGAATGGAGATAGCCAAAATGTAAATATGTGTAAATAAAGCAACTATGTATATACATATACATATGTATATATAATATATATGTATATATTATATATACATATATATCCATACATATATAGTGCTATATAAAACAACTATATATACATACATAGAAATATGTGTAAATAAAAACAAATATTGACTACTACCATTTACAAATGAAGATACTCAAAATTCCATAGCAAAAACAAGTAAAAACTTGGAAAGAGAATAATGACTTATAAGAGAAAGTGGCAAACGCTATCAAAGAAATAAACTCTCTGAAAATTATACTAGACTAATCAGAAATCAATGGCTCCATGAAACAGAAAGAAATATTAGAAAAAAAAATTTTTAAATAGAGAAAAATATAGACAAATGAAAATTACTCAGATCAGTGAGAAGCAAGGTCAAAGTAAAATTGGAAAGAATCAGCCAATCATTTACTAAAAGGAAGACGACATGAAATAGTCCCATGAACATAATATCCAAAATTCAGAATTCACATGTCAACAAATAATACTGCAAGTATCCAAAAAAAAAATCACTAAGCACTATCAAATGATGGTCAAGAATCACAAAAGACCTGGAAGTTTTTACTATTAGAAAAAAATGGAATCTTGGAATGCAATCTTCCAAAAGGTTTGCAATTGTTGAAGAAAAAAATAATAATAATAACAAAATCTGCAATTTAAGTTCAAATGTGCCAGAAACAATATAAAATCCAAATTATTTCTAGCTTAGAAAGAGAGAAAAAAATCTCTAAATTGACAGAATCTTCAAGTCTTCTAACATGAACCTGCAGAATCTTCTGTGTCTTCTAACATGAATCTGCCCTAACACAATTTAAGGCAACATTTAAGGAAAAAGGAAAAGCTCATAATATATATTTTAAAAAAACAACACAATAACCAAGAAACATTCCAAAATAGTGACCAGTTTCTTCTTGTGTCACTTGCCCTCTAGTGTTCCTTTCTCAGTTTCAAAAGAGGACAGACATTGACCTTAACTGGGTCATAACATTAATCACTCCTAGTGATGGGACAAAATCATCTTATCTGACAAGAGTTAAATTTGGTCATCGTCCTTGTATCATTTTCAAAGGAAAGTCCTCTCCTTTGTTTTTCCTATTTGCCTAAAGGGGAAAATCTAGAAAGTGTTTTAAGCTAGTGATATAACTTTAAAAATATAGCTTAAAATTCTTAATATTTCTAGAAAAGCTGCAAGGATTTAAAAATTATGCTTCCATAAAAGCAAGAATAACTTGTAATGCAAAAATGAATCTAATTCTACTAGGAGTGGGGAACGGAGAGGGATATGCCTTTAATGGAATAGAGGACTTTCTGATGAAAAAATCCAAATGAAGTAGGAACTTTGAAATTATAAACTAAAAAGTTCCGAGAAACCTAAAAAAGTAAATTTATTTGAGCAATTTGATAGAACTGTATTATCTGTCACAATTGGAGTGTATAAAAAGATAATACAAATATAGAAGAAGGAGTGAGGAAAGAGGGCATCAGTGGAGCCTCATTCTTAACTGAAACAGGCAAAGCAATATTGAATACATACACAGAGTTTGGTATGGAAATATATAAAAATCAATAGGGAAACAAAGCAGCACTGGAGACTTAATGGGGAGAATAATATGGGAAGGGCATAATCATAAGCAAAACAAAATTTGATTATCCTGAAGTAGGAATTAAAAAGGGGGAAGAAATTAAATAAACAAATGAATTTAACAGGGTTCCTTAGATTATTTTTTTAGAGAGTGGGAGAATGGCTGAAAAAATTATGGCACATGAATGTAATGTAACATTTTTCACTATAAGAAATAGCAGAAAAAAGGTGATTCTTGGAATCCTAGATCGTATGAACTGATGCGGAGTGAAGTGAGCAGAACTAGGGCGATCTTTTACACAAGTGTAGCAACACAGTAAAGACAATAACTGAAAGATTTAGCTCCAATCCATACAATGACCAAGCATGCACCCAGCTGGCGAAGATGACGTATGCTATTCTATCTGCACAAAAAGTTCATGAATACAAGGTCCATAGACACACATTTTTGCTATGGACGTTATAGGGATGTTTTCCTTAACTTTACTTATTACAAACCTTACCATCCCCCAGTTTGTCTCAGTTTTTAATTGGAAGTGGGCAAAGAGAGGTGGGCTTGGCAACAGATTCCACAGAGAAAGAAAGTGCCTCTGTAACGTTTTAAAAATGCATTGTAGAGAGCAGAAGTTCAGAGGAAAGCACAAACAAATAAGACAGTCTTGAAAGCAATATGGAGAACGTGTTGTCAGACTCCTGTCTGACTCTTTGAGACTCCATTTGGGGTTAAGCGACTTGCCCAGGGGTCAAATAGTTAGAAAGTATCTGAGGTCACATTTGAATCCTGGAACATAAAAATATTCCTGACTGGAGACCTGGCACTCCATCCACTGTGCCACCCAGATGCCTGTATATTATTTACTTAATAAAAGAAAAAGCAAGTTCAATTTCATAGAAAATTCTACTTCTATATTCTGTTGTTTGCATGTAAATGTTCCTTCCTGAAGTTTATGTTCAGAATTATTTTAAGGTATAGAGAAAGTGCTACATTCAGAATCAAGAAGACCTAAGTTAAACTTTTACCCCTCATGCTCACTAGGTACCTGATCTGGGAAAATTCTTACATCTGCTAAGATCCTAAGTTACCATCTCTGAAAGTTCCCTCCATGATGTAATTAAGACAATGGATAAAAAGAAAATATTTTTTCAATTGGGCCAACCCTAACAAGAAGGTGATTTAATTCATATGGTAATGGGAGGGTTGGGGAATGAAAGAAATGAAAGTAAAGATTATAAAAAATAGCCAGCCCTAAAACCAAGAGAAAATTTGAGAAATTGAAGGAAGGGTGGATTGTTGCTAACTTGTATATTACTAAATAATATACCATCAAAGTGAATATAAATCAAGGAGGTAATTCTATTTTGAGAGGTTTTGTGAGAACTACTAGTGTAAGTCACTTGTGTCCACAAGAATATCCTTGATAGAAAAAGGAATTACGGTTTTGTTATGAGTAGCTGAGATTGTTATTCACTATGTATTTTTAAGGAGCAAAAGCTAATCACCTTTTGATTCTAGTCTTTATAAAATCTCGGCAAGTATTTTGGTCATTAATGCTGAAGATTTACCAGACCACAAACCTGAAGACAATATTTGAACTAAGGTTATTTTCAGATCAGTGCCTCTAGTACTCAAGCATAGACTGAACAGAGACTGTACTTGCCAAAATTCATTTTTTGGCCAAGTGAATACCATTATGATTTTTTACTTTGTTGAGGTCATTTCTCCAGGTATGTGAAATAGTCAAGATGGACTCTGAGAAAAAACAAAAGTTTTGTATTGAGTCTTACTGCTTCCTTGTCTTTGCAATTTTTCTTCTAGTCCTCCTGAAACTTGGCTTCCTATTCTTTTGTTAATCAGTGATCTGTAACACCTTTCTAGAAGAAAGTGGATTAGAGTTCTAAAATCCAAAGCCATTAACACCTTACTATGAATGAGTTCAATGAGTTGCTCCTCCTAGGAACATTTAGACTTAAAAATGAACCAGAGGAAAAGGAACCTAAACCTCCCCCTCACCCAAATCTGTGTGAAATTTCAGAAACCTTCAACGTTAGTTGGGAGAGACATTTTTTTGGCAGTGGGGAGGGTGAGGTTCTCCAGTCATCTCCAAAATAACATCAATTTTTGTACAATGGAAACCAAGTGGATTGGTATACAATTGGTATACCAACTTAGTTACCTTCTAGATGTGTCTTTCAACCTCATACTCTCCTTCCTTACCTCTGTCTCTTGGAAGTCACAGTTCCCTTCAAGACTCAGCCCAAGAGCTACTTTATCCAAGAGGTATTCCCTGCTTCATCTGCTTAGCAATGTAAACCCACACTCATATTGCATTCACCCTAGGAGAATGTAAAGTCCTTGATGGCAGGACTTGTTTTGCTTTTATATTTGCATCCCCAGAGACTAGCTCAGTGCTTGGTATATACTAGGAACTTAATAGATTCTTGATCGTTTGAATATGTATTAAAAACAGGAGAACAGACTATTGTGGAAAACCTGGTTCATTAAAAATAATAGACATAGTCCTTCTAGACTCTAACTTACTCATTGCTTGAAGTCCATAAATTACAAAATGGAGATGTGGCAATTGTCAGGTTAACTGAATCCTTCTTGATAATGGTACCAACCTAAAACGTTTCATTTTGGTGGGGGAAGGAGGCCATTTTCTTCTTTAATTGGTTTAGCAAGTCTACAATTATCAAATTAAATGAAAACAGCATGGAACCACACATCAGTGAGTACTGTAACACCTTTACAGGGCCTTGTAAATCATGTGCCACTCACTCAGCCTATGCCTAAAGCCAACCTTGGTCAAAATGTTTGCTGTATCACAGAAACAACAATCTCTGGGCAATTTTATTTTTATCTTCTTTGCAAGATGCTATTTTGGCTACTTCAAAATGAAATAATGCACGTAATAATCAGCAATTAAGGAACTCTCAGTTTTGCAAAAAAGCTTGAAATAAATATTCTTCTAAGATTTAATCCTTGATTATGCAAAAGGAATGTTCAGTAAAAAAAAAAGTGAGCTTTGGAAAATGTGTACTTTGGGTTTAGTACCCAACAGGATAACAAAGAAACTCCCAGTTGTTTCAATCAAGTTATAGCCTGAGTATTAATGGAATTTTTTTTTATCCTAAAGTTATAAATACAAGGATTCCTCAGTATATCCTTGTTTTATTTCCTAGTGAAGAGGAAACACAACAAAAGTATGGAAAATTGGAAAATTACCTGACCGTCCATCTCTCTGAAAGTCCACATGATACCATTCTCCATCGTTCACCTTCTTTTGCAAAGCTTTTATTTTGATAGTACCCGAACCCATATCCAACAACAAGTAGAGATGGCCATCCAGCATTTCAATAGCAAAGAAGTCAACCTTTACCATTTGGGGGTTTTTGGCATCTTTTTGGTGTCTTGGTTTGCCATGACTAAAGAGGATAAGCCCATTAGGTTCTGTGGTACGGAAGTCAAATGATATGGAGCCTGTTTTCTTGGCATTCCACTTTGGGAGAGAGATGAAAGACTCTGGTGTCTCGAAGGTGATTGGATCCAATGTTGCGACATTCTCACATTTAAATGCCACTACTCCATGTATCTTCATCTTAGGATCTCCTTGTTTGGCAAGCCGAGATAATTCCAGCCTGACATCATTATTTTTATATACAACCTGTAAGCAAAGGACAGTCATGAGAAAGAGTCACCAATCATTTCCCTTTAAAATTCACTAGGCCAGTGAAATCTGTATTTGTACAATTAACCTTTCTGAGAACTAGATTAGCTTACAGGGACAGGAATGCCTTAAAGGAATGAATCTATCTATTGGTAGAATTCTAGACCCTTCTGGACCTGGAGTTAGACACATTCTGAATGTGTGTGATACAGCTGTCTTCCTTGCTAATAAAATTACTGCATCAACCCATTCAATACTAATTGTATCCAGTTAATTCCAATAGCATGAATACACACATATAAGCCCCTGGAGTTAACTCAAACAATTTGAACAAATCTGCTTATAATTTGGGCTATTGTTCTTAAATTGGCATTGCAGCCTTTATTGTTTAAAAGCCTTTTTTGCACATTCTATTTTGCTGCTTTTAATCATGAAGTTTCTTGTTCCTTTAAGCACTCATTCCCCAAGATTTTTCCTTACTTAACAGGTGTTCAACTTCTGCATTTTTTGGTCCCAAACACGTTAAGGTCAGGCACTAACAAAAATCATTTCCTCTGAAACACAGGTGCTTTACTGAGTACAATGAGGATGTTAGATTTATAACAGAATCACATCGGAGAAGCAATATTGAAGAAGCAAATAGCTTGGATTTTCTGAGAAACACTGTAACATGATATCAATGATGCAAAACACTAGGTGGAATTTTTTTGCATTAATATCTGCTTGAATAATGTTAGACAAATCAACAACGGTTCCCTGTAAATCCAATCAACCTGTGTCGCAGGTGTTTCACATCACATTCAATTTACACAAATATCAGGCAAAATTTGCTCTGTACTGCCCATTTTTTAAGGCGCTGAATCTCAGCTTACCCTGGGCAACTGTGGTACATTTCAGGGTTTTGGACTCCACATAAAGCAATCCTACTTATTGTCCTATGCAAAGCAGTTCTCAGGCTCTCATTATAACTAAGTCAAAAGATGATTAGGCAAAATAGAGAGCAACATTGTTCCTAAGATTTCTTAAAATAGCTGTAAGGGACTTTTGAGGTAATTTAGTCCCATTTCATAATTTTGCAAATGAGGAAATTTGGAACGAGAGAAGGGAGGGGAAGCGACTTGCCCAGTGTCTCACACAGGGTAAATGGATGAAGAAGATTTTCTACACAGGTCCCTGACTGTAAGTCAAGTACTTTCTCCACTTCTAGTAAAAACTTGCAGAGACTTCAGTTTGCAACTAGTATTTCTGATTGTCTCACCATGAAGGAAACCTTTATAGCCTCATCATCAAGGATATAGAAAATATGAATTATTTCACTCAATAAAACATGAACACTAAAGAGTTTCTGGAAAAAACAAAAACAAACCATGAGTCACAGCATAAGGGTTTTCATTTAGGCTAAAGGAAGGTTTTCTTCCAAGAGTAAGTCTTAGATACTAGAAAATTCTACTTAGGGCATTTCTCTGAAGACCTCTCTAGGACATGAAAAAGTTATAGAGAACTCATTTTAGAGCTACCTTTAGACCAAATTCCTCTGAGTATTTCAGACTACTGCCAATAAGGTCCTCTGATGTCTCACTGTGGCAAATTTGGACCAAGTTTTCTTACTCACTCTAATCCATTCTCCACATAGCCACCAAAATTATTTTCCCGAAGTGCAAGTCAAACCATGTCATAGCCTTTCATAGTAAATTTCAGTGACTTCCCATTACCTCTAGGATAAAATGCAAACTCCTGTTTGGCATTCAAAGCTTTTCACAAACTCCTGGTTGCTCCGTGTATTCTATGGACCATCCATATTGGACAACCTGCTGTTTCTTTCACCTGAAAGTTCATTTCTCTCATCCCTGTGCCTTTGTACTCTCTGTTCCACGTTATCTAATAAACTCTTCCTCCTAAGCCCCATTTCTGAAAATCCCTGGTCTTCTTTGGTAGTTTCTGCCAGAGGTCTTTTATGGACTACTAGTGCCTTTTCCTCTAAGGTTACCTTCCATCTGCTTTAAATGTGTCATATATATATATATATATATATATATATATATATATATATATATATATATATACACATACATATATGTATATATATATATATATATGTACATAGGGTCTCACCTATTAGAATCTAAGATCCTTGAGGGCAGGAAATCTTTTTTTGCCTTCTCTTAGGCTCCTTGCTGCTTAGTAAAGTATCTAGGCCACAATAAGCTCTTAATAAATGATTATTTATTAATGGATTAATTTTCAATGGTTAAACCAGAATATTGCTAACTGGCAATTTCTACCAAAATGAAATGTTTTGATTTTATAGGTCATTTGATAGATTGTATTCTTGTAGTCCTAGGACCAGCCCAGCTTATTTGGGAGGGCTTATTAACAGATTTGGCTACAAGATGATACTTTTTTTGCCCAGATAAAAAAAAACATATACTCAGGGAGGGACAGAAATCTATATTGTAAAGGATGAACTCACATGGATGAAATGCGAGATTATTGAAATACTTTTAACCTAAATAATATTCATTATATTGATGTTCATGATCTTTTCATAGAAAAATCAATATATGGAGTTGTCTTTAGGGCTTTTAGGCAATGCAGTTAATGTTTCCGATTTAGAAATTACTCATATATATGTAAATGAAGACATTCTTTTGCCCTGCCACAAACCTCCTCAGCCCAATACATGAAATCTGTAATAAAACACAGTAGAAAAGACCTTTTAGAACCTGCTAAGACCAACTGAGGTCAAGACGCATTAAGAAAATAAGAATTTTGGGGGGAGGATGGAGGGAGGAAAGGTAGATACCACTGAACATGTTTGGAGGCAAATTGAGCTGGTTTAGAATGTGTCATGAAAATATAATGAACACTTAAGGCATGAAGACAAGGCCATGGGAGTTTGCAAGGGACTGCTGAAAGGAAAGACAGGATGTGCCAAAGAAAAATCTTTGTCGATCTGTGAATTTTGCTGAAGGCCAGTCCTTCACTTAACAGAGAAAGACACAAACCATCACACAGATCATAGGACCTAGAATCTGGGCTATTTCTAAGATATTGTTTCACTATGTGATGAGTGAAGTAGACTCTTGTAGTCTAATCTAGGAATTGATTCTCCTCTTAGAACTTTCTTTCCCAGGGGATATGCATTTCTATTTCCAAACTGTTGACAATGAACCTTGGAAACAGCTAATCACTCAGTTGAGAACTGTTAGTACTTCGGAAATTTTCTCACTTGAAAGTTTCCTTGGTACACAACTAAATCATTCCTAGAGTGGCAAGCAGGAGGGGTTGAATGAAGTTCTCAGAGGGCAGACACTTTCCTAGAAGGCTGTCTTATTTGAGCATGATAATTCCTTTTTTTTTCCCCTCTCATCTTGTATTCTAGCTGAAGAAACTCAAGGAGACAGGAAGGCAATTTAGGCTTAGGCTGTCATTAGTATGCTGATAGCTCTCAAATTTATACTACTACTGCATCTGACCCAGATTTCATAATTATCTGACTTTTCCAAAGTAAGGCTGAAATTTAAAGTGAACTGATCATGGTTCAGTTAAAATAACATGGAGATAGTAGCACAAAGATTCAGTAGAAGCAGACATCCTTTTTTGCTTCTTCCATCTGAGGGTCTCAGTTAAAAAAAAGATAGTTTTTCAATTCCAAAAAGTCATTTATACCTCTTTGTTTTGGTATGGCCTTAATACTGAATTATATTATTTCCATATAATGAGTGTATTACCTAGTCCCCTTCATGATCTGGTTCTCTTCTACCTTTTCCACTATTTCATATTACTTTACTTCATTTACCCTATATTTAAACCAAACAAACCTATTAACTATTTCCCAAACCTGACATACTATCTCCTTTCTCCATGCCTTTTTTTTTTAAAATTGCAAGTAAGAAAAGATTTTATTTTGGGGTGGTAAGAAAAGAGAAAAATAACAAAATAACAAAAGATGAATGAGGCAGATAACTTATTTGCTGGATGCCGTCTAGAATTCCTCACTTTCATCTTCACCCTCTACAGAGTCTGTGCCTACTTCCTCATAATCCTTCTCCAGAGCAGTCAAGTCCTCCTGAATCTGTGAGAATTCTCTTTCCTCCATGCCTTCACCCATATACCAGTGCACAAATGCCCACTTGGCATGCATAACGTCAAATTTGTGATCTAGACGGATACGTGCTTTGGCAATGACTGCGGGGTTACTCAGCATGCATACTGCCTGCTGTACTTTAGCCAGGTACCACAGCTAGGGGTTGGTTTGAAGCCAGTGGGACACCAGTCTACAAACTGAATGGTTCTCTTGGTCTTGATCATAGCAACAGTGGCATTGATGTCCTTGGGTACCACCTCACCCCAGTACAGCACGAAACAGATGACGTACGTGCCATGAAGTGGGTCAAACTTTTGATTGGAGGGGTCAAAGCAAGCATTGTAGATCTCTGCTATAGAGAGTTGTTTATGATAGACCTTTACAGCCGAGACAATGGGCAAGGAGGTGATGAAAGGGAAGTGGATTCGAAGTTAAGGCACCAGGTTGGTCTGGAACTCCTTGAGGTATACAGTAAGGGCACCATCAAAGCACAGGGAGGCAGTGATGGAGGAAACAATCTGGCCAATGAGCCAGTTGAGGTTGGTCTAAGTTGGGTGTTCGATGTCAAGGTTCTGGTGGTAGATATCATAGATTGCTTTATTGTCCACCATGAAGGCACAGTCTAAGTGTTCCAGTGTGGTGTGAGTGGTTAGGATGGAATTATAGCGCTCTACTAGAGTTGTGGAAATCTATGGGCTGGGTAGATGGCAAACTCCAGCTTGGACTTCTTACCATAATCAACAAACAGCCTCTCCATCAGCAGAGAGTAAAACCTGAACCTGTGCCACACCCAAAGCTGTTAAATATCAGGAATCCCTGTAGCCCTGTGTACTGGTCCAGCAGTTTTCAGATGTGCTCCAATACAAGATCAATTATTTCCTTCCCAATAGTATAATGGCCCCAGGCATAGTTATTACCAGCATCCTCCTTGCCAGAAATCAGTTGTTCAGGATGGAATAGCTGTTTATAGATTCTAGTCAGAACCTCATCTATTACTGCAGGCTCCAAGTCTACAAAGATCACTCTGGAGACATGCTTGCCAGCTACAGTCTCACAGAAGAAGGTATTGAAGGACTCATCACCACCCCTCAAGGTCCTGTCACTGGACATGGTATCATTGGTTTGGATAGCATGCTCTAAGCAATATAATTCCCAGCAGGCATTGCCCATCTGCATTCCAGCCTGGATGACCTGAATTGAGATACACTCACTCTCACCATGGTAGCTCCAGTGTGTGAATCTGGGAGGGGGCTGTTGACTGCAGACAGGTTATGGTTCTCTTCTAACACAAGAAATCTGCACCCCCCCATGCCTTTGCATAAGCTGTACCCCATTCCTAGAATGCATTTTCCTCAGTTCCATCTTTTAGACTCTTTAGGCTCCTGGAAGGCTCAGCTCATATGATATCTCCTCCGAAAGGACTCTCTTGATGGCTGACCCTTCCTTAGGAGTTAGTGTCCTCTGAAATCACCTTGCTTGCTATCTACATACACAGCGTATCAATGCAACAGAATATAAGGTCCTTGAAGGCAGGATGTCTTTGCATCACCAACACCTCAAACCGTATCATGCATTTAAGGAATATTTATTGAATTAAAGTGATGAGCATTAGTGTGGGATTTGGGTGTTGCATTAGAGTACTGATTTTTATGAGAACAATTCAAGGGACTGAATCCCAATTCTCTGATATATGGAGATTTGGAAGAAAAATACTAAATAAATCCAACACATCCTTGTGAGTAATAACAGTCTGACTATTTCCAATAAAGTTTTCATTCCCAGTACAGTTTTCAATAGTGGGGCATTGTGTTTTTTTAATTGTCACTAGTTTTTAAACTGATATAGTGAGTTTACAGGAAGGTTATATCACAACATTCACAAACTTCCTGAATCACAATATTAGTTAGGGCACTAACAAGTCATATAGTTCAATCCACACTTGTCCAAGAGTCTCCACTGTAACATACCCTACAGTATTTATGTCATCCAGACATTTTTTAAGATCTTCCCATAAGCCTGAAGATAATGATTAATATCATTGCTAAATCTTTTAGTCTACAGAATAAAAATTCCTAATTCCTTCAACCAATATGCATAAGGAAAAGTCTCAAAATCTTTCATCATCCTAAGCACCCTTCTCTGTGGGCTCTTTAGTTTTTCAGTTTTATAAATAGTATTTTTTGTCTTGGATACTAAGAATCTTCCTACTAAATCTTAAGATTTCATCTACTTTCTTGACCACATATCATGCTGTTGAATCACATTGTTTTCAATTAGATCCTCAAATCTTTTTTTATTCCAGTTTTCTTCTGCCTAACCATGCCACTTTTGCCTCTCCTCCCAGGTTATATACTTCTAAGGTTAAACACAATTATAAGATTTTA
This sequence comes from Bettongia penicillata ogilbyi, assembly GCA_023548195.1. Taxonomy (NCBI): domain Eukaryota; kingdom Metazoa; phylum Chordata; class Mammalia; order Diprotodontia; family Potoroidae; genus Bettongia; species Bettongia penicillata. The sequence continues at coordinate 2,535,695 of JAJHZJ010000686.1, forward strand.
CATTTATGATACTAAAATGACCAAAATCTTTTGGTGATGTAGTGGATAGTAGATAAACCTGTAGTGAAAAAGATTCATCTTCCTGAGTTCAAATCTGGCCTCAGATACTTACTAGCTGTGTGACCTTACCAGGCAAATCACTTATCTGTTTGCCTCATTAAAAAATGTCCATCTATAACATGGACAGACCACTAACCCCAAATGGAGTCAGGAAGAATCAGACATAACTGAAATGACTGCACAACACAAAATATAATGAAAGTTGAAATATTTTTTGTACACAGATTACATCATACAATATATTAGGTATTCTTCCCAGTATACCAGCACCTGCAAAAATAAATATGACTTCCATAATTTAATGAAAATCATTCGTTTTTCCTCTCATAGAATATAAGATCCTTGGGACTAAGGACTATTTCTGTTTTGTATTATATCCCCAGAACTTATCAAAATGATAGACACACTGTAAGCATTTAATAATATATAATAATATATAATAATAATAATAATAAAAATAATAATTTGTTTTTATTCATACATCATTGTGAAGGAAAAATTGCTAGCAACTCAGCAGTAGAGATTTTCATCTGATTAACCCATTAGCTTCTTTCTGGGTTTCAGTCATTTAATAATTTCTGAATCTAATAGATATATCTCCATTTTGTCCATATAGATATCATAACAGACTTTTTCAAGTGCTTTTGTTGAAACCTAGGTAACATTTTTATGACATTCTAGTCTGGTAATGCTCCTAAAATAGGAAATGAGATTAGTCTGATATGACCTACTCTTTATGAAGTCATGCTGGCTCTTTGTGATAACCATTTCCTACTCTAAATGTCCAAAAATGTTATAGACTATTTCCAAAATCATTCCACCCACATTTTTTTTTGAAAATTGGGACATTTATCTTACTTCATCCCTATATTTTCTCTCCTATTCTTCAAGATTTTTCAAAGATCATTGATAATGGTTCAGCAGTCATTCAATAGACCTCTGTTAGGAACCTGTGATGTAGTTTTCCTGATACTAATGAACTGATCTCTTTAAGAGGAGGGAGGTGCTCTAATAGCATCCCTTTTCTCAGTTTTATTTCTCTATTAACTGGAATTTTTTCTTCCTGTGACTTCTCTCTAAAGATTAATCCCTTTAATAGATACAATACAAACAAAATTATAGCCAAATCATTCTGCTTTCTGGTATCTCATCTTTGATTCTGATCTCCATGGCTGATCCTTGTCAAAAGAGACCACTATATATGAATTTATCTATTTTATTGCATGGATGTATAGTTTGAGTTGGAAAACATTGGTCAATGTACAAGATTCTTAACCTAATGTCCCAGAAGTCCACAAATAGAGTTTATGGATCTGTGAACCTGAATGGGGAAAATACATCTTTATTTTCACTAACCTCCAAATGAAATTTAGCACTGTCTTTGATTACTGAAAAATAATAGGTAATTAGATGGCACAGTGGATAGAGTGCTGGACCTGAAGTCAGGAAGACCTGAGTTCAAATTCAGCTAGACATTTACTAGCTGTGTGAGGAACCTGGTGACTTTGCACAGCCCTCCCTCACTAAAATCAAAGTCAATTGCAAGTCAACTCCCTGAGGTCATAGTCGTCTTTGAGAATGAAGGACAAATCAATTGTAGCAACCCTAGGCAAGTTATTTAACATCTATATGTTTCAAATTCTTCCTCTGTTAAATGGGGATAATAAGATGTTGAAGTCATATGACCAATAAGATGGAGGACTAGATATTTTCCCTTATCCTCATAACCTCTGAAATCTCTCCAAAATAGAAATTGTGTTTTATAAAGATGAAGCAACTTCAGCTATTTCCAAGTTTTAGGATATCTAGAACACAAATGAAAGTAAAAAATTTGGGGATAATAATAGCACTTGCCTATCAGCATTTTTGTGGGGATAAAATGAGATAATATCTTTAAAGTACTCTGCAAACCTTTAAGCTTTATACAAATGCTAGCTATTATTGGAAGGGGTTATAGGATTTACTAAAGTACCAAAAGAGTCTGTGGCAGAAAAAAAAAAGTTAAGGAACTCTAGCTAATAGGAACCTATTGACAGACTGCAGCTTTTGCTTTTGTTTTTTGGGGGTTTTTTTTTGCTTTTTCATGATTTCACTTCTTACTAGGCAAACAGATTCTAGTAAAACCTTCCATGGAGAGGGGGCAGTGGTTAGAAATATCTTTATGGAAATATAAAAGAGCTCATGACCTTTGGAAGGCCTAGGAATAAGCACTTGTACTTCCAAAGAAGTTTGCTCAGATAACCAGCAGATCTCTCATTTAAGTAAAGTGTAATCCTGCCGGAATATAAATGGATAATAAAAGAGAGTCTCTCGTCCAGTAAGTATGGTATATTTACATCTGAAATAGCTTTTTATTAAGCATGAGCAGTTCAATTCATGCTTTTTTTCACCATCTCCTTCTCTCCATTTAAAGCTAAAGTGATTGATTATTTTCTGAAGCCTTTTCTCAGATTTCCTAGGAGAGTTTCTTCAGGAGCTACATAAGACTAAGCATTGATGTTTTTAAAGAATGCTCTAGGTCCATAATTTTTCCTCCTGAATCATGGGTGATAATGAGAGCAATATTTTCTTATGACTTGTTCCTTTCAGAGTCACATCTGAAATAGTTAAAAGTCAAAGGTGCTCCATGAACAGTTATTCTGTTCATGAAGTAGGTGACATTAAATGAGCAGAGGATCCAAGAGCCAAGAGATGAGGGTGTAGGGTTAAAAACCCATCTCTGACATTTAACTCAATTCATCCTGATCCCACAAGTGTTGTTCCAGACATGGTGATAAGCATAAGGGACCCAAAGATAAAAATGAAACTGCCCCTAACATCAAGAAACATACATTCTCCTGGAGAGAGGCAGGCGGAACACAGAGAAGTAAAGACAGATATTCGTAAGGTCAGTAGTAAAGCTATATTGAGGGTGAGGTGAGAGCACTAACATTTGAAGTAATCAGGAACCTGGAGGGAGGGGAGGGAATGGTGATGTAAGAGAAGAAGGGGAACATTTCAGATCCAGCATTCAGCATGGAGGAAGGAGACAGAATATTGTTTGAAAAAAAGTCAAGTAGCCCAATCTGGCTGAAACACAGTGTGTTTATCTGGGGTAGGGTTGGGGGGAAGGAATTGTGAAACTGGCCTAGAAAATGAGATTGCAGCCAAGCTATAAAGAGCTTTAAATGCTAAATTGAGGAGTACAAGCTTAATCCTAGTGGCATCAGGGAGCTCCTGAAGTTTCTTGAGCAGTGAGAAGAGGTTTGACCTGTGAATCTGGCATCTCTGTTTACCAGATGTGTAGAAGATGGATAGTGGAAAGGAGAGATGTAAAAAAACCAGCTAGGAGGCTATTTCAATAGTCCAGCAAAATGATAAGGACTTGAACTAGGATGATGACTGTGTGTGACTGGATGTATGAAGAGCAAATAGGCCAGTTTAGCTGGAGTAAAAAGTATGTGGGAGGAAGGGGTATAGGAAACAGATGTGTGATTTGATTGGTGTAAGGTCAGAGATAAGGAAACTCCCTCTACCAGTGCAGGTTAATGCCTTTCCTACAACTCATAGTCTTGAGTTTCCTATAGCAATAAGTCCTTAAGTGATTTGCCCAATATCACAGTGCTATGGTATGTCACTGGCTAGACTCGAACCCAGGTCTTCCCGGCTTTGAAGTCAGCCCACTATACATTTGTGCCTTGCTTTGTTTATAGAAATGTAATACTATATACAGAAAATAGCAAGGTGACTAATTTGTCTGGAACAACCTTATGAAGTTCTGCGTTCATAGATAAGTCACTGAACTACTCCGAACTTCAACTTTCTAGTTATCATGGGAATGAAAATGCTTATGTTCCTCCTAAGATCTCTGGGACAAAAGTCCCTTTATAAAGCTAAAAATAGTATAAAATATATCATCATTAATATCAATAAATCAAATATATCAATTGCTATTATTTCCCATTCCCCCCAGGACACAAATTTATAATTCTATAATCCTATAAATCTACTCACATTGTAGTGGTATCTTAAAGAAGGTAATAATTATGGTTATTTAAGAACAGATCTGGGAATAAAGGAAAGATATCCTTTGGCTGGGGAAAATGTTACTGGTGTAAGTGATAGTAGACCAACTTATAGATAGATAATTGTATTTGGAAATTGCTGCTAAATGCTTGGCTGGACGACATGGGAACAGGAAGATTCAGCAAACCAAGGCTTCATTGCTTATCCCACTGCTGACAGTAAGACTTGAAGCATTATATAGAGAGAGGTTCTCTGTAGGTAAGTGCTTTAGCTATAAAATATACATAGCAGGGTATGGGGCCTGGGAGTTCCAGAGCCACCCATGAAATGCTTTCTGTCAGGAAGAAAATGAAATGGTGTCTGCTCATAAACTACCATTGAATGAGTTGATTTAGAAGCAATGTAAAATACTCTAGTCACAGAATCTAATCATGTTAATTCCAAATACGGTCCTCTGCTCAACAAGGGACATCACTTAGACTGTGACAGCAGTCCCCAAGTTGGATTTACAATTGAGCAGCCATCTGACACTTTGAAAAAGGATGGTCTCAATGTGAGTTTCATGGCTGTCATCCAAAGGAACTGGTATTTTCCATAACAATATGCTTCCCCCAAAAAACAAAACAAAATACTTTTATATTTAGACAAATGTTAACATTGGAGAGAGAGGCCAATTATGGGTGCTTAAATTAAATTATTTTAAGGATTATTTTTGCATGAGAAATTTACATGTGAGATTTATTTTTCTCTGGACTTCACAGCAGTCTTACAGTTACTAAGTGGAAATCTTGTGTTTCATGGGGTGTTTTTTCCCCCTTGAGTGTAATCTAACCTCTAAAATTTGTATATACGTACACTAGAGAAACATCTCTCTCTCTCTCTCTCTCTCTCTCTCTCTCTCTCTCTCTCTCTCTCTCTCTCATTCTGTGTGTCTGTGTGCGCGCGCGTCCCTCTTTCATTCTCTATCTTACACTCTCTTTTCTCCCTCTCCTCTGTTTGGCTTTTAAAACCTGTCCCAACCTATTTTTATTAGCTTCATTATACATTACTCTCTTTCCCATAAGCTGTGGCGTAGCCAAATTGAACCTCACCTTGTTTGTCACAGAAGCCCTCTATCTCCCATTTCTGTGTCTTTGTCCTGACTGTCCCCCTATGCCTGAAATGCACCCTTCCTCACATTCCACCTTTTAAGAGACCTTATTTTCTACAATTCAAGAACTGCCTTCTACATTTGAAGTTTCTGATCCTCCACCCCAAATTCTGGTGGACTCCATACTGTAGTACCTTATATTTTAGTGTTTATTCTGCAAATGCTTTTATAGGTATAAGCTGATGCCCCAATAAAATGTGAAATTCTTGAGAGCGGGGCAATCTCATTTTTTGTCCATGTATTTCTAGAGCATACATTTGTACCTAGCGCACAGTCAGTAGGCACTTGATAAATGCTTGTTGGTAGAATATTTTTCAAATGGAGCTATACCTTCAGTGATATATCTGTGATTTTAAGTGCTAAGTTACTAAAATTTTTGGTGCTGCTTTCTTCCTTTATGTGCAACTCTGCTACTGATAATTTTTGGTGAGACTATTTGGAAATCTCTTTCAGTCTCATCTTTACACTTTAGTAGTACATTAATTATTCAGTTAAAATCAGGGTCATAGGATCATAGATTTAGAGTTGAAAGAGGCTTTAGAAGTCTTCATTTTAGAGATGAGGAAACTAAGGCACAAAGAGATTTAATCTTTTGCCTTTTACATAGCTGGTAAGTGTCTGAGGTGGGGTTGGAACCCAGATGTTCATGATTTTAAGACCCAAGCACTACCTGCTTTACCCATTGCCTCTCAAAGACTCTGACTGCCAAGAAATGAATGATTCTAAGAGCTACCATATTTAGATGAGATGTGGATTATGTTTGTTTTTTCTATTACCATGATGAATAGCAGGGGGAAAAAAGAAAGCAAGAAATTTTATTAGGATACATTATCTATCGCTAATGTGCTACATTACTATTGTTATTATTTTCAGATTTATTTCTATTCCCAATTAATATGAATGATCAAAAACATATTAAAAAGCTTGTAGATAGACTGCCATGTGCGAATGAGCCTACATTAGTACCGAAAAGTTCACTACCACCAGAAGATTAATGACCTGGACAAATTTTCTCATGATATGACTCAATTAAAAAATAATTTCATAATTAAAAGAAAACCAAAAAAAATCTCTGCATCTTTTGCAATCTCTTACCCATTTGCCAGGGATTGAAATCACATCCTATCCTTTATGGACAATTTATGACTTAGCAACAGTCACTATGAAACTTTATGTACAAAATACAATGCACTTATCATTCTTATTCTGAAAAAAGCAATTTTCTCAACAGAGCCATATGCAATCTCTAAGGCGGAGTTTTCTCTATGCTTTGTTCACAAAGAGCAGCATGACTGGAAAACAGCAGATGCAAAGTAACCATAGGGGGAATAGCCTTCCCTATCTATCTATGCCTGTCTATACTGAACTCATCTTCCTGTGAACTATGCATGACAGTAGCTTTGGGTCCACAATATACAAAATCACAGAGAAAGCAAAAGTAAGACAACTCACTTCATACAAGTGACAAACACTATTTTGTAAGTTAAACTTGAAAAATCTAGAACTTGAATTTTTTATTGGAAAGTTTTATTATGCAATAATATCTCCAGTCTGGCCTTACCAAGCATTGCATTGAGATTGGGGAACATTTGTACCAAGAGAAATACAACAATGCACCTGACATTCTATACGTAACATCTTATCCAATACTCCACCAACTTGAAATCATCATTGATGTTCTTCTACAGTCATTTTTGCCAATAGTTACAAAATTACAGATAGAAGAAATAGTTTCTAGTAGCAACATTTTAAAATGTCATAAACTTGTCCACAAAGGCAGACCTACTGTGATTCTAAATGAGGTTCCAGTCCCTCAGCTTACTGAACCCTTAACAAAAATACCTATCTCCATCCCTCTTTTCAGGCTAGAAAGTTGGATTATGTTAAGTTGAAAAATGAGATGTGATTTTGAAGTGTGATTGTAATCTCAAAATAGGATTCTAGCTTGTATATTACATACTCTAGCAGCATTTATGCATTTTTTATTAGGTATTTTCTCTCCTCACTTCACCTCTAGCAGAAAATACCAACACAGAAAGTGCATACCAGAACTACTCAGTTGCTGTGAATTTGCCTTTCTTGAGGTGTTATTTTGTAAAGGTAATAACTTGTTTAGATTTACATGTTCAAAAATTTATAAATGTAAATCACAGTTCTCTAAAGCCTAGAGAAGGGAAATGACTTAGCAGCAGCATTTTCTTCACAACAAATCTGACTCATTTTATAGACAAGCCACCAAAAGAGTGAATGACTTGCCTGTGTTCACACAATTTGTAAATGTAGAGCTGAGACACAAATCTGAGTCTTCCATCTCATAGTACATGAAGTTCTCTATCCTCGAAAAGACATAGAATATTCTTCACAAGAATCTCCAAATTAAATTATACTCATTAAAATGTTAGAGTTTAGCATATTTGAAAATATACAAATTCTTTGAAAAGTGGTGATATGTGAAAATTAATGTATCCCATGTATATCTATATGTATGTATGTATATATATATATATGTATATATATATATATATCAGGATATTTGATTACACTGAATATCTTATTCTTGTATCCATTAAACTACAAAGACTTTATAGTGACTCAGCCACTTCTATCCCACAATACATAAAGACACATTCTGGTGTGCAGATTTATACACAGATTATCCAAGGAATGTCAGATTTCCATTTAGGACAAAAACAATTCAACTTCCTAATTTCACACATTTTAATGAACAGAAACAATGATAATAATGATAAACAAGTAAATCTCAAATTAATACATGCAAAATAATTGCTTCAGAAACTTGGAAGAAAATCAACTGCTAGCCCTCCATCATTGAATGTGAGAGAATAGCTGTGTTTTTTTTTCTTTCTGGTTACCTCAAAAATTCAAATATTCCAAAAAATAAGAAATATGGTCTGTTGCTTATATTATCCAATACTTCCATCTTTGGGAGATCATTTGAGATTTGGGAAATTTGAGAAATACAATAAAATTATGTGGACAATATTCCTTTTCAAAAATTGATTTGATGAATAAAAGATCATTAGCAAAATGAACTTTTAGACATCTTATATGCAAACCTGTTCAAATAGATGCCAGATACGGGAGATGATCCAGCTTCCCACCTTTCATGTATCATTCAGGCCCATAGCTCACATTGCTTAGATGAACCAGGAGTCACCAACTACAAAACATCGGCAAGATGAAAGACAACTGAGTCTTACCATCTGCTTTAGTGATATTCCCTCTAAACCACCAGGCATTGCCAGCTGACACACTGATGTGTCCTAATGATCCCTGAGCCTTGCTTGTCCTCTGCCCTACTAATGAACTGTATGCTTTCAATTGCTTTGCAGTGATCAACCTATATAGGTTGTCTCCCTCAATTTGAATGTAAGCTCCTTGAAAACAAGTGCGATCTTGCTTTTTCTATTTGTATACACAGGGTTTTCACAGTGCTTGGCCTATAGACCTGCCTATACTACTGGCATAGTAACTAATTAAAAATGCTTTTCATTCATTCTTTACTCATTCATGTGAATCCTCTGGAAAATTAAAAACAAAGAGAGAGAGCTCTAAGGATTGATTATCCAAGCACAAAAATGCCCTTCAAAATGCAAAACATTAAATTTGCTCCCCAAAGACACTGTTAAAGGCAGGGGGAAGGTTTTTATTTTAAACGTCATTTAAAGAAATTAAGAATGATCATGTGTTTGTATGAAGTGACCATGTACAAGTATGTGTACCAGGATGCTTATCAGCAGAACAAAAATCTTCACACTCTTGGGTAGAATAAAGGCCTTTTGTATTCCACTACTCCCTAGTATTTCTTCTTTGGCCCACTCCCTTCAATACCTTTCTAGCTGTCAGCTGATGGCCTAAACAGAATAGCAGTTTTCTGAAAGAGCAACCCTAGACTTCTCTTCAAATCAAATAATTTCTATAAAAATAAAAAAAACAGCACACTGCCTAGCACACAGTAGGTGCTACATAAATGCTTATTCCTTTTCATTCTCCTTTTACCTCCTCTTGACCATTCATATATATTTCTTTATTTCTCTACCTCTTCTTGTTATCCCTCTGAAAGTTGTTTCTTTCTCTGGCAGCAACCCAACTGAAGATTGCATTTTTAGTCTGGCAGTCTGCCTGCCAGTTCAATTGCTTTGGTGCAATTTTTTATTGTTTGATTTCTAGATGGAAAGAGCTGCCCTATTAAGCAAATAGCTGCTGAACCAAGAATGAAACTGCTCACCTTTTGGGGACTGGGGAGGGGATGGCTAATTGAAGGCTTTCTCTCTTTCTCTCATAAGTCATTTGGCTGTCTTCCTTTCCAGCTCTTTTTCCTTTATTGTCCCAGAGCTAATGCCACTTTCAGTTGGTCACTTTCTAGTTTCCTATCAGTTACTATAAGATGGTATACAGCCTTATTCAAGGGCTCTGGTTTTGTCCTATGTCATCAGTGGAGTTACAGTTCTGTCTGATGCTGATGTTGGCTAACTTCCAATTTATTTTGCTACTGCTTACTATTGGTCAGACAAATGCTACTGACTGGTCATATTATTATTATTTATAAGTAAAAGTAACATCTCATTTCCAGTCCCTTCTTTCTTCCTGAATTTTTTTTTCTTGGCCTTCATCTCTTTCTGTTTTCAGGGTTATTTTTTCCTTCCAAGATAATCACAGTTTTCCATCTCATCCCCTTCCTTCCCTCTTTCTTCTCTCTTCCCCTCTCCATTTCCCTTCCTTCCTTCTTTCCTTCCTTCCTTCCTTCCTTCCTTCCTTCCTTCCTTCCTTCCTTCCTTCCTTCCTTCCTTCCTTCCTTCCTTCCTTCCTTCCTTCCTTCCTTCCTTCCTTCCTTCCTTCCTTCCTTCCTTCTCAAAGTTATTAAATATCCACTGTATGTAAAACAGTATGTTAGTCACTGGTACAAAGTTTGGATAAACTGAGGACCTTATTCTCATGGAGCACACATTCTAATACAGGGATAAAACACTCATACAGATGATTAGAATGCTCAGTATCATGTGAGATGTGCGTTAGTGTGCTATGAAGCTAAGACTCTGTGATGTAACTACTGAGATTCTGACTTGATGGTTTTCTTTTCTTCACTTGGCAATGCTTTTGTGGGAGTTAATTGGTATCTGTGAACCACCTTGAGAGGCCACATGGCATCAAGGGAGTGATCTCAGAGTCAGAAGGACCTGGATTCAAGTCTTGTTACTGATATGTATGAGGTCATGGAACCTCAGGCAAGTGACTGAACTGCTCAGTGATCAAGATAAAGCTAAGATTTTAAATTAAGCCATCAAACTGTAACTGTAGAGAGAATTTCCATATTTGACGTCTCCTGTACTAAATAACTCAGTTCTAGACCCAAAAGGCTCAGAACAGCCTAAATAAAGATTATTATCACCCTTTCCTTGTGGCTTACAAACCAAGAACATGATGCCTTGTGCATGTTATTGGTCACCAATTTCTTGTGACCTGTGCTTTTTTTTTGTAATAAAAACTTCCCTTTATAAAGGTATTTACTGTTTTGGTTCACTGACATAAAATTTATATTTCTTAGAGAGGAAAGGTTTAAAAAAAAACCTTTTTCTTTCCACCAGTATGGTATGGTGCTCTAGGTTCTAGTAACCCTCTCTGGGAACACCTGTATACTGAAATAGGCCACATGTTGCCAAAGGTTATTCCAAAAACATAATAATAGCTAAAACTCCTTCCATAATTGCCATGAATATCTACTATCAGAGATATAGCAAGAATACAATTTTTAAAAAGCTTGCTATCTTAGTTATTAGTAAAATCATTCCCAGAAAAAGAATTTAATGAATTAAGTCTCTTGGACCAAATATATCTTACCCCTCCCCCAACTGAACCTCCTCTCCCCAAACTCCTGGTGATTGCTAATCCAAAACAACCTCAACAATAGAAATAAAACAAATAAAAGCCTGATACAATTAGTATTTTCAAGCAAGTGAAGCATTGCTTCCAAGGTTAAAGTTTGCAGCATGGGCACAGAAGTCAATAAAAAATGTAAGACTCATAGCTCATAAATATCTTTCTGAAAGTAGGACTGAGAGTCACTCTGTCTGGAGAGAATAAATATGTATTTGTTTTGACTTTTCAAGTTTCTGCTGAAGTCCTTCTACACCCATTTGAGGTACGTCACTGGTGATGGGATTCCTGGTGACAGTTTAGTGGGATGGTGCAATGTGCCAAGGCACTCAGCTTGGATTCTTGTGGTACTATCCAGCCCTTACTCTGACCTGCCATGTTGTAGAAATGTGACACCGGTTACAAAGAGAACAAGGAGAGAGAGAGATGAATTTGTATAATTTTATCCTGACTTCTAGGAAAACCATTCAAAGTAAATGCTTCACCAATCCTGAATGTCATAACGTACTTCAATGGATAACAATCCATTCACTGTTACAGACCATAGCCCATCTGTGTCTTTTTATCCTAACATCCATTCGTCTCACCCACATTTTCCCCTAGGACTCTGAGGTTCACAAAACACTTTCTGCTCAATAGCCCTGTTGAGATAGGAAGCACATTTATGAACATTTTACAGAGGAGGAAACTAAGATTCAGAGAAGTTGACTATCTTACATGGTATCATATAACTAATAAGTGTCAGAGGTGGTGATGACTAGTCCCTTAACTCTAATGTTAGGTTTATTTCCACTAGAAACTCTAAGCCCGGGTAATACTGCCTTTTCTTAGTCTGCTGACATGGTGCAGGATATCACTGCTTTGCCAAATGAGTCCACTGAAAATTCATGTTTCTAATCTTATATTCATTTGAAATTCTATTTTATTTTAGATATAATTTAAGCTTACCTAGGATCAGGATTGTTTTAGTATCTGGCATAAAGTGGAAACTTAATCAATACTTACTCTATTAATACCACCATCCTCCCAGTCACAGACATGCATGTTAGGTGTCATCTCTCCCCTCCCTCTCCCCTATATCCAATCCCTTGTCAATTTTGTTTCTCCCTTCATAAACTCTCTCCTATATAACCCTTTACTGTACCAATGCAGGGCCCGTATAACCTCAGGTCTGCACTATTAGATCATCTGCTGATTGGTCGGCCTTCCTACCACAAACCTCCCCCTACTCTAATCCATCCTCCACTCAGCTGTAAAATTGATTTTCCTAAAGCATAAGTCTGACCATGGCACTCCCCCATCCATTTAATCAGTTACAGTGGCTTCTTATAGACTCAAGGATCAAATGAAAAACGCTTTATTTGGTTTATAAAGCCCTTCATAACCTGACCCCTCTTTGTCTTTACAGTCTTTTTACACTTTACTCCCCAACCCCATATATTTTGTGATTTAGTTATACTGGCCTCCTTGCTGTTCCTTGCACATCTCCTGACTGAGCATTTTCACAACTGTCCTCCAGGCCTGGAACACTCTCTTTCCTTATCTCTCTCTCTTACTTCTCTGAATTCCTTGAAGTTTCCGCTAAATCCCACTTTCTTCAGGAAGTCTTAATCCCTGAGATTATTTTCAGTTTAGCCAGTAGATATCTTGTTTATACATAGACATTCTCATGTAGTCTCTTCTCCCTTCTCTCCTTTCTGCTCCCTCCCCGCATTCTCTGCTCCTTAGAAAAGAAGCTTCTTGAGAGCAGGGATTGTCTTTCTTTTATCCCCCACATTTAGCACAATGCCTGAAACTTAGTAGATACTTAATAACTGGCAGTTGATTGATCAACTGACTTAACTGAGTCCTTGCCACAGTAATCTTTTGATTCTTTCCTAATGATCACATTCTTCACAGCAGCTGTTCAAAACATTTTGTTACCTTATTAAACCTTCTATATTACTTTTTCCATCTCCCTCTTAGCTGAAGACCTTGACTTACACTATATTGGGAAAAGAGAGACAAGTTTCCTCCTTTCTCTACTCTATACCTCAAAACTTCTTGATATCATGACCCTTTATCCCCTCTCTGTTTCAGTCTCTGACAAAGAATTGACTTTTCTCTTTATTAAGGAATATTCTCTGTCTTCCTTTGTTTTCAACTTTTCCCTGATATTTTGGTAGCTTTGTCCTTCAATAGGCTGATTGTGATGGCCAAAATGGATGAATGGATTATGTTTCGGCTTTAGAAGAAATTTGGGAGATTAGGGAAGGGTGAAATAAAATTATATACATCCACAGTCACCCACACACATTCCCAGAGGATGGATTTTTATGTAGCCTTCAAATCACCCAGGCAAAGAGGAGGAGAAGAACTTGAACTCAGTTTCTTTAAATAAACAATGCAAACATTCCCCATGTAGGGAAGGGGAAGATTATATCTATGCCTAAAGCAGCTCTAGCAGCAGATGACTTTTCTTCCTACTTCCTTACACCCCAATAAAATAAATTGGTTAATAATGATTATACTCACTCCTTATGAACTCCTGGCTTCTAATTCTGGTTCTTCCACTAATTAACTGTGTGACTTGTAGTGAGTCATTTCCCCTCAAGGCCTAAGCTGTTGTTCAGTCATTTCAGTTGAGCAGTCATGTCTGGTTCTTCATGACCCCATTTGGGGGTTGGTTTGGATTTTGTTGCAAAGATACTGGAGTGGTTTGCCATGTCTTCTCCACATCCTTGTCCAGCTCATTTTACAGATGAGAAAACTAAAGCAAACAGGGTTAAGCCTAGGGTCACATAGCTAGTAAGTTCAGAGGCCAGATTTGAACTCAGAAAGATGAGTCTTCCTGACTCCAGGCCTGATTCTCTATCCACTGAACCACTCAGCTGTCCCAAGTTATTGCTTCTATAAAATGAGGGCAGAGATATTGGATTAAATTATTTTTAAATTTCCTTAGTCAACAAGATTAAGGCTCCCATGCTAACAACTTATTTCATTAAAGACTCTGCAACAGAAATGTTTAGAATGACAGAATGTTAGAAAGGTTTCCAGGGTTTAGAACTAGGAGAAATTTTGACATCATCTTAGCTAATTTTATGTGAGGTAACTGAAATGAAAAGAGGGAAAATTTCTTCCCCAAGACCTCACAGTAGATTTGAACACAGGTATATAATCCAAACCCATTACTCTTTAAATTATGTTGTGCAGAAAGTTAAGGAGCTTAGAGACCATCTATTTCAGATGAGGTAACTGAAGTCCAAAGAAGATGGCAGATGAGGTAACTGAGGTCCAAACAAGGTAGGGGGTGATGTGCCAGGCACTGTGGTAAGTACTTCCCCCATTAGACATACAGTATGTTAGTCAATTCTATATAATTCAACTCTAATAATGATCTCTAAAGTATATATTAAGATGTACAAAGCACATACTATCTTATTTGAATGTCACAAAAAGCCTTAGAATATTGTCTCTCCACCCCACCCACAGTACCTTGAGGGAAGGTGATAAGAGACTGCTCATTTCATTTGCACAGTGATCTCACAATGAGGAAATTCCCTCTACCCATACAGGTTGCTTCTTGCTTTTCATTTCTGGTCTCGAAGAGTGTTCTGGAGTCACTGAAAAGTGGTCATACCTCAGTGTTGGGAAAAAAACTGAACCCACATTTTCTTGGCAGAGGTCTGTTCTCTATCCACTATGCAATTCTGCCTCTTGTAAAGTAGTTCCTACAGATATTATTGTCCTTATTTTATAAATAATTCAATTGAAGCTTAGAGAAGCTAAGTGACTTGCTATGGTCATAAAGCTAGTCAACATCACAAGTGGAATTTGAACCCATTTTCCTGACTCTAAGGCCTGCATTCTGTTTACTATGCCACAAAGAACCAAAAACTTATTCCTAATCAAATGCATCTTCCTCTCTACAATGTTATAGTAAGATATATATATATGTGTGTGTGTGTGCATATGTATGCAAAATAAAGATATAGAGCTTTATTATATTTACATATATATATGTAATGCACATCTAATTCTCACATTGAAAAAGTCTTGTGTATTTAGCAAACTGTTCTTCAATACTGTTTTTGCTTTCGGTACTAATGCCAAAGGGCCAATTCCTGACTGTTGGTCCTTGCCCTAGGGTTCACTCATGATACTGAAATTTGGAGTATTGCTCTGCTCATTAAAAACGCTGGTGCACTAATAGTTCTTCGTTAAGACTGCACTTCCTCCTTTCCCTTTTGTCCATCCAATGGATCAGGTTATAATCACCAGAGAGAGATGCTAACAAACCACACCAGGTCATGTAACATGTCAAGTGACCCTGAAAGCATGCCACTTGGAAAAACCACTCAAGTTCTCACTGCCTAATTCGCAATCTGTCAAGGCAAATATCTGATGCACAGTTAAGATAAACACCCAAAGCTTAGGTCTTCAAGGACTTTTCAATTTCCTTTGGTTTGCAAGTTTGGAAACTGAATAGTTCAGCATATCTCTAATAAAAAATCATCTCCCAGGGCTCCTTCTCTATGTAGGCAAAATCAAATTAACTTTAAACAGAAGAGGTTAGATGCATACATAAAGGAGGTATCAAACTGTAACATCCACTCCCTCCAGCTCTCTAAGGCCTGCTAATATCTGCCCGAGAGAGAAATTCAAATATTAACTTCACCCCAAATCACTCCGCAAAAAAATCTAACTAGGAGTACAGTTTCCAAAAGGGAATGGCATTGAGTAAATTAACCCATTGCACTAACAATATTTCCAATGAGGCTATGTTTATTTCCTCTCAATTTTTATATAATATTTTCCGAGTCAACAGAATGCTGGGCACTGTACACAGCAAACAAATGATGAAGAATTCCTGGTCTGGGAGCCAGACCATTTGTTTAAATTAGGGAATCCCCTGTGTAGGCATTGAGGAGTTAAAATGATCAGAAAGCAAGGCAGGACCCCCAGCTGTCTCGTGCTAACCACATAGCTTTCTTCGACTGATGATGCATTGCACTAATATATCCTCAAAGCACTGTTGCTATAATGTATTGCGGTAATACATCAGCAAAATGCTCTGGCTTATATGATATATTAATGTGTTGATGTAGAAATGGTAGCCAGGGGCATGCTTTGAAGACCTAATTTCTAAAATCCCATATTAAATGATTATTATACCCCTTTTTTGTTGGTCTGGGAGATATATATATTTGGGTTTTGTTATTGTTAGGTTTGGGGTGCTTTTTCTTTTCCCAGTCAAGAAAAGGAAAAGGAAAAACATCTGGAAAAGGGTCATTATCGGTATGAACCAGAAAGAACATGAAGATTTTGTTAAGATGCTTCTTAGAGAAAGAGGAACACGGAAGGGTCAGAGAGTTACAGGCCCAGTGTTAAGCTGTACTCACCATTGAATTGGTAGAAGTAGACATACGTTCTAGTACCAGTTTGGCCACCTCGCTGCCATCTATTTAGATATATGACTCTAGGTAAAGACTTCATTCTTTCTAGACTTCATTGTCTTGACTTAAAAATGAGAAGACTGAACAAACTGTTCTCCATTCTATGGATGCTGAATTTTGGAATCCTGTAGTGGTTATTTTGACCATTTCTGTGCATTTATGATCATGAAAATGATATTCATTCATTACCATCTCCATCATCATCATGACAAGCTCTACATTTTTTTTAGACTCTATGGTTCTGTGCTCCGGGAATTTCTTCTATTCACTTTTTATTTCCCCTCTTCACCTATCTCCCCCTTCTCTGGTATTCACAGAAAAGAAATTACACATTTTTCAGAAAAGATGTAGATAACAACTTCTTAAAAAACACCGCACAATTCATTAGATATCCATTTCTAACTCAATAATCCTGCTTTTTTTTTTTTTTTTTTTTTTTTTTAAGGATCATCTACAATGCTACCATTGCTGGGATGCATCTTTGTGATTTTTGGTGCACAGTAGATTTAAGTGTAATAACATGCCTTCATTTTTAGGTAAATTGTGCTTTCTCTTCAATGTAATCATTGTTCATGCCCTGAAATTGAAATGTGCCTAATAAAGGGTGTACTATCATTTTTTGTAGGACTTGTAACCTGAATTATAAGGGGAGATTATTTATTTATTTTTTATGTTTCATACACATTGTATGGGCTTGTAAGACTTGTAGCCTGAAATACAAGGGGAGATTTTTTATTTTTTTATGTTTCATACATACTATATTGGTTGGAAAAGGATCCCAATTTATAATACAGATCAGTATATAAAAGAGATTATTTATTATAAGAAAGGATTCTTTGTTTCACAAAAAGTTTAACCATAGCATTACTCTAAATAGCAAGCATGTCCATTGCACTGATCAATGATTTTGATCCATGAGAAGTCAATTAATGTGTAACTTCTTAGTAGTATATCTATGGTACAGGAAAAGGTACTCCACTCCCTGATCAGAGTTTAGAAAGACTCTGAATATAAAATATTGAAATTAATTTTATTTTTGCCCTGTTTATAGAGCATTTGAATCTTTTGAGAGTGACGTGGTACACATAAAAATATTAGCAAGCATTGCTATATAGTATTTTAGTTTGTGAAATCTGATCCTCACAGCACTCTGAGAGGTAGGTGCTATTATTATCTTTATGTAATAGATAAGTAAACTGAAGCTAACAGTGACTTGCTCAGGGCTACAAAGCACATAAGTGTTTGAGGGAGGATATGAACCCCTAAGCACATGGGTGTTTGAAACACACATGTTCTCCATTATATATCTTGTCACCTTTAACTTAGAAATAGATTTCTTTAGAGACGAGATGACGTGCTTTATTTAACTTTGGCTCTTCCTCAGCTCAGTAGGTATTTAATTAATGTTTGTTGAATTAATTGGTGAAGATAAACTATCCAGGATATTGTATTCTGAGTTAGATGCCTCAGATGGGCAATATTCAGTAGAGCATTTGTGTATTACAGGGGTGATGAAACATGAAATCAGAGTCATTTCTTTATTTGTATATTAAATGAAAACCTATGGACCACAAAATCCCTCATTCTTCCATTCTACATTGCCTACCCAGTATCTTGCATATCAAGAAATGTTGGATTGACTTGATTTATAGTTGCCCTAAACAAATGAAAAAAAATACTCACTAGTTATGTAGATGTTTTTTACTTACAAAAGACTTCAAATACCAACCTTCCTCCAGACAAATTTTTATAAATCTGATATAAACATAGAATGCTTCTAGATTTTTTTCACCATATTTCTGGTTATATAAATTGAGACAGCTCTTCAGTGCAAGTAGCATTTTAAACAAATTTTGCCCTACTATCTTTAGGATATTAGTTCCATTTTGAAGCACACTAAAAAAAATCTTTATATATAGATATATATGTATACATACATCTATACACATATATACTTATATATATACATAATGGTATATATAGATGAAAGAATGATTCATATTTATTAAAAACAGGAGAATATTAAAATCTCAGATTCCTTTGGAGTTATAAGGCAGCAGGTCTTGCCAAAGAGATGCACACTCCAGTTCTTGGTCATAATTTCAAAGGCACTGTATTATATTTAATAGAGTCCTGGGTTCAAATCCCACTTCAGACATTTATTATCTGACAATGGACACACCACATACTTTTTTCTGCCTTGGTTTCTTCATTTGCAAAATTAGGGAAATAATAACATGTTCCAGGGTCATTAGGGAGATCAAATAATCTGATATATGTAAAATTCTTCACAAAATTTTAAATATAAATAACAGGTTTTGTTATTACTCTGACCCCCACTCATCATTCTCTTCCCTGAAACCCTACAGCAAAACTGGCAGGAGCATAGAATTTAGACCAGTAAGAAAACTCAAGATCATTTAGTTCAACATCCACTTTTATCTAATGTGGAAATTGACATCTTTTTGTTAACACAAATAAGTAGCAGAGCTGAAAATTTGTATCTTTTGACTCAGAATCCAGAATTATTTTCCTTAGTCCGTAGTACTATACTTCTTCCCTTTCACTGCCTAGAGAAAGTTATCTGCTTTCTCCCTCAGTCTTCTGACCACCTTTTCATTTCTCAGCTTCTAAAAATAACAATCTGATATCTGACCTCACTTCTAAAACCACCAGGGTCCCCACTTTTTTTTTTAACTGATTAATCTGATGGCCTTTTCTGAGGTTTTATCCTTCTGAATCTCATACAGCTTTTGACAGGCAAATAATAGCACCTCCTAAATACCCTCTTTGCTATTCACTTCCATCACAATGCTTTTCTGGCTCTCCTCCACCTGTCTGACAACTCACTCTGTGTCTTTGATGGTTTATTATCCCTGTCCTGCTCTCAGAAGCTAGATGTTTTCCAAGGATCTTCTTTACACCCTCTTCCCATTGATATTTGAAATTTTAAGTGTCTCAAGGAAATCTATTATGATTTCCCCTAAACCTACTCCCTTTTTTAAACTTCCCAGAACTATTATCTTCCTGTAACTCACTCAGAATAGTAACCTTGAAATCATGTATGATTTTTGCCTCTTGATGTACCACATACACTATCCATTGCTTGGAATGTTGTAGATTGTTATCCTTGCTTCCAGTATTTTTTCCTCTTCTATCCATCCTTCATTACTCCCAAAATACTCTTCATAAGGCATAGATATAAATTGAGTATTTCCTATGCAAAAAAGTACTTCAATCACTCCCTCAAACTTCAATGATATTTCATATAAACATAAGTGTGGCATTAAGAACTTCCACAATTCAGCAGCAACTTGTCCCCTTAATAGATTTGTTTCATATGACTTTTTTTCATGTATTTGGCCTAACAATAAAATTGGGCAGTTTGCTATTCAGCAAACAGATCACATATTTCTTATCTTTATGCATCTGAACAACCTGTAGTTCAAGCCTAAAATGTATTCCCTCTTTTTCTCTCCTCATAAGAACCCTTATTTTCCTTCAAGGCTCCATCCAGATCCCAATAATTTCTTGAGGCCATCCCATATATTCCAGCTGTTAATTCCTGTTTCCGCTATGAATTATCTCATATCTACTTATATGTTCTATAATACAAGTAAAGTATAAAATCCTTGAGGGCAGAGTTTGCTTTTACCTTTGAGTGTATAGAACTCTAACTCAGCTCAAATCACTGATGTCGTAGGAGATTCATAAGTATTTGCTAAACTGAACTAAAGGATCAAACTTCAGAAACTAACGGAGATTTTGCTGTCATAAACACTAAAGAAGTTTGATATTATTCTCCCCCCTGCTATAGGTGATATGAATAGTAACAGAATAACTCTGAGAACTGCTCTAATTTTTGGTCCAAATAGTTTCCTCTGGATTGTGAAATGACTTGGATATACAGATTCACATGCTATTCAATAAAATGACCAAAGTTTCCATTAACAGGTAGCTAACCACAATGACAATAAACATTTAATAAGCGATTATTCTTATTTTTCCTAATACATTGTGAACTCCACAAGAGCAAGACCTTCCTTTTGCCTTTCTTTCTATCCCCAGCATTTGGTGCCTGTAACATAGTGGGGAAATAAATGTTTATTGACTGATTAAGTAAGTGTATACCATATGGCCAATAATGTTTTAGACACTGAAGAAACAAAGACAAAATGAAAGAAGGGCCTGAACTCAAGGATCTTATATTCTATAAATGAGATATCTGTAAGTAGTTTAGCAGAATACCTGGCATACAGTGGTGCTCAACAATTTTTTTTTATATGCCATCACTTGTGTAGTGGTAGAACATGATCATATTATTGGTACATCTTCCACAAAAGCCAATAATATACCTATATGCATATATGGTATTGAAGAACACTGACATATGCTCATTAAAGGTCACATTGCTTTGTGCACCAAAAATGTAGGGCGGGGGGGTGACCTAATGCTTTCTTAGAGAAGAAATCACTTTTAAAAATAGAAGTTAATTATGCTGTTTGTGATGTGCAAGATTGCCATCTATTTACTCTAAGTACTTCTTTTGTATACAGTCTTTATAGTGTCTGAACTATGTTTTCTTGAATCTTTTTGGAATCATTTAATTACTTACATGTTAAGATATAATCTAATAAAATTGGTACATGCCTTTCTTTATGATTGGAAAATAGAAAAATGATTTCTGGATTCTTTTTTAATTAGTAAAAGGTTTTGATCTTTTTTAATGGCTTAAATTCTTAAATGGAAATCCTACAGGGAAGACTCCAAGTCCCTTCTTGCTGAGAGAAGAGTCTGTGTACAGAGGTTATCAGATACTCTACAATATCGTCCTTTTGGTCTTTATAACACCCAATTAACACCAAACAATCTTCCTTTGACTCTATGAAGTACTCTAATCTCTGCTGGATACATAAGAGTTTAGAAGCATTTCTGAAAACAGAGAAATCCAAACCACAGCTTGGATTAGGAGATCACAGACATTCCATTTTTTAGATGAGTTTTCTCCTAAAACTATATTCTAGTCTTACCAGATCACATAGTATAGAGCAAGATGGTGTGGGTTTAGGAGACACGAAAAGAAAGGGAGAGAGAGAGAGCATGCCTTTTGCCATTCTGGTTATGAACCTATGAGCCTCTTTTCAGAATAATTTTTTATTTTTTTAAAAATTTTTTTAATTCATAAAATAAAAGACATAGGACTATGAAGGGAAGCTAAGGAGTGCAGTGGATAGAATGCTGACCCCAAAGTTAGGAGGATCAGAGCTCAAATCTGGCCTCAGACACTTACCAGCTGTGTGATCCTTGACACTTAAGCCTGTCTGCCTTAGTTTCCTTATATGTAAAATGAGCTGAAGAAGGATCTCCATGTATCTTCATGTATATATGAGGAGGACAACTTTTCATGGTTATTTTCTGACTTCAGAAACTACTATGTCTTGATTTTTTTTAGCTGATTTTGTTTGTATTTTTAAATTAGCATATCATGGCATGACTATCATCATATAATAGGGAAATGATTACTAAATGTAGGTAAGTAGGTCCTAAACTCAAGAACCCTACATTCTATAAATGTGATATCTGCAAATCATTTAGCACTGTACCTGCCATATAGTAGGTGCTTAGTAAATGGTTTTTTAATGGTCACCAGATATGCAGAGACATACATAGCTACATTAATAATGGGTAAGGAGTCAGGGGTCATGGAGGATTCTGTATAGACAGAGGGAGTAGGTCCGGAAAAAGGAGTGTATAATTCTACAAGGTATGTCACATCATTTCCTGATTTCCCCTAACCATAAGTCATAATAAAATGTCCTAAATTTATGTTACATTTAAAGTTTTCAAAGTGCTTCACATATATTACCTCATTTAATCAGTTGGTCAGTAAACATTTACTAAGCACTTATTATAGACCAGGTACTGTGCTGAGTCTTGGAGATATAATGGAAAAAAATCAGTCCTTGCTGTCAAGGAGCTCACAGTCATTTATCACATGCTCACTTTTTGGGCTAGATAGAATAGGGATTAATATGCCCATTTTATAGAGGAAGAAATTGAGACTTAAAGAGGTTAAGCAGTAACTAAGAACTAAGGTCACACAGCTAGGACTAAAATTCAGGTCCCCTTACCTTAACTACAACGTTCTACTAGTTAATTCCTCTTTTGGACTCCTACAACACTTTCTTCTTTCCTATCTTTTGGTAGACCAAAAATTGCTTATACTTGAAATACTTGTTTTATTTTAAGTCTGTGTACATACCAGAAGACAACTGGTAAATTGCCATGAAACTTGTCAAAATTACATTTTAAATTCTTACATTAAGGTTAAATTTGAATATGAAGTGAGGAGGAATACGCATCTTAATAAATTCAGAAAGAATCCTCTTTCTTTTCCTTTTATGACAAAATGGTTCTCCCATGCCATCTTCCTCCTCCTCACCCCCCCACCTCCCCATTCCCCAGTGTCATACAATTAATTCCTTTTCAGCAGTGGACTGATAAAAACCAGCCATCAATTGGGAGTAGGATATGGTGATGAATTGAGCATTGTGCTTTTGAAACTTGGTTTGGTTTCCTGTTTTATTCAGTATTGTATAACTAACTGATGACTTATGATAAATACTTTCAGTCTCTTCCTTGGATCTTAAAAAATTTTTTCCAGATTTTAAGTACCAGCAGTTTGGATTACCAGCAAATAGTTTAGGAAGAGAAAAGAGTCGATTATAAGTATAATGTCTTATCTCCCTGACTTAACTGTGAGCTCTTTGAGGGTAGAGACTGTGTTATTAAGAGAACAAGGTATAGAAGTGAAAATATCAGTCAACAAGTTTTTTTTTCTTAAAACCTATATGTCAGATACTGTACTGAAAACTGGAGATACAAATAAAGTTTTACAAAGTGGTGGCTTCCCCTGAGTTCACATTCTCTTGAGGAAGATAATATTAATTAAATAGTGATGTACCTATAAGTAGGCTGTAAATGGAAGCTGATCTCAGAGGGAAGGTACTAACTGTGAGGTGAGGCTTCGGGAGTGGGGAGACTAGGGAAAACCTCTATAGAAGGTGCGATTTGGGCTAAGTCCTGAAGGAAATCAAGGAAGTTAGGAGGCAGAAGTGAAGGGAGAGAAAGAATGCAAGGCATATAAGGAAAGCCAGTCCAGATAGAGAGGAGTGGAATAGCATTGTGTGTAAGGAGTAACAAGCAGATCATACTTGGATCATAAATTGCATAGCAGGGAGTATGATTAAGAAGATTGGAAAGGCATAGAGGGACTAAGTTTTGACCTGTTTAAAAGCTAAACAGAATATTTGATTTTGGAAATCAGGAGTTGCTAAGATTTTGAATGGGGAGTCATATTGCCAGACTTGAACTCTACAACCTGAACTTTATCAGCTTACTGGAAAATGGGGAGGAGTAGGGAAAGACTTGAAGATGGAAGACTAATTAGAGAATTAATGGCAATAATCCAGAAGAGATGTGATGAGGACTTACAAAAAGGTGGAAATTATGTGAAAGAGAAGAGAATACAGACAAGATCTTTGAGAGAAGAAATGACAAAATTTGACAACATATGAGTGAGTGTGAGTGACAAGGATGCTGAACCTCACAAATCTGGGTGAGGATGTTAGTGGTATCCTTAGCAGAAATAGTAAGGTTGAAAAGAAGAAAGTTTTTTTCCCCCAGAAAGATAATGAGTCTTGCTTTAGATATGTTCAGTTGAAAATACCTATAGACCATCCAGTTCAAGATATGCAAAAGGTACTGATGTAAGACTGGAACACAGGAGAGATAGGAGGTTTGGGTATATCGATGTGGAAGTTATCTTAAGGAGATGATAATGAAATTGCCTAGCGAGGTCTAGAGAAGAAAGAAAACAGAGACTAGGACAGAGATTTGGTGGATACCTGTGTTTAGTGGGCATGACTTGAATAATTGTCCATCAGAGAAGCCTGGTAAGTCTTCATATGAGTGTAATGCTAAAGGAATTTGAAGATCTTCCCTGCCCCTTAATAGACCTATGTAACCTGCTTTGAGCTTTGGCACAACCTAAAGCCTGAGTCATATAGAACTGATCATGGAAGGAGCTTGCCCAAGGGGCGGAGCAGAAAGGGTGCAGCAGGCAGAGAATGGGGGACAGAGCTGAGGGAAGGCAGAAGGCAGAGCAGAGCAGAGCAGCTAGAGTGGGAGAGAGAGGGGCATGTTGCCTTAGGGAGCTTGTTTGTGGGTAGGCCTGATGGAGCAAAGGCTTGGGGATGGCAGTCCTCCCTCTATTGGTAATGTGTACAAACTTCATTGTTACTATGGTGGAATGGGCTTTCTGGTATCTGAATAAATGTCTTGGTTCTATCTTTGAGGAACAGAGTTTATATTTTGCGAATTTACCCTGGAAATACACCTGCATATCCATAGAGGCTGCTTGGGTATCACATTGGTGCCACGATGAGAAGAGGGACAATTAGGAGAGAGCAGGGTCATGGAAACCTAGAGAAGAGAAAGTACGTGGCAGATGGTGATCCACAAGGTCAAAGTCTTCAGAGAGGTGAAGAATGATGGATTAGAGAAGAGAAATCATACATATCTCCATGACTGAAATAGGTTTTATTTTTGTTCTATGTATCATCAAACGTAAGTACAGTCACAAAGAGGGTCAAAAATTGAAATGTACTGTCTCATTTAGTTACTCTTCTTTCTCCTTAAAAATTCTCTGGGATATCTGCTTCTGCATAGTGTTTAATGGAAGACAGGACAGGCACGTGAACTTATACAAACACCAAGGCTACTCTGTCCATAATTATAGTGCTGAGCCACCTGCTTCACTGAGCGTCACAGGAAAGCTGGCCTTGGTTCTAAGGTGTTTCTGATATTAGTGCTAAGAAAAACATTATGTTCTGGGGGAAAAATGGACAGAATAATAAAGGAGTTTGGTTTTTTCAATCTTCATATGTACTAAAAGTTACAAGAATATTCATGGAAAACAGCTGGAAGATTGTAACATTTTGTTACTAAGATCACGTTTTGTATTCAAATTCTAGAGTACCTAGAATGTCAAAGGATTTTATTTATTTTTTTTCTTTTCAACTTTTATTGATGTTTTTTGTTTTTATTACATAACATTCATTTTTCAGATAAGCTAAATACACCGATATTCTTTTGTTGAAAATAACTACAAAACAAATAATGGTGGAAAATGAAGTTTTTTTAAAAAGTAGTTCAAGATCATAAATATAATAGAAAACGAGTAAAATTGTTTGCATCTATAAAGTTGCTTATACATTTTTTGTATTTTACAATAGGAGATTCAATATGATAAAGTGTCATATACTTTTTTTTATTTTCTATTGTTTATTTATTTTTAGTTTTCAACATTCATTTCCACAAAATTTTGTCTTACAAACTTTCTCCCCATCTCTCAATATCTTGAATTCTGATTACCCCTTCCCTCAATAAGTTCTCCATTCTATCACACCAATCCCTTCCCTTGTCCCCTTTTTCTCTCTTTTCTTGTAGGGCAAGATAGGTTTCTATACTCCATACCTTGTATTTCTTATTTCCCAGTTGTATGCAAAAACAATTCCCAACATTCATTCCTAATACTTTGAACTGCAACTTCTCTCCCTTCCTCCCTTCCAAACCATCCCCACTGAGAAGGCAGGCAATTCAATATAAGCTGTATAAGAGTGGATTTTATGATTAATGACAAATTTCTTTGGGTAAGCTGTTTATCTCTAACCAGACAAAAATTAAAATAGACTGAATATTCTATGTTACATCTCCTAGAGAATGGAAAGGTTTAAGAATTTGGGTTGTTTATACCAGTGAAGAAGAAATCTAATCACTGACTTTATTTACTATCTTTATATTTCTGCTTTCACAGAATCTCTGGCTTTTGCATATTTCTCTCCACTATCACAGCAGCATGCTGGTTCATGACTTCATAAATTCAAGGCTGGACTATTGCAGGTTGATCTCCCTGGCTCAAATATATTCCACCCTCAACTTGTCTGCCAAAGTGCTCCTCCTAAAGTATAAGTCTGACCACGTTACTACCTCTACTCAATAAACTTCAGTGGCTCTCTTTTACCTCCAGAATAAAATCTAAAATGTTGTATTTGGCTTTTATAGCACTTCACACTTGTCTCCTTACTACTTAACTACCCTCAAGATATTCCATGATCTAGTTACATATTCTTGAATTTTCTTGTATGTGAAACTCTTTCTCCTGACTTTATGCCCTTTCACTTACTATGAATCTATCTCATCATCTGTGTCCTGAATTTTTCCAGATTCAGCTCAAATCGCACCTATCTTTACTATATCCCCTATCCCCACTGCTAGTGTTCTGTCTTTGATATTACCTTCAATTTACACTATATATGTATACATGTGTGTGTATGTATATGTTATTTGAACATTGTCTTCCCTAATACATTGTGAACTCCTTGAGATCAGCAATCACTATTATTGTTGGTCATTATAGTCTTCGTTTATATCCCCAGGGCTTACTGTTTGGAACACAGCTGGCATTTAATAAATGCCTGTTCCTTTTCTAACTCAGGATCCAAAGTTTTTATATATTAGCCAAAAGCTATGGTTGTTGCTGAGTCATTTGGGTTGCACCCAATTCTTTGTGACCCCTTCTGGGATTATCTTGGAAGAGATACTAAAGTGATTTGCCATTTCTTTCTCTAGCTTATTTTACAGATACGGAAACTGAGTCAAACAGAGTTAAATGAATTGTCCAGGGTTAAACAGCTGGTATGTTTCTGAGGCCAGATTTGAATACAGATCTTCCTGACTCCAGGCCTGGTGCACACTATGATGCTTGCTGTGCTACCCCTATGATAGTTTGAAATTATATCACAATAATTCATAATTATGTGGTACTTTTCTTAAAATATCTCATAAAAGGTGCAACTGTTATTTATTCTACTTTATGCATGATAACATGGAGTCTCAGAGAGGTTAAGAAACTTGCCCAAGGTCAGATAGCTATTAAGAGTTGGCTTACTATATGACTCAGACTCATTTGTTATGCCTATAAAATCTACGCATTTTCTAGTCGACCACACTAAGCTAGAACAACATGTAAAGAAAGGTCATTCTAGACATGATAGAAAAAATTGTATTTCTGATTTCATAAACTGTAAAATGTGTATTATTGGCTTTCTGAGAAAATAGCCTCAAGGAAATAAAAGATATTTTGAGAATATCATCAGATTATTAAATTTACTCAAATGTCTCTATGGTCAAAATAATTTCAACTTTAAAAACAATAAGAGCATTTTAAATTTAATTTTTCCATACACAATTCTCAATTGAAAAGAAATCCTTTCATGTGACTAGCACTTTTTGTTATAAATGTTGTTAGGTAGATCACCTTAACATTTAAATTACAAAATAAAAGCAAATTTCACAACATCTAGATTAAAATACTATTATAAGAAAAAACACAAAAAAGTATAAGTAGAAATAAGTCAAAATTCAGGAGTACTTAAGAGAGCTATTAAGATTAATTAATGCACATGATTTGAATATTTTCCCAATTCTCTATTATCTCTACATTTTGATTCATTAAAAGTTAATATCTATTTTTACATGAAATATATGTATATATTTTTTTAATCTAAAACTGTCTCCCTTAGGAAAATAATGTACGAGAGCTTATTAGATGTGGTGCATCCATATCTTTAAGACAGCAAATTTTAATGTTTTGCCCATAGAAAATTTCACTAGATGATACCGAGGTGAAGGGGGCGTCTTGAAATTCTCCATTTAATGACTGCAAAAGTTCAGTGCCCTCAAGCCTGGCTCACTTCAGGTTTTAAGGAAAACATAAAACATTCCCTTAAATTTCAGAGGGAGGAACTCCTTTCTTGCCCATCAGTTAAAGTTCCATTTGTTTTAAATGTAATGCATATGAACTGAAGAGATGATATCTGAATGGCACTTCAGATAGGTGAATTTTAACTTGGTTGAACAAACAAGACTGAGAAGTGTTAATTAGTAGAATAATGCCAACATATAGGGAGATCTCTAGTGCAGGACTCTGTCATTGACCCTGCTGTCTTTGACATTTTTATTAGTGACTTAGATGAAGGGAGATATGGTATGCTTTCAAAAACAAGATAAGAAAAATGAATATATTCCTGTTTTGTGCTCCATTCTGGCTGCCACAATATTTTTTTTTGGGGGGGGAGGAGACATTGATAAATAGGAACAAATCTAGAGGAGAGTAACTAGATAGCAAAGAGTGAGAAACCATATCAAGTAAGTATCAATTGAATGAACAGGATATGTTTATCCTAAAGAAGGTAAGGCATGGCTGAATGAGTAATGTTCAATGTTTTCAATATTTAAAAGAGTGATAGAAATTGGAGGACATCATAAAGATATAGGATCAAGTCTTATTTCAAATATTCGCAGGGCAAATCATTTACCTTCTTAGTAATCCCAGCAACTCTAGAAGTCTCTAAGTTACTGACAATGTGCTGATTTATACTGATGTAAGGGAATTCCTCACTTGGAGGTCCCTCCATAGAAAAAATCAATAGTCCAAACAAAATACTAAACAATAGTAATCACAAACTATTAGAAATAAATGGAATAGTTATTCAAGTTATATTAGAGTTATTAAACTATCTTACAACCTTTGACCCAGCAATACCATGACTTAGTTTATTTCTGAAGATAATTAGGTAAAAAAAACCCAAAACCTAGATGTTCTAAATGGTTTATACAAGCTCTTTCCGTGATGGCAAAGAACTGGAAATTGCAGGGATGTTCATCAACTGAGGAAGGGCTGAGCAAGTTGTGGTATATGATTATGCTAGAATGCTACAGAGGAAATGGGAGGTCAACGATTTTAGAAAAAACCTGGGTTTGAGCTAAATAAAAACAGCACTATGGTTTTAAGAATGACTTTAAGAGAATAAGTTATTTTGACTATTATAAATACCCAAATTAACCATAAG
Source organism: Bettongia penicillata ogilbyi (assembly GCA_023548195.1). Taxonomy (NCBI): domain Eukaryota; kingdom Metazoa; phylum Chordata; class Mammalia; order Diprotodontia; family Potoroidae; genus Bettongia; species Bettongia penicillata. Next base: position 2,565,214 of record JAJHZJ010000686.1, read on the forward strand.
GGACATATGAAGAAAGACACTATGTGCATCCAGAGAAAGAACTGATAAATAGAAGTATGTTTAGAAAAATTTTACATATATATGTGTGTGTGTGTGAAAACAAATTTACATAATTTTTTTATATATTTGAAAAAATAGCAAGTTGCGCACAGCAGATTTGCAGTTTCATGAGCAATCATCTTTTTTTATTGTACTATGTTATGGAAATGCTTGTTTTATTCCATAAATTAAAAATCAATAAAATAAATAAATAAATGGGACAGTCTGCCTTTGTAAAAGTACATTCACTTTTGCTGAAACTCACCAAAAAGAAGACGAATGATATCTTCCTGAGGATAGTGTATGGGGGATTCATTTTTTAGGAAGGGTTGGACTCCATGCAAATTCTCCACCAACATTAACATTCTAGTAAGGAATGGGGATCAGGAAAGATCAATTCATGTTTAAAACATTTACAAGTACCAACTATGTGCTGTGCATTGTTCTGTGTTCCTTCTTATTCTTGGCACAGTAGCAGGCCCATAGTATGCACTTAATTAATTCTTGTGGACTGATGTGAGGGCAAGCAATCTTTTGCCGTGTTTTTGTTTCTACCAAGAAATATAATGCCTCTAGATAATGAGATTAAGGAGGATCTTTCCCACCCATTATTGGACCTGGGAAGATTTGTGGTAAGGTCCGCACACTTTGTTAATGAGGCATGTTCTCAAGGGATGTTATGCCCTGTGGCTCAAAAAAGTGTATAAAGACTCTGCGGGGAGGTTTTACTGTGGGGCTTAGTTTTTGGAAGAAGGTTTGAGTGCCAGATGAGAGAGAATCTGGGAAGTCACTAAGCACCCCCACCCCCCATTTTGAAAATCCAAGTGTTGGTGCTTCCCTCTTAGGTAATGTAATGGCAAGTAAGAGAGGATCTTTTGCTGTTTTTGTTTTACTAAAAGTGCCCCTGATTGAATAATGTGATTGGGGAGGATCGTTCCCACCCATTGATGGGCCTGCCCATTGTGGGAAGCTTGATTAGGGGAAGTTATTTTGTAGGAGGGTCCCAAGTATCTTTTGTTTTTTTTCTATTGAGGCTCTGGGTCAGATGGTTATGCCCTCTGGCTCTAAAAAGTGTATAAATACTATGAGGGTGAGGTTTTACTGTAGGACTAGAATTGTTTTTTTGGCTTGAGAGAGACTGGGAAGACACTAAAGGAGCTCCTTCTACCCTGCTAAAACCCAGAAGTTGATGCTTCCCTCTCTGGTAATTGTGTGTGTATGTATGTCAGAAATTTTGGAAGCATGTCTGTTGAATTTTGATTTCTCTGAAATTCTGATTTTCTCTGATACTTGTGATTGTTAACCCCTTCAAAGTTGCTTTTCTTTTGTGAATGCAGATCTAGGAACCTCTGTACGTCCCCCTGCATATGTTCGGGTGCTTACTGATACAGATAGCAATGGTCAGAGAGTTGGACCTGTGGTTGATTTGTGACATATGTGTTACGGTCAAACAGAGGAAGCCATGTGTGTTGATCTTTGATTTCTCTGTATTTTCTCTGAAGTTCAGGGTGCTGACTCCCCTGACTTAGGTGAACTAGGTGATATATGTGCTTGATTAAAGTGATTGTTAAACCCCTCAAAAGTTGCCTTTCCTTTTAGGAAAGCAGAACAAAAATCTGTGACAATAGACCTCTCCCTCCCCCCCCCGTGTATGTTGGGGTGCTTACTGATACTCCTGGGAATATCAAAATGGCTATGTCCTCAGGGAATTCTTATTCTACTGGGGGGGGCAGATAAAAAATAAATAATATAAGAAAATATAAATAAGTATAAGAAATATAAACGTAAGAAGGAGTATAGTAAGTGTGATGTACTATTATGTTATAAATAATTATAAAAAAGTTCAGGAGGGACAAAATCAAGCCTTTCCTTTAGGAAGATTATTTTAATATTCATGTGGGGGATGGGTTTAAAAGGAGAAAGATCAGAAACAGAAAAACTATTTAGATTACAATATTCTAATTGAAAGGTGTTGAGGGCATAGTCTGTGGTGCTGTAGGTGTGAATGAGATTTTGTGGAGGCAGAACTGACATGATTTGGCATCTGACTGGATATGAGTGGGATGAGTTTGAGCCATGAGTTGGGAATGAATGAAAGATTGCAAACTTGGGTGGCTAAGAGGGTGAAATCTCCTTCCATAGATATTTGAATGAGATACAGAGTTCTCAGGGAGAAAGATAATGAGTTCTACTTTGTACATGTTAAGTCTGAGGTGCCTACAGCACATCCATGAAGAGATATTCAGCATGCATTTGGTGATACAGAAATAGCTCACAGGAGAAAGACTAGATACGTAAATTTGTAGGCCATCTGCCTGAAGACGATTGACCTAGCAAGAAAATACGTTAAGAAGAAATAGAAAAAAAGAGAAAAGGGACCAGGACAATTCGTTGGTGGAACACTTATGGCTATGAGAAAGGACAGCTATGATAATCTCATAAAGGAGATGGAAGATTGGCTTGGAGATGACAGTATCACTAGAGACAAGGGAGGATGGACTTTCAAAGAAGGTGGATTAATAAGTGGTACCAAAACTATTGAGCATTCAAGGTGAATGAGAATTGAGAAAATGTCTTCAGATTTAGAAGCTCAAAGATCAAAAGTAACCTTGTACACAACAATTCCAGCTAAATGGTGTGCTTAGAAACCATATTGCAAAGGCTGAGGAGCGAAAGATAGGGAAGCAGAAGCAGTACAAGTAGATTATAATTTTCTTTGGGGTTTGTCTGTAAAGAAATGGAGATACCAGTATGAAAAATCAAGGAGAATGCCAGGGTCAAGTGAAAGTGTTTTTTTCTTAAGATAAGATATAATGGATCTTGAGCATGAATAAAAAGTAATATGGAAAGAGTTAATAGTAGAAAGGGATAAAAAAGTGAAAGGTACAAATAAGATAATGTTTGATAGATCAGTTTCAAGGAGGAGATACTAAAGATACAAACAGAGGAGTTGACTTTGGCAAAGAGAAGACAATTCTTCCTCAAAGAGAGAGGTAGAAGATGTTTCATGGGGATGTAGAGGAATTTTTAGGAATGGAATAAGGGAGAAATGGGAGTTTAGAGTGGATACATTTAAATCCCAGTTTAAATCACTTAACCTCCCTCAGTGTTACACTCTTTGTAAAATGAGTTTGACTAGATGGTCCCTGAAGTCCCTTATAGATCTTAAGGTACGATCCTATGAAATTGTTGCACAGTGTTTGTTTGTTTTAAGCTTGGACAAATGATTTCATTAATGTGGGGTGTTCTCAGGAAGCCTCTTTACCAATTCAAATCAACTGGAAACTTAAAATTTTAAAAGTTGCATAGGATAGCAAAAGATTAAGCCCCTTACTTATCCAGCATCTCATAGAGTTTGTGTTAATTCTAAGTTTTCCCACCTCCAAGGCCTATTCTTTATGTACTTTGCCACTGTGCCTTAATGGTATTCTATGGTTATCATTACTCATAATAACCATATTAACTATAATTAGTTAACTCCCAAATTAACTTGTTTTTACATTATGTACATATTCCTGTACATACTGTTTACCTGACAAAAATGTAAGCTACTCGAACAATGGTATTATTTCTTCTTTGTCAAGGTGGCACAGTAGATAGAGCACTGGCCCTGTAATAAGGAAGACCTGAGTTCAAATTTGGGCTCAGAGAACTATTAGTAGTGTGACTCTGGACAATTCACTTAACCTATCTACCTCAGTTTCTTCATTTTAAAATGGAATGATAATAATGCCTATGTTACAGGGTGGTTGTAATGGTCAAATAAAATATTCTAAAGCATTTTGAAAACTTTAAAATGCTGTATAAATGCAGGCTTCTGTTATTATTTCAGTTATTGTTATTATAGACAGTTATTAGCAGTTGTATTAGTAATAGCACTACCCTCAGTGCAATTCACTGTAGATATGAATACAGTGAATGCTGGTTTATTTATTGCTCACACTAATACGCCCAGTGAAGTAAGATATAAACATTTCTCTAGAGCAGGAGCTCTCAGAACTGATATTTTGAATTTACCCAGACCTGTTCTGATAAATAATTCTGAATACATAATACTTGATAACAATGGAATTAAGTTCATTAAAAATCAACAATAAACAGACCTAGTTACTGGATGATTTAACTTTTTTTTTATACTTTTTCCACAGTTGTTAGAACATAATGTTGATTTACCCTTAGCCAAGGGCTTTAAGATTATTCAGAAGCATTTGTATTTCTCACTTAGAGGTTACTCTTTTGTTTAGATGGAGCTTTAACTAGTGTACTCAAGGAAGCACCAGTCTCCTGCAAGAAGAAGGCCCTTAATACTCAAACAAGTTGAATGGATTAACAGCATTCATTTAAGACACTGTACAATTGTCAACAAATACTGGGGACCTTCTGGGACAACAGTGACATAGAACCTATTTTGGTTGAAAAAAAAAAACTAGACTGTATGATTATATACTGGTAACTCCTCAAACTTTTTTTTTAATCAGCCAGAGCTAATCATCCCTGAAGAGTACAAATCATATTTCTAAAAAAAAAAAAAAACAAAAAAAAAACTAAGTCATTCTCTTTGATAAAGAAAAAGAATAATTGATCAGCCCACTTTAAGTACAACAACTTCAACCCTACTTGAAACTAGGATATATTGAAATGAGATTACACTGATTTTCCTTGTTCACCTGCCTATCTGATTGTGGCTATTTATGCTTACAACAAAGGTATTTTGTAAAATGTAAAACTATTTAAAAGGGGAGTATAAATCCAATGTTCCCCTATTTTCCTATTCTGTTCTCAGTTAATGCCTAAAAATCAAAGATATCTAAATCTGGTTATATCAATTTGAATTGGTTGGTCAATATTTCACTCCTCTCTTCCATATCAGTAGGTGGTGATGATGATGATGAAAGATGCCATCGAATTTTGAAAGGAAAACTTGAAAGGAGATGACTTTATAATCAGTTGTGGCACTAATGTAGTTACATTAAGTAAGGTACCTTATTTGTAAAATTAGAATAATAATATATTTGTCATACCAATCTCACAGTATTCTATAAAGACCAAATAGAACTACAAATGTGAAAGAAAGGACTTTTCAAAATTGAAAAAAAATTCAAAATTGAAAGTTGTAAAATGTTCTTCAATTGATTCATTATTTCATCAATGTGGATATTCCCTCCATTGATGAAGATTACACCTCATCCATGCCTTCTCTTCCTGAGTAATTCTTGCCCAAATGCTCCCTTAAGTACTCTACAGGGGTCCACCAATTATACTGAAGGTCTTCCTCTACATATTGACATTGCTCAGAAAATATAGATCCATACAGACTGTCTATTCTTTGGTTATTCCAGTTGGTGGTCCTTTCCTCATTTTTCCAATTTGCCCAATCCCCATTCTTCAGTTCTTAGAAAATTACTATGTTTTTATTTTATTTATAGTTTGTCTTTTCTTTCTTTTTTACTTATTATTTTCACCTAGTAAAATGAAAATGCCTTGAAGACAGGGACTATTGTATCACTAAAACCTACCACAAGACTTCATACACATTAGATACTTAAGAAATGCTTCTTGAATTGAATCTTATATGACAAATTCACCTTATTTTTTAGTAATATGCATCTGTAATGATATGCTTTGATGTATATAATATGATGATTATGATATATAATGTAATAAAATTATAAGCATAATAAAAATAACTGCTACTACTAAAGTTAGAGACATTTATAAAACTCTTAAGACAGTCTAGAGTAGGCACTTCATCAATGCCCATTTCCTTCCCTCATTTCTTCATGGGAACGACTAATTCCATTATTGAATATATAACAAATTATGGCAAGTTGAGAGCCCTATGAGAAAAATTACCTACCCAAACATCAAATAAGCATCATTTGATATCAAAGAAGTAAATTCCTATGCCTTAGATAATTTTTCTTTAAGTCTCCAATATTAACTACAATATCACATAAAGATGTAAAATATGTCATTATTTAATGAATTAATGAAAAATATTCTTGATTGTTTACTATGTTAAAAGTATTTGGATAAACTCAGAAGATAAAAATATAAAAGCTAGACAGTTCTTGTTCTTGAGGTTAATAGCTTAGATCTTTTTGTAGGAGAGCTCAAAAAACTATAGACATATCCAAAGAAACCTTATACTCTTTTGGTGACATTGGCAAAAATGTAGGATTATAAAGATTAGAGTGGTTTACCCAAGGCTAAAAAAGGATTGGGTTTAGAAAGAAAGGGAACAGAACTCTAGTCTTTTAATGTTCAACTTGCCTATCCTTTACTTCATCCCAGATTTTTCCTACATATTTCCTTAGTTTCAGTACAGTTGTGATAGCAAAGTAAATTACATGCCTTATGATTCTGGCCTCTTAAGTAAGTGATATATGTCAGAAATCTTTCCATATCCATCTTAAGCCTTAGGAAACAACTGGGTTTACCATATATGCTATATAAATATTGTTTATTTTTATTAGAGCTGTGATTTCCACATCTTGAGGAGCTCTTGATGGGGAGCTTCTTCCAAGGAAGATATTGCATCTTCTCTACAAATTATACTCTCAGGGAGTTGCTTGGGGGCCATGGACACATTAAAGGGTTTGTTCAAGGTTACCCTTAAACACAGTTCATTCGAACTTTAAGACTTCTTCTAAATATATAATGCTACTTTCAACCTCTCATATAAATGTGAACTATCAATATGCTTGTTATTGAATATTTGGGCACTTTTTATGTCCAGTTATATCGATAATACATTTTTTGTTTTAGTATAATCAAATGCTTCTGATTGAAAATGTGATTGAAGAAGATCTTTCCCATCCATTAGTGGGCCTGGGAAGATTTGTAGGAAGGTCCACACCTTTTGTTAATGAGGCACTGGTTCTCAAGGATTGTAATGCCCACTGGCTCTAAAAAGTGTATAAAAACTCTGAGATGTGGTATTACTTTGGGGCTTAGGTTTGGAAAAAGGTTTGTGTGCCAGATGAGATTCTGAAAAGCCACTAAGCAGTGCCCTGACTTTGAAAACTCAGATGTTGGTGTTTCCCTTTCTGCAACTATGTATGTATGTAATGGTCAGACAGTTGGATCTGTCTATTGTTTTATGATGTATATATTGCTTATGTCAGACAGTTGAAGCCTGCCTATTGACTTTGACTTCTCTGTATTCAGGGAGCTGACTTCTTCCCTGAGCTAAATGCATGATACACATGCTTGATTAAAGTAATTGTTGACCCCTTGAAAGTTGCTTTCCTTTTAGAAATGCAGATCTAAGAAGCTGTACAGCAGGTCCTCCTGTGTATGTCAAGATGCTTGCTGTTACACCAATGGACATTTAAAGCTTTTAGACAGTCCTTAGTGTTCAAGTGGCAGCTGACCCCTGCATGTAGGGCTAAGCCTGGCTTAGGTTTAGCCTAACGTAAAGGGCAGCTACCATGAGAATTTGCTGAATGCGCCATAGAAGTTCCTGGCAGTGGATGTTGCTGCATTATCTTTTAAAGAATGAAGGGGAGAGCTAACAAAGAATGACATGAAGCAAGCAGTAAGGCCTAGACTAGAGTGGAAAACTTTTACTTTAATATTTTAGTACTGCTTCTCTGACATTTCAGGATGTATTTCTTTTCTTTCTGCCTGCTTCTTAAGCACTGCTATACCTTTCATTGATTGAATGGCTGGCACTCCCTCCATTGCAGGGAGCCAGCAAATATATAGTGGAAGTCAAGAGACACCAGACAGTACTACTTGACCAAAATACCAACTGTTCTGCCTGCTATTACACTTTTTTGGCTTCATTAGTCAGAGAACTGAAAATGTCTTAGTAATTGACAATAATTGGCCCTTATGTAGAACTTGAAGGATCGTGGTCCACTTTACCTGTATTATTAATCTGATCCTCTATGACAACTGCCAGAAGTAAGTCCTGGAGTTCTTGTTTCCACATTAAATACGGTAAAACTGAGGCTAAAATGGGTTTTATGTTGCTTCTCCAAGGTCATATAGCTAGCTAATCAGTAGCTTAGCTGGGATTTCAATCTAGATCTTCTTATCTCTGTCTCCTACAATTTTGACTATATATTACCTCTTCCATTTTCTTCTTTTGAAAATAGACATACTCTAGTTGGAGGGTCATCCATACATGCATTTATTCTAGTTCAGTTGTTTCAGTCATGCCGATTCTTTGTGACCCCATTTGGGATTTTCTTGGAAAAGATACTATAATGGTTTACACTTCCTTCTCCAGCTCATTTTACAGATGAGGAAACACGCAAACAGGATTGAATGACTTGCCCAGGGTCACAGCTAGTAAGTGCCTGAGCCCATATTTGAACTCAGGAAGATGAGTCTTCCTGACTTTGGGCCTATTACTCTATGCACTGTGCCACCTAGCTCCCCATGCATACATCTATGCCCGTCATCAACAAACTTGGCAAACTGGTAACAGTCAAAAGAAATGACAGAATGTGGGCAGGGTTAGGAGGGTAAAAAGTGGTATTAATGCAGAAAGATACATTAATGAGGCTAGTGGGAGGGTAGTAAATGCCAGGTTCACAATCATCCCAAGTGTCAACCACCCTCACAATAATTCTGTGAGTGAGTTACTGAAGGTCTTAGTATCTAGAGCTCTCAGATGAGGAGGAAAGAATGGTGGTGAATTCGAGGTTTTATGACTTTCCATGATCACTGAGCTAATTTATAAAAATATGTAGTAGAGATTGGTTTAGGGCCCCAGTCCTCTGATTCTAAATCCCATGTCCTTTCCACTCTATCACTGCTGTTTTTGTTTGTTTTTAGCAAAGGGATGTTGTGTTAACCTTTACTTTAAGAGCCTTACTACAGTGGGAAAAAGCACTAGACTTGAAATAAGAAGACTTCAATTTGAGTCTGTTTTGCCATTTACCAGTCTTATGACCCTGACAAATCACCCAGACAGACTCTCCATGCCCTATTTCCCCAATATACTACCCATGCCACTAGGTGCTGTGAGTTAGATGGGTAAGCAATGGCCTCTCCTGCAACTCTTTGCATCTAAGAATCTTATAATCTGCTTAAGGGAGAAGTCAGCTATGCTTACCCCCAGGCATTTTATGAAGTTTCAGATGATTAATACAGACAATAAGTGTTGCAAGGGTCCATAATAGAAATATGGCCCTGTGAACAAGGGTATTCAGAAAAATCTTCCAAGAAGAGCTTATAGCTGAAGGAGGGCAATATTTGAATAAAGGAAAAGGAGCTGGGAGAGCAATTTTATAAAGGAAAATGAACCAAGCAAACCATAACAATGGATATTTACATAGTGCTTTAAAGAGAGGCAGCATGGCATCCTAACTGGAAAACTCACCTTGAGAACATAAGGATATAGGTTTAAGTTTTGTCTCTAACACACACTGGCAGTGGGACTCTGACCAAATTACTTAAACTTTTAGTGTTCTAGATCAGAGGTGTTTAAACCCACAGTTCTAAGTGTGCTGAATCAGATTAAAATGGAACTGGGAAATGTTGAACAAAATAAAAATAAGAACATAACATCAATATTGTTAATTTATGATTTTCTAAGTCAATATGTGCCCCTAAGGAATCTCTTCCGGACCACTTGCTAAAACTACAAATTTTTGGGAAAGTGCTTACCAGTACTCGTAAAGTAATTTTCCTCCTCTGAGAGTTCCCTATAATAGTGAAATCACAGATCCAGCCCATATCTGTTAAAGGTTACAAAATGTTTTGCATGTTGTGAGGTAGGTACCATAGATATTATTATCCTAGTTTTACCAATGACAAAACACAGATTAAGTGACTCTCCTTTTTTTACATTGTTCGTTAGAGGGAAGATTTGAACTCCAGTCTTCTTGATTTAAATTTAGCACTCAATCTATTACTATTTCATGAAGTATGTGTGTGGGTATGTATGCATATGTGAGCTAGTTGTGCCATATGGATTGATGGAATGGCTCTTTATGTCACACTTATGTTTATTTTTTTATTTATAATTGATTGTCTCTCTTTTTCCCTGGTACTACCATTCTTCCCCATATTCAATATTTATTCCTGAGACAGCTGGAAAATATCTATGACATACCTATGGAGTGCTGTGGCCCAGTAACTACTCATTATACTGGAGATCTGTCCCTATCACCCATCATCAAATGAGGTTTACTGAACCACTTTAGGGAAGGATGCCATGATTTATTAATAAGTATTCCCAGATCCTTTAACCTGTACCTATCCTAGACATCGTTCCTTATAATTTCTACACTATATTTTTTCACAGAATGACTACTTGTCTGAGGCATGTAAAATCTTTCATGTGAATTTCAAAACTGTTCTTCTAGGGCCAGTTTCTGCCATTGGTTAAACATCCAACCTTATTTCATTCTGTTGTAAGGCCCTATCTACTACTCCTCCCCTACCTTCCTATAGGAGAATTCCTTGAAATTCTCAGAGGAAGTGCTAAAGAAAAAAGATATTGAGGAAGAGATAACAAAACACTACAGATACACAAAGAAGGATTAATTATGGTGAAGGAAAATAAATTCACCATGCTTCAATAGATTCTTTATCCCATCATTATGGGTATCTGTCCATACCTTCTCATCCTATTCAAACATCCTTGTTCAGGTCCTCTTGTGAATTATTCAGTGAGGATCTATTTAACATGCTAAAGGCCTTCCTTTAGATCAACATTTCTTAAACTGTAGGTCACGACTCCATATTGGGTCGAAAAAAATTTGGCGATAGGAAAAGGTTTCTGAATGTGGAATAAATGAAAATTAATTCAAAATCAAATGCATACTGAATCCAAGGTGTTTTGGGCAGCCTTTGCCCCTTGTGTAACTTTACTGTAGTTTTGGTTCTGAACACAAAGCATGAGCACTTTGCACAATACGTGCAAAGAAGCCCTGCTTTTAGATCATAGATAGAGCTGCAAGGAATCTCAGGGTTTATTAATCTCTTGGCTTCCTAAAGCTAGAACTAGCTAGTGATTTGTTATCCTCCCTTCCTACGCTACTAATTTAGTTTGAGAAAGTCATATAACTTTTTCAATCCTACCTGCAAGAGAAGTTTATCTGTCTGTAAAATTAGAATGGGAGGAAGGGAATTCTTAGGTCATCTAATCTAAATGTGTCAAACATGTACCCTCCTGGCACATGCCTGCAACCACTTCTGAGTGTGACCCAAAACAGGTTAAAATGTAATTTGAAAATATTTAGCAAAACAAATAAAATATAATAAAACAGATAATAATACAATATATTTCTTTTTATAGTATTTGTGACTAGCTGTACAACATTGTTCTCTTTACAATTCTTTGGCATTCTTTTCCTATCCTCCATGATTTTTTGCGGATCAACTGTGATGACTCAGTAGCCATCATACCCTAGAATGTAATTCAGTAAGGGTAGCTGATCTGAACTCAGCGCAGGGAGCTGGGTGCTCTCTCTTTCCATCTTCCATTATTTTGAGGTATCAGTTTCCCCTTAACCATTTTACCCCCTTTTGTTCCTGGTTTTAAGATTATCCTCTTGGTAGAAAAAAGAAAAACAGAATAAGAACTTAGTAGTACTGTTTTCTTTCTGTCATCTTTTTACATCTTATTTATTCTTACTAATAGTTTTATCCCTTCTTTCAGCCTCTTACAGTTATTATTACTAAAAAAGGCCCCTCTTATCCAGCCCCATTTTAAAGCCTTTTCTGGGCTTTAGTGTCACTAAAAGTATTTTTAAGAGACTAAATTCATTCTTTTGTTCTCATCCTCTGTGTTTCGATTTGGATTCCATCTTGAAATCACATCTGTAACTTTCTAAAATGTGAATTAGTCAGTGAATATCAGACATGACTATACTGTTTTTTTTTCTTCCTATTGTTTCCCTTTTTCTTCCTAAATGTGATCATATGCATTAGCATTTTCAGAATTTTGTTCTTGACTGCTTTCTATACTTCTAGATTCTAGTTGATTTTTTTCTCTACAATGTTGTTTGTGGGATCTTATCTACCTTTCAATTTCAAAATTGAATCTACAATTCAGTTCTGAAATCTACTTCCCCAAAGTCTAATGAATTTATCAGGCCAAGGCTAATTCCCCTTCCCTTCATATCAGTCGCCAACTTTAATAATGACATGACCATTTCCTCCTAACATTCCATTTATTATCATTTTGGTGACTAGTTCTGAATCAGATATATGACCTTTGTGTTAAGAAAATACCCATGTTTGAAGTTTGCTAGGAAGGGAGGAGGGAGCAGCATCTTTGATATTGTAAGACAAATAATGTAATACTTGGTAATACAACCAGGAATCCTAAAAGAGTTATGGTACTTTTGACTTTGATTTGGATGGTTGGCGATAGTTATTGGGGTTTGAGTTTAGGGAGACCTTTGAACTTCTCTGGCCTTTAATATTGGTGGTTTTTGACCAGGGGTGTCCTCTAGGGTTGAAGCTTGCTGTTAAGGACTTACTCGAAGTTATAGACTCAGGAAGGGAGAGTGGTAAAAGGATTACTCGGCTTTCCTTCTAGATTATTCAAACCTTTTTAACTCCTTGTGAAATGATCAAGACCCTTCATGACTTTCATTTACATCTATCAACACTCCATTATCAAAAACCTTTATTATAGATAACTGGATTGCTTATTATTCACCATATATGTTCTGTGTTTTCATACCCAGACATTTTTGTTCACATCATTCTTTCTCCCCAGTGCAGATCAACTCTTTAAATTCTCATTGGAACTCCGTTAAGGAGTCTATTTCATCAATGAGGAAACTGAGGCTGAATGAGGTTACATATGGTTATACAACTGGCTACTGTCAGGTGACATTTGAATTCAGTTCAGTCTAAGTACAGCATCCTATTCTTTATGTTACTCTGCTTCTTGCATCCTTATCAAAATGTTTGGCAAATATTCTTTCTGCAGTAGACATATAGAAATATGCTGGAAGAGTACTAGAATTTGGAATTGGAAGAGAGATTTGGGTTAGATTTCTTCTTCTAAAGCTTTTTGGCTGTGTGGACTTCAGGAAGGCACTTTAATATCATTCTCCTAATCTATAATGTGAACATACAAATACTTGTATCTTTACAGAAAGGTACTTTATAAATTCCTAAGTGCTATATGTGTGAGAGATTTGTGTGTGTGGTTTTTTCTTTCATTTATTTTTTGTAAATATTGAAATATCTACACACAGCATTTCAGAATACAGTGTTTCAGGAAGCTGAGATTTGAGATAAAGAGGGAAATTGGAAATGTGGAACTGGAAAAGGACAGAAGTCTCACTAAAATATATTATTAACTAACCTAAAATGACATAGCTTCTTCAGCATAGCAGGGGCTGTAAGGGATATGTAATAAGCTTCCATAATTGGGCATAATTCAGTTGTATGTGGGGAAGTAGGAGAAAAAGGAAATGATCAAAAGGTTTACTTAAGGTAGGTCTGGATACTTTCCCAAGAAGCTAGGAAATGTGTTATGATCCCAATTATCAGTCAAAATTTATAACCAGGACATGATGGTTGGTTAATTGGCTTTCCAGTTGTTGAGGTGGTTTTAAGACTTTTTTCAACAGCTGCAAGTATAGCTGAAGGAAAGCAAGATGGCGCATCAGAAAAAGATGTTTCAATGCCATATGGAGGAAAACAGATTGACACTAATAAGGAAAATTAATACTGAAAATTACCTTGACAGATTTTTAGATCAGAGTGATGAGGAAAATAATAATTTAGACACAGTCAGCCTGGATCCAAAAAAAATGTGAAAAGCTAAAACATTATAGCATATTGTATGAAGGTAAAGAGAGGTAAGAGAAATCTTGTTTCTGCAAATGATGGGCACACGCATAATATGACTGCTTAATTAGTGCTATGCTACATAATTGCAGTTAATATGCTTTTAATAAGGATAGTAACAAGAATAGCTCAAAGGGTTTCAAACAGCAAAATAGAACTTAAAATTATTCAAAGTTAAAAAAAAAGATTTGATTTCTGAGTCAAAGGAAAGCAATACAGGTGAAAATCGGAGAACTTGAAAGTCATTGAATGCTAGCACTAGATGAAGTCTTGGAAAAGCATGTATTCCAACCGTTTCATTGTATAGATAAGGGCACTGAGGTCCAAAATTGTGAGATGTTATTCCTAATATCACAGTGAGTGAATGCTAAATTTTGGACTGGAAATCAGGTTCCTGGGTAATCCAATTCATTCTCATTTCACTATCTTTTCACTTAGGAATGAAGTAGTCTGAGAAATCAAGCATTTTAAAGTTTATTAGTAACTACTACTAAGATTATTTTTTTTTCTATAGCATTATCTGTGTTTCTTTATTCTGGCTATTTATTCATCTCTATTTAGCTAGAGGCTGAGGGATAAGCAAATTAAAATAAATTTTGATATATTTTTAAAAAGAATCACCTAATGGTGATTAGGTCATAATTACTCATAAGAATGAGTAATAAAGTAACACAAAGTCTCTCACTATTTACAAAAAGCTGACAAAGGGAAAACATGTATTTTCATATTCCAAGTATAACCACTGATTGAAAATTTTATGAAAAAGATCTGTCTTTCTGCAATGAATGTGTGATGGAATACAGTGATGGGGAATCTACTAGCCCATTCCAAGTTTAAACAATTCTATGACTTTGGGAGCTTGCTTTTCCTTACATTAAATTTTGACTATTTATCCTAGGTCAATCAGAGCAAACTGGTTGTTCTTCATGAAGCTATGTTTCCTTAGAATGATCACTGTTTCTCCTTCTAAACATTTATAAACTATCTAGTTATACATTCTAGAATTTTGTGAGGAATCAAGTTAAGTCCATTGGTCTCTGGTTTGAATTGGTAGGAGCCAAGTTTTCATCAGATTATCACCTCAAATCTAGCAGGAGTTCAGTGACTATTTGATGATTTTTAGGGAAAAAGATTTTAAGTCATCTCTTGAAAAAGTGAGAGTCGAGATCTCACTGGTCCATCATATTTGTTCAATAGCTTTGAACAAAGAAAAAGATGGTGAAACTTTGGTCATTTCCTTTCCCTCTCTGGCCCTCAGTTGCTACTTCTATAACATTAGAAGACTGAACTAGATTGCTAACGTTCTTTTCCAGGTCCATATTCTATGTTCCATCATTTGCCATCCACATCTAATATTACTGTCATGTGGTTATGGTTGAAAAATCAGTTCTTTTGATGAATTCTTCCAGCTTGTGAATGTCAAAGACATTACATGATGCAAAATAGGTGTACTTAAATTCTTAAAAATTAGACTGACTTTTCTCATGTAATCCTAATGAACCAAAGAGGCTAATCAGGGCAAGTATCTGCAGATCGAGAAAAGAAGAAAAATTCCTAAAACCTCAAGTTAAAGTTAGTTCTGTGTAACTTTTCAGAACTATAGCAACTCCAACCCCAATATGCTCTGAAGACACAAACAATATTCTTAAATTTCTTTAAGTTTGCACAGCGTTGACCTAGACTTTTCAAAAACCACTTCAATTTGATTAATGTTTACCAAGTCACTGCTCTGTAGATTGTGAACTGAACGATATTTAAATAGGCTGGATGTACCTGAGTATTGTGAGTTAGGTATTGCTCTGGGTCAGTTATTTTGAATTTTTCATTGGCTAAGTACTCAAGAACTGTGCTGTGTTGCCTGGATTACTTTCTATGTGAAAACATCAATGATAAGATGGGGGTTGATAGAAGTAGAACATAAAAGAGAAGCAGTGCTCATGGAAATAAGATTGAACTAAGAATCCGGAGATCTGGGTTAGAGCCCCATTTATATGCCTCTAGCTATTTAGAGAAACTCATAATTTCTCTGTGCCATATTCCCTCATTTGGAAAGTGAGATGATTTCTAAGGGTCATTCCAACCCAGATTCTATGATTTTATGGAAAACTCAGGGAGATTGTTGCACTGGTACCTAGGACTTTAATCCTGAATGGCCAAACTAATCTGTCTACAATCCAATATATCTACATGGTGGTTGATAAACCAAAGGGCAGCTAGGCGGTACAATAAATAGAGTGCTGGGCCTGTAGTTAGGAGGACCTGAGTTCAAATGTGACCTCAGATATTTACTGGCTGTGTGAACCTGGGTAAATCGTTTAACCTTGTTTGTCTCTATGTCTTCTATAAAATGAGCTGGAGAAGGTAATGGCAAATTACTCTGGTATATTTGCCAAGAAATCCCCCAAAAGGGATCACAAAGCATGATTAAACAAATGGATAAGCCAAATCCAAGAAACATCATTTGCTCTCATAAAACCAACGCAGAAAGATAATAGTATTTGATTTTCCCAAAAGTTTCAGCAATATCTTTAAATACTTTGCATATATTACTTTACAGTATTTTACTTGTATAATTGTTTATGGGTCTCACAACAACCTTGGGAGGTAGGGGAAACAGGTTTCATTATATCTATTTTATAGAAGAAAAAATTAAGGTCCAGGTATGTAAAGTGACTGAGCCACAATCTATTCAATATCAAGGGTAGAAAACCATCCAGTTTTTACTGATTCCAAGTCCTTGATTCTACCCTTTATGCAATTCTGCCTCCCTGTCTATTATGACTCGCATGATGCTCAGAACCTCTTCTTCTCATACATCTAAATACAGCAAGAGTTGCTAGGAGATATGTTTGAGTTTTTCAGTTTTGGCATGCCACTTCAATGACCCTGAACAAAATATCCCATTTCTTCAGTGTCTCAGATTTCTTAGCAAAGAAGCAGAGGATCGCCTTTAGCTCTTTTCCCAGTAAGATCTTTGCCTTTAAGCTCACTGTATCTAAATCATTCCAGACAAATGGGTACATGCTATTCTCCAAAAGCCTCAGAGTAAGAGCTATGGATAACACTTTAGGTATAATTACTATTCCTGCTATCTACCTGAAGATCTGTTTTGAAGAAGCCTTTGCTAACTTCAAAATGCTAAATAAGTTGGAGTTAGTGACAGTGAAGTAGTGGGGTACAGTGGAAAGATCATTAACTCTCAAGTCAGAGGATGAGTTTGAATCATGGCCATGTCAATTATTACCCACAGGGCTTCACTAAGTTCCCCATGACAGTGTGGAACTAGATTAAAAATGAGTTCTTTTTCAGCTTTAAATCTATACCACCAACGCTGCTGAGATTACAATAGGAAGGGAACTCTGGAGTAAATACCAGGGAAGGAAAGTGGGTGAAAAATGGTTTGAGAATAGATTACTCTTGGAAGTGACCTCTTCTTTCAAGATTCAGTTCAACTACCACCTCCCTCAAAAAGCCTTTTGCAGTCTCCCTCACTGCTAGTATTACACCACTCTGCCCCAATTACATTATAGTTATTTCATATTTATTTAAGTTTAAATACTGCTTCCATCAGTAGAATATAATCTCCTTAAGGGAAAGGGATTTTGATTTTTGTCTTTATGTTTATCTTACAAATGAGGAAACTGAGACCCAGTGGTTACAAGTGACAGTGAAGGTCATGCAGATAATAATTTATAAAGTCATTCTTCAAACCTGTGTCCTTTGAGTTGTGATCTTTCTAATATATATCCATTACAGTGCACCTAATAGGAGTTGAATAAGTGCTCATTAAACTGGATTGGACTGAATTGGAGGCTGTGCTTTGCTGACCTTGAAGATACAGGTAATCTGCCCTTGAACACACCCTGTATCTGATTGTTTTACTGAAAGCTCCATTGCAGCCTGTGTTTGCCTTCCTCCTCTGCAGCGACACACAGCTCCCCAACTGAAGCCTTCATTGTGCTCTCCTTTATTCACTGGCTTTTGACAACAGTTGTCACTCCACGCCTCAATAGCCATTCGGTTTCTATCTGGATGTTGTACTTGATTTTTCCCATGGGGAATGATGGATTACCAAAACATTTTTTTAACAAAACTATAAGGTGCTCAGTTAATTGATCTGTTTTTAATGGAAGAAAAGATGGGAAGCTGCTAAGGAAAAGAATATGTCTGTTGTCTATGAAAGACATTCAGTAATTGTAATGGGGGAAACTGATTATTAAAACAGTCACAGTCAGGCAAAGGGATGCAGCTGGTTCTTTGGACAGCAAACTACTAAAAGAAGAGTGTTAACCTGACTAGAAAGTTTTTTAATTGCAAAGAAATAGAGCTTAGTCTGGCTGTACTTAACAGACAGAGAAACCATGGTACAGTGGAACATGCAGTGCACTTTGGACGCTGGAGTCCAAAGACAGGGGTTTAAATCTCAGCTACAAAGCTGGCTAGGCCTGTGTAATCACTGGCTGACACACTGACAGCTAGGTGATACTGTGGATAGGATGCTGTTGCTAACATGCGGTGAGGAAGACCTGAGTTCACTTCTGTCCTCAGACACTTCGTAGCTGTGTGACTTTAAGAGACCCAAGTCGTGTCAAGAAAATGGTGATAAGAGTATCTACCTCCTAATGATGTGAGGATAATATTTCTAAAATGCCTTGCAAATATTAAAGAACTATATAAATGTTTGATATTACTATCTCTATACCATGGGCAAGTCCCTTACCTTTCCTGGGTCTCAGTTTTCTAATGTATGAAATGAGAATCCTGGAGTAGATGACGTTTTACATCCTTCCAGGCTCCAGGTCTGTGATCAAATAAGTCTTTTCCCCAAAGTAGAATTATAAGATTTTAGGGTGAAAAAAAGACTTTAGAAATTATATGATCTCAGTAATAATCACACTTTGCAGAAAAGGAAATGATTGGTAGATCTAGGACCAGAAGCCAGGTGCCCTGGTAACTTTGTTCTGATGGTGGCATGCAAGCTGGATTATAGGATCACACAGCCAGAGTTGAAAGGTTGCTCACAGGTTTAGCTAACCTAAACCTTCTCATAGCTCCCATTTTTCAGATGAGGAAACTGAGGCTTAGGAAGATGAAGTGATTTGTTCGAGTGACAGAAGGAGGAGTAATCAGAGAAGGCCTTAGATCATAGGCGATAACTAGAGTACTATGATGCAGTTGAGAGAAGCTCCTTGGAGGATTCATTGTACTCCCTCTCCCAGGATGGTCTGTGTGGAAGGGGTATGAATCTTTCCTCATACATCAAAGCTAGTCCATTTTTAGGTTTTTTTGTTTTGTTCTGTTATTTTTTTTTCAAGCTAGAAGTTCTAAAGTTCGAGGTCTGAAGGTAGGGCAGGTGTAAGAAATTATTTCAAATGATATGGTAGAATGTATCTTCTGAAGAATCCCTAAACAGTTCTAGAGATTTCTAGGAAAGAATTGCTTCACTCATTCATAGCTTCTTCTCTTTTTTCATCTGTTTTCTAGCAAAGAAAGCAGAGGTATAACACAATATAGTAGGGATAATGGCACATAGTAGGAGCTTAATCAATGCTTATTTTTTGTTTGATTGACCCCTGGATTTGAAACTGAAAAAGTCTGTGTTTTTATATAAACTTCCCCTGATACTACTTTGGTTGAATGGGGGAGTAGGGGGGAAAGTTACTTAATCTTTTAGGGCCTCAGTTTCTCCTTCCCTAATGTTGTCATTTTCAGTCCTAACTCTTTGTGACCTCACTTGGGTTTTTATTGGGAAAGATACTGGAGTGGTTTGCCATTTGTTTCTCCAGCTCATTTTGCAGATGAGGGAACTGAGGCAGACAGGGTTAAGTGACTTGCCTAGGGTCACTCTGCTAGTGTCTTGAGACCAAATCTGGACCCAGGTCTTTCTGCCTCCAGGCCTGGTACTCTATCCACCGTGTCACCTCAATGCCCAGCACATAGTAGCCACTATTATAAAGACTTATTCCCCTACCCCAAAGTGACTCAACCTTGGTGACTCAGTTTCTTCATCTGTAAAATGAGGGTATTGGACTGAGTGGCTTGTGTTCCAGCTCTAAATCTATAATCCTATGATTTAAAAACTGAATTTCCAAGTAGCCACAACTCAATAAAATGTCTCCTCTGACTTGCTTGGGCAGATGAGAGTAGTAGAAATATACTGCATAGTGTGAATCTTTAAAAACGCCAGGTTTTTGATCATATGCCCTATGACTGAACTGTGGGAAAGACTACAGATTTAAAGCAGGGAAGTTTTTTTGATGGAAAACTGTAAAGCTTAATGAGGATGGCAGGCTGTAGGCATCAAAGCCAGTGGCTGACTTGGAGAGGGTTTCTGGACCTAGGTAGATGAAGGCCTTTACGTTCTGTACCTCTTGATAACCTGATTCTAGTTGCTTTTTCTAGCTTCACTTAAATACACACACACAGCAGACAGAAAAATCTCTTTCATGAAAAGTTTTTCAAACTGATTATTTAGGGTAAAAAATATTTACTTCATATGAAAAGAATATGGTCAAACTTTTAGAGCACAGGAATTAATTCTTTCATTGGATTAATTTTTCCAGGGGATCGTGAGGTTCCAGAACTTTAAAAAAAAACATTTTTATAATAATAATTTCAGCCATATCAGTTGAGAATTTAAGTATGAATTTATATTGCTGAAAGGGATCTTAGAGATCACCTTGTTCAATTTTGTCATTTTTAAGGATATAGAAATTAAAGCAGAATATTTAAGTGACTCATCCTGGGTCACAGTCAATATTTTATCTCCCCTCCCTTTTTAGAATAACTAAATAAATCCTGACTAATCAGCAAAAGGTACATTTGAGGACATTTCTCACAACTGCTTAACCTCTCGCCTCTACTTCTTTTTTTTTTCATCAGTGGAAAAAGTTCCACCACTGTAGGTGATAATTCATCCAAAAAATTTGTCAGTCACCTAGGGCATGGAGAGATTTAGTGATTTGCTTAGGTTCACATCACTAGTGACAGTACTCGCACCTACATCTTCCTGACTCCAAGGCTATTCCACTGAGCCACACTGCCTTTCAGTCTACTCTTAGGAAGACATAATGGTTTGTTCAGTTTTATTCACTAGAATTCAGTATCGGTGGGAGAAATTTTCTCATATTTGTTGTAAACAATGAAAAATGTCTTTTCTCCTCTTATCTGGGGGAACTGAAGAATGAAAGAAAATCATGTCCACATGAAGGGAAGGATTCAGGAAACTGACCAATGCAGGACAAATTGTATGTTCCAATTAAAACACATCATGTATAGGTATATATTATATTTCATAAATATATTACATAAGGCTATGTTTCCTAGAAGTTAATACACCTTTCAAATTAATATATACCTAAACTTCTTTAGAATCTGATTCTGAACTTCCTCCCTTCCTTCCTTCCTCCCTTCCCCTTCTCTTTCTTTTCTTCCTTCCTTCTTTCTTTCCTTTCTTTCCTCTCCTCCCTCCCTTCTTCCTTACCTGCCTTCCTTTCTTCCCTCCCCACCCTTCCTCCATCCTTCCTTTTCCACTAAAAGCCTACGATTTATTTACTGTAGAGAATTCCTAGTAAGGAACTTCCTCTACCAATACTCATCTTTTCTGAAACTTAGAATCTTGGAGAATTTCTTTGAGGCACCAAGAGGTTGTGGCTTGCCCAGCATCAGTCAGTCAGTCTGTATCAAAGGCAGGATTTGAATGAGTTCTCTATTTACCAAGCCACACAGTTCTTAAAGAATTAGATCTGAGGAACTGGAAGGGATTTTGAAGAATTCTTTATTCCTTCCATCAACTGCTAGAAAAATCTGCATCCAAAACTAACCTGAGAGTTGACTTTCCTTGAAAATGACTTGATTAGGACACTTTGCATCCTCCTTCTGGGACATGTTCCTCTCTCTGACTGTTAATACTGTGGTTCCAAGTACATTTATGAATTTACCTACCAAGAAACCCTTTCCATGTTTTAGGCCAGGTTTCATTAAACGTTTTGGGAAGTGCACACTTTCTTTCCTGCCTCTAGGGGAACATTTAGTAAGTGACAGTGCTCCAGCACTAATTTCCCAAATGGTTCCCCAATGACTCTCCAAATCTCTAATTTATACCCTGGGAAATCTTTCTCCCCAAGGGCATGACCCATCATATTAGAGAGTTGCAAAAATGAAAATGCAGAGAAATGCATTTCTCCAACTAAGCAAATTGTAGTAACGATTAAAAAAAAAAGAAAAGGTAACATAATCACTATGAAACTGACCTAAAAAATAAGAGCATATATTAAGTAGGAAAATGTTTTTATGCAAGAAGGAGAAGTAATAATAATAATAAACATTTATTTAGCACCTACTGTGTGCCAGGCACTTATTTCAATCACTTTACAAATATTATCTTATTTGATTCTCACAACAATTCTGGGATGTAGGGGCTATTATTACCCCATTTTACAGACAAAGAAACTGAAGCAAACAGAAGTTAAGTAACTTGCCCAGGTCACACACCTGGTACTTAAATCAAGATGTTTCTTTACCTTGTAGGAGGAGTGTTTAAACTGCTTAAATGAATCTGTGATCTCTCTCTGATGTAGGGGTTTCCTACAGTGATTTTCTCTCCTTTACATTGACATCTGCCCATCTTGTCTTCTCTTATGTATGTGTTCTCACAAATTCAGCACAAGCAGT
The DNA here is from genome assembly GCA_023548195.1 of Bettongia penicillata ogilbyi. Lineage (NCBI taxonomy): Eukaryota > Metazoa > Chordata > Mammalia > Diprotodontia > Potoroidae > Bettongia > Bettongia penicillata. The sequence continues at coordinate 2,587,702 of JAJHZJ010000686.1, forward strand.
CCAACCAATGTGCTGGATATTATCCTTTGTCCTGACATTACAAGCGTACCACTGAGTCAGTTGGTCAAATCAATGAGCATTTATTAAATGCTTACTATGTACCCGGAAATGTGCTAAGTTTTAATGATAAAAAGAAAGGTAGTTTCTGCCCTCAAAAAACTTGTATTCTAATGAGGGAACCAAGAAGTAAAGAAATGACTACATGTAAGATATATAAAAGAATATATCAAAGGTAATCTTAGAGGAGAAAACTTTAACAGTTACGGGGACTTATTCTCTTATTATCTTGTATTCTTGCCACATGTCTAGTCAATATCCCTTTTTAATCTTGATTGCTTGCAACCTTTAGTCTAATTCTTCTTTTAGTCTATGTATTAGTCAGTTCACTTGCAATGAACCTTTTTATTGCTCTCTGAAATACATTTTAAATTCTTCTAAAAATTAAATTCCTAACTAGCAGTTACACAACTATACCAATAAAATAAAGGTTTTTAAAAAGGAAGGCCTTTGCTTCTGAGAGAAGTTTGAGTCAGTGGAATTTTCCAAGGGCAATCTAGTCTGGCCTTTTCCTGCTGTTTATTTCTGGACCAACATGTTAGGCATTTGGAAAATCTAGGGGGTAACTAACTGAAAACATCAGGGCTATCTCTTTTCTCTGTTTGAAAGGTCTGTCATATTTGTGCAACCTGGTGAGAACAGGGATCACAGTTAACCTCCAATAGAGACAGAATAGAATAAAGGCCCAAGAATGAGGAGATCTGTGTTCAAAACCTACCTGCCTCTCCTCACGAGTTTCATACCTTTATTCACATCTTTCTCCTTGGGCTTCAGTTTTGTTATCTACACAAGGAGGGGTTAGATTCTATAATCTCCAAGGTATTTTCTAGTTCTAATATTCTGTGGTCCTATGATTATATAGTTTCATCTTGCTTCAGCTTTCCAATGTGCTGTTGTGGGGGAGGAGGGTAATGTGCAGAGACTCAGACTGTGAGCTGTCAATCTGTCATCATTTTGTTGAGTACAGAAACATACCTTTTTGAGTTAGAGGTGACTTTTTGCAAGTGGTATAATGCATCTTTTTTGTTAATTAGCTGTTACAAAATAAAGCTGATTTATCTAAACCCACATAACATATAACGTTTATTGTAAATAATTACATTATGGTTTTGTTTGTTTTTTGGTGTGCAGTTTTTAAGAATGCTGAGCAGCAAAGTGTTACATAAACATATTAAGGATGAGAATAAAGTTAGATACATATATTCCTTCTTTATTTCCTCTGCTTTTTATCTATCCATTCTTCTTTCCCTCTTGCAAATATGTAACCCTATTTTTTCCTGCATAGGTCAGCATAATGAATGGAAATGGGGAATGTGACAAATTCTTATGTGATGACAACATGGAAAATCTAGAAAAATACAATGCTTTTTTCATTTTGTAACTTAAAATATCACTTCCCTTTCAGGGTGTCATTAGATATATTAGGAAGAGGACCTTGGAGTTTCCAGGCATAATAGGTTAACTATTAAATAGGGCATAGGGCAACAATGGTGGTAACCACAGTGGACTGTGAAAGGAATATGTATGTGCATACCTGTGATTCTCTTTGTATATGTGTGTGTGTGTGCGCGCGCGCGTGTGTGTGTGTGTGTCTATGTCTGTGCAAACACCTATAAATTTGGTGGATATATATATATATATATATCTTACAAGAGCTTAGATATGTAATTACTGAGCTATTTGTCAATGGCCCTTGAAAGATCAGGGAGAGCAAGACCCAATTAGAAAAAGGGACAATATCAAAATATCCAAAAAAAGACAAAAGAAAGTATCATGTACACCAGCAAGTTTAACTTGGATTCTTAATAAAATTCTAGAATTATTATTATTAAGGGAATGGTTAGTGAAAATTTAGGGAAGGCCAAAGTTATCACAAAAACTCTTATGGCTTTTTTAAGAATGTGGCCTGCCCGATAAACCTTACTTCCTTTTACTGACAAGGTTTTGTAGACCTGCAGATAAGTGGGATGCTTTTAACAAAGTACTAGACTAAATTTCTAACTCTGTTCTTGTAGCTACAGTGGAAAGATGTGGTCTGGTTGATAGAGTAGTTATGTATATTTCAAACTGGTTACATGACAAAACTCAAAGATTCGTCATTTCATAGTTCTATTTTAACTTGGAAGTCTACAGTGAAGTCATCCTCATCTATCCTCAACCCTGTGCCTTTAATTATTTTTATCAACAACATAGGTGAAGGTAGACTAGAATCTGTTTCAAACTGGAGATGACACAAAGTAACTTAACATTCTAGATACCAGAATGAGGATTCAAAAATATTCTATGGTCTATACTGAAGAGTTGAATCTATTAAGATGAATTATATCTATTAAGAAGCATGTTAATAGGGAGAGTATCTATCCCTCCATCTATCTCTACCTTTTTACCCATATATGTGGATAGAAATATATACACATATACATATTCTATCTTATACTTAGGTTCAAAAAATCAGCTTCACAAACACAAATTGAGAGAGATTTAGCTAGACAACATACTTAAAAAAGAGATCTGGGGATGTTAGTGTATAGCAAGTTTACTAGCAGTCATCTCTCTGACCTGACAACGTAGAAATACAATGAGATCTTAAGTGACGTTGAGAGAAATACAGCGTCCAGGACCAGGGGAGGGGTGATATTTCTATTTCATTCGTCTGGGCAGATCATATCTGGAGTATGATGTTCATTTCTCCTTGTCTCATTATGGGAAGGCTAATAATAAGCTGGATAGTTTTCAAAATTGCAAAAAAAAAATAAAATACTGCTACTTGAGTATCATCTGAAGGAAAATGGGAATGTATCTTTCATATAAGCACTTATTAAGTACTTGTTATGTTCAAGGCTTTGAACATACAAAACAAAATAAGAAAGTCTCTTACTCTCAAGGAGTTTCCATTATTTTGGAATGGGAGAGGAGGGGATATACCGTCTACACAAATAAGTAAATATAAAATATTCAGAGTAATTCTTCTGGAAAATTCCCAACAGTTGGGGGAATCAGGAAAGCCTTGCATAGGGGACAGAGCTAAACCTTAAAAAGAATAAGGAATCCCTGGATGTGAAGATAAGGGACATATATCCATACAGAAAGGATAACCTGGAATGGAAGTGGGAGATAGAATTATTTGTATAGGGAACAGCAAGAAGGACAGTTTTGTTGAAAAATAGAGCATATGAGGAAGAGTGATGTATCTTTGAAAGGTAGGCTGGAGGAAGATGGTGAAAGGCTTTAAAAATGGAGAGAAAAGGAGGCTGCATTTCATTATAGAAGCAATAGGGAGATACTGAAGATTCTTGAGCAGGAGTTTAATCTGGATAAAAAAATAGGGGATATATGAAATCTGTCTTCAATTGTTAGACATGCTATTATGAGAAAAGGAGAATAAACTTGTTTTACTAGGCCCCAGAAGGCAGAACTTAGAGCTACAAGGCAGTGCCAAGAGGCTTGAGGTCAAAGAAAACAAAACAAAACAAAACACCCTCCATACTAATTAAACCTACCCAAAAGGGAAATGGGCTCCCACAGAATACAGTTAGTTTCCTCTCCCTAGAAATCTTCAAGTAAATTGTATATAAGACTGAGGGTATTTTTATGCAGGGCTACCTTAGACTAAATCATCTCAAACTTGCTTTCTATTAATAAGATTCTCTGGCTTCTACAGCCAGTTAAAGGCATGAGAAAGAGACAAGGAGAAGAGGGTGAGAGAATGAAAGACAGAAACATACACAGAGACAGAGAGAGATGGAAAGAAAGACATTGTGGAGGTTAAACATGAATACAGACCAACATATACTGATGTATATCTTATAGCGTGGGCATGGCCTGATGTTCTAGAATCTAGCGGTTATGCTTTAAGGATGAACCTTTCTTCTATTAGCACATTTCTAAGCCGAGGTAATTGTCACCTGGGAAGGGACGGATTTCCAAGCCTTATAGTTAATTGGTAGGACAGATCAGTTTCGGTGGTTGAGGAAAGCAAGGCATCATCATCCTTGGGCAGCAGGGCATGGTAAGGAATATCCTACAGGGAAGTATGGCAATACCAGGTCAGCCAAAGTGAACTCTAAACAAAGAAGGCAAAGGGAGAGACAGACTAATTTGGTATATTTCATAGGCTGATCTTGACTCTAATAACCTTACTAGTATTTTCATGAGCCATATTTTTTAAACTAAGAATTCTATGATTTCAGAATTGGTAGTAAATAACTAAGCATGCACTGTATTATATAGATGATATTCACATGTGTATAATTACATAATAGGGCAGGAAGAGGCATATCACAATAGGAAAAAAAACCCTGTATCAATCTCCATATATATATATATTTATAAATATGTATATATATATATATAATGCATACATAAAATAGAGAATACTTGAATTATCTACGCCATGAATTAGTGTCACAGGCTGTATTACTTTCATATACACTAATATGTCTATGTATACACTATTTCTCCTTTAATGAAAAATCTAATTGCTTTTGCTATCTTGTTTAGTCAAAGATACATGCTACTGTAGTTAGGGTGAAATGATTTTCAGCTTACAGTAATTAATTTGTTTTAAATAGTTTTCATTATTGCTGACTCCCCTGAAAGAGCTCCAATTATCACACAAAGGAACAATTTTCGAAGAAAATAGAGCAGTTCTGTCAAAAGTCCTATAGACAGGTGTACACAATTTTACCATTTAAAACAAAAGGAAAATGAAAGTCTAGATTTCACGTATTTATTACTTTTTGAGTGTAGTTCAGAGTTTTCCTTTATATTCGTTAAAAACAGTGCGGTTTATGTGCTAGGTCAAATATCTCCTGTTTATAGATAGCAGTCTACTTTTTCAATGTGCTTTGGCAGCCAACTTTCCATTTTATCCTCAATAAATCCTGTCAATCCCAACACTCAGGGAATAATAACTAGTTCTATCTCAAGGCCACGTGAGGCAAGTGCCACACCACCTATTGTACAGCTAAGAAAAGAGCCTAGAGATGGATCCATTTATCAAGGGCACCAAAACAAAATTCAGTGAAGAGGCAATAACCAAACTACCTTGTTAGAAGACTATATTCCACATGGCACACAAATCCTTTGGAGTCCCAAATACTATACCAATAGAATGAGTTATGCAAACTTCATTGTACAAGGTACATTCTGAAATTGAGGATTAAGAGCAATGCCCTTTGAGATGCCAACTATTTAAATAGGACCAGATTATCATGGTATATGCCTAATAGGCAACTAAGAAATAAAATAAGCCATGGAAAATCTGTAAAAGAAACCTTTACATAGCAAAAATCCAATTGCCAAGATCGAGAGTCACCAGATTCACTGTTAGCCAAAGTCCAGTTTTGGGGGGAGCTAAACAGATGTGACAGATGGCTGCCCAAGAGGACAGCTGACAGCTTCCCCTCCCAGTACCCATGCTGGAATTAGAGATGGCCACACTCCCAGTTTCCACCCCACTTATTATTTATTTGCTCCCATGTCTACAATAATGGCTTGCATCTGGGGAAAAGATATGCTTTGAGAGAATTCATATAAAATTGCATGCTTTCTCTACACATGTAACCCGGTCTGCCAAAGGATCACTAGGGTATAGCAAACCAGGACAATTGTTCCAAACTTTAGGTACAACCCTCCCCATCGCTTTTTCTGATATTTATTAAAGGAGACAACTGGTGAGGAGAAAGGAGATGGCCCCACCAAAGGTTAATTTAAAAATTTGGACATATGTTAAGAGAGACTTCAAAGTAGACTTAGTCCAACTTATACCTGACCTTCTACCTCTATATTTTCCCAGGCAAGTTATCATCTGATATTCATTTGAAGATTTCTAGTCATATAGAGTTCCCTCACTACCTCCTAAGGGAAGCCATTACACTTTGGGACAGATTTAATTGTTGGGAACATATGCTTTTGTGTGTGTGTGTGTGTGTGTGTGTGTGTGTGTGTGTGTGCGCGTGCGTGCCTGCATTTTCATTATATCAAGCCTTGAAACCAACCCTCTTCAATGTCTAGCTCTGCCCTCAAAGGCCAAAGGAAATAAGATATTCCTTTCCCATAGGACAAGTCTTTGGATACTTGAAGACCTCCCTGTGTCCTTGCTGAATCTTCTTTTTTTTCAGGATATACATCCTTCAAGAAATCCCACATGTGACATGGTTTTAAATCCCCATGCCATCGTGGCCTCTCTCCTTGGACACATTCCAAAATTACCTGTGGTTTTACATAATCAGCCCATAATTTCCCACTGTTACCAAGGGACTGTGATTAGGTTTGTTCCTTCGTCCTTCAACACATTCACTTCATTTACCTTTAGAAGATTTTTTTTCTTCTCTAAGGCTGCCCTTGACATTTATTTTACCTTGGTATTTAGGGACAAGAATATAGGAGGAAGGAGAAGGCAGAAGAAGAGAAGGATACCAAGGGCAAACACAAGCTATCAGCATTCTAGTAGCACCCTTCTTAGTAAGAAAATGCTGGGTTTGGAGTTAGGAAGTCCTGAGTTCAAATCCAGCCTCTGACATTTGCTAACATACATGTATAACTCTGGGAAAGTCACTTATCCTTTATGAGCCACAGGCTACTCTCAAGTTTCATATGATCATAGACTGAAAACTGGGAGGGACCTCAGAGTCCTCATTCAGAACCTCTACTTTGTTACCACCTTGCCAAAAGATGGGAAGAATGATTTATTACCAATTACTCTAGAGTCAAGATCATAAGTTCATAGATTTAGAACTGTCAGGGGCCTTAGAAATCATCTGATCCAACTTCCTTTTTTATAAGTGAAGAACTAAGGCCAAAGGTGTTTAAGTGTCTTGCTTAGGATCATATAACTTTTCTTGTTCAGTTGTTTTCAATTATATACAACTCTTTGTGACCCCATTTGAGGTTTTCTCAGCAAAGATACTGGCATGGTTTGCCATCTCCTTCTCTAGCTCATAGATAAGGAAACTGAAGCTAACAGAGTTAAGTGACTTACTCAAGATCCCACAGCTAGTTAGTGTCTGGGGTCAGATTAGAACTCAGAAAAATAAGTTTTCCTGACTCCAGACCAGGTACTCTACCCACTGCTCTATCCATTTATATTGTGACCTACATAGATAATACCACACCTAGACACATGAGGGCACTCTAATCAATCAATAGGGGAAAAAAAACAAAACCATAATAATATCTGAATGAAACTAGCTCAAAGTATTTTAGGGAGAAATAGAATATTTTAGCCCTTTACTGATGATTTGGAGAACTCTGTTTTTTACCCTTCTTCACATTAGATTAGGAGTTTAAACTTAGAGGTTCATGAAATTCCTATCTATCTGTCTGTCTGTCTTTCTCTCTACTTATCTTTCAATTTGATTTGTATATGGATATATGTATATATTCCTATACATCTATATGCATTTATACAATATATGATGTATATATCTATCTGTATTTCAATATAATTGGTTTCCTATATCATCTTATAGATTTTATTGTATCCATTCATGAACATTATTCTGAAAAGGGGCCCGTACGCTTTACTAAACTTTCAGAGGGATCCACCAAAAAAAAAAAAAAAAAAGGTTAAGAATATTAAACGATTTAGTGAGAAGTGCAAATTGCCTTTATTCACAAACATCCCCATCTATAAACGCTCTCTTCACCCTATTCTAAGAAAGAGGAGGCAAGAAAGGGGCCTGTTACCATCTCCATTGTAATAGATAGGAAAAGTCAGACTTAGAGAGGATGAAAGACTTGTACTGGGGTGTAAGTGAGGCAAGCAAGGGAGGAAACAGCATTTGGACAAGGTTCTCCTTTCTTACAAATTCACTGTTCTTTTCATAGGACATCATAATTTCTGTAATTAATTTAAAAAAAAGATAAATGAAAAAATGAAAGAGCTGGTCCCTGGTGACTCCTCTACACATTCTACTAGGTAACTTTTAGTCGACTTTCCCACATGAAAAATTCTCAGTCTTGGTCTAAGCTACCTTCCCAGACTTATTTCACATTATTTCTTTTCACATAACCCACTACATTCCACCTGAACTGCCTTACTTTTGCTGTTCATTGAATTTGGTATTCCATCTTCTTTCTCCATGCTCAGCCAGTCATTTTCTCTGTTTGGAAACTGTTCCCTTCTTAAATATATCCTTCAGACTCCTTAGTTACATTCATATATCAATTTATGTGCTCCCTCCTGCAGGAAACCTTTTCCCTCTAAAGATTCATTTAAATTTACACATCTATTTACACCCCCCCTATAGAATGTAAGTCCCTTGAGTGCAGGGACAATTTTTTCCCTTTGGATATATATCTCTAGCACCTACTTGAACAACTGATACAACCAACAAATGCTAGCTGAAGCAAATACTAACTTACATAAAATATGCTGGAAGCCCTGGATGAAAGAGGCAGTATTTCCTGAAAGTGAGGTTACAGAATTCATGGGACGGGGGTATTAGTTCTCTGAATGTCCTGATCTTAGAGGAAGAAGTCTCATAAAAGAAGAGTTCACATGGACCTCGGAGGTCATCTAGTCCTACCTTCTCATTCTGACAAATAGAGACACAGAGGTCCAAAAATTTTTAATGAGTTGTACAAATACATTCAGAATTCAGGTCCCAGAACTAGAATTTGATCCCAGCACCTCTGGATCTAAATCTAGCCTTCTTATCTCTCTACCTTGATGGCTCAGGGGACAAAGAATCACCAAATGACAGATTTTAAGAGTTAGAGGGAACCTCAGTGGTTACCTAGTCCAACCCCCTTTGACTTTGGAGACTGCTCTTACCCATGGTCTCCCATTCAGTCAATACTAAAGAGTGATACAGGATCTCCATACAAACATATATGTGAATATATGTACAGCTCCAACCTTACACTTCAGAAATCACTCACACTGCCTTACTTTCCCCTCTCAAGGATGATTTCTATTTCAACTAGAAATTGAAGAATACAAGCATCACTCATTTCCCCCTTTCCTTTCCCTTATCTCTGTCTCCTACTAGCTACAGATTTTTCTCAAAGATTCTGTACATCTCAGGCATAGTTGTCATAAAAGATAACTCCAAGTGTGCTTATATACATTGATTTAAAGGGTGACCAATGTCCCTTCACTGATCTGCCATTTTTTTGCCCTCTCCTTCTACCTGGTCTAAAATATTAAAGTAAAAGTAAAGGAAATTATATACTGAGAAAGTTATTTAAACACTTTTAGTTATTTTATCTATAGGATGAGCAAAGGGAGGTCTTTTAATGCCAAGGAAAGTTAAAGATCTTCCCCACCCATTGATGGGCCAGCCCATCAAGGGACACTTGATTAGGGGAGGCCAATAGCTTTTCTTAATTTTTAATGAGGCACTAATTTTCAAGGGTTGTGATATCCTCTGGCTCTGAAAAATATATAAACATTCTGAGGTGAGGTTTTATTTTGGGGCTTACTCGTTGGAAGTGTTTGTTTGACCAGATGAGACTGTGAAAAGCCCCTACGGAGCTCCCTGGGTTTGAAAACTCAGATGATGGTACTTCTCTCTCTAGTAACCATGTATTCAGACAGCTGGGTCTGTCTGTTGATCTGTGATATATGTATTGCTTACAGTCAGATAGTTGAAAGCCCTGTCTCTTGGTGGATCTTTGTTTCTCTGTGTTTTCTCTGAAGCTCAGGGTGCTGACTTTCCCCCCTGAACTAAGTAAATGATATATGTGCTTGGTTAAAATGATTGTAGATCTCCTCAAAAGTTGCTTTCCTTTTAGAAAAGCAGATCTAAGAACCTGTACAGCAGGTGTTCCTGTGTATGGCGGGGTCCTTGCTGATATAGGTCTTTATCCCTCAACCATTAGCAGAAAGTTCATCAGATAAGCTAGGTCATAAGACAGGTCTGGTGACTAGCTATTAGGATGTGGGATAACAATAAAGAATATTAGTTGACTAAATAAATGAATGAATGAGGAAGGGGAGATAAATTACACTGGTGGGAAATACAGCAAAGTATCCTAGAGACAGCAAGAAGTCATGGAGAGAAAGTCTTAAAGAATGAGGTGTTCAAGGCAGGGCCAGTATTACACTAGTTGGTGGTCCATGCTTACATACTGTATTTCCATGGGTCTTCTCTCCTCCAAATATTGCTGTCTTCTAAGTGTCTAAAATTCTATTTATAAGAAACATAAACACTCAATCTACATGTTTTAGCTTTCTTTGTACCCTCAGTGAATAGTGTCTGACACACTGTAGGTACTTAACAAGTCTTTACTAGTACTTTTAGAAGGTTTTAGTACAAATATACCTCACATATCAGCTTAAAATCCTGACTGGAATTTATTAATGTTAAGGTAAAAAAAGGCTGATAATCAGTATGGTCCTAAGAACAGAGAACAGGAGAGAACAAGACAAATTTCCTATAACATCACAATTTTGCCTGGGACTTAACTTGATGCCAAGTCAAATACCTGGCATTCCATGAAAAAGGGAAGTTGGAGGTGACATTGATGATAAAACATGTAAAAATGATCCCAAATAAGCCTTGTATGGGACCCAGAACCATTATGATGCTAAGGGTATATCTCTGACAAGTACGCCATTCATCACAGGATTTGCCATCCTCTTCCACAGACATACACTGCTTCTACTACTCTTTGTTCACTGCACAGAAGAGCGTCCACCCTTTAGCAACTTTAAAATCTTCAGTATTAAAAGTTTATAAGTGTAATTAAAGGCTGTGCTGATCTAATTAGGTTGATGAAATTTTCAGTAGGGATTTAATTCCCCTTAGCAATTCACTTATTTTTCCCCCTAGAACCACTCCTCAGTCTCATTCCAAGCAACCTTACAAGACAGGATAGAAAATTACCTCTCACAGGCAACTTCTGCACTCAAATGACTGTTTCTAAAGCCCGAGGTGAGCACATGTGGCTTAAAACTGGCCTCCAACGAAGACTTTTCAGGGTTGCTTTTTATTGAAAATGAAATGCTTTCCCTCCTCCTGAGTTTGTTTTCCCCATGTACAAAAGAGTGTAAAGGAATGTTTACCTTGCAAGGGTGAAATAATGATTTCAAAGAACTATAGGGGTACAGTGGGACAAAGAAATGAATAGTGGACAAAGTTGTTTTTTTTTCAAGGGAAGATGAGTGAGTTGGCGAAACAGCTCTCACTGATGGGTAACATCCTACAAGGACCCATGAGGCCAAATGGTCTTTCTACTCTAGACAGTGCGAGAGACATGTGAACTGTAACAGATGGTAGGGATGATTTTTAACTTGTGTTTGGAGACATCTTTACAAAGTCATGGTGAGGACACACTAATCAATTCTGCTGCACTTGTACAGAAAATAAAAAATAAAACCTAGTAAAAATGATTGAAAGTGTGTGTGTGTATATACACACACATGTATGTGTGTATATATACACATACATACACACACACGTATGAGGCAACTAGATGCCATGGTGGATAGAGTGTAAGCCTTCCAATCTGGAAGGCCTGAGTGCATATCCTGCCTCAGTTATTATAAGCTGTATGATCTTGGGTAAAGCATCTCATTTCCCTCAAATTCAATTTCTTCATCTGTAAAATGGTGATAACATATAGGATTGTTGTGAAGATAAAATGAGATCTATGTAAAACACTTTGCAGAACTTGAGGTATTATATAAATGTTAGTGATAATTATATTGTCTTTTCCTCACTAGATTGCAAGCATCCAAAAAATTGGGCTAATTCCTTTCTTTCTTTGATATCCTACAGAGCATTAAATATAAGGTAATTTATTAGGTAAATATAATTTGTTAATCCAGTTTATTATTCAGTTTTCTCACAAAGCTTCATTATTAATTGTTTTTTAAAATCACTTAAAAAACTCGATACATAAGAAGGAATCAGTTTTTAGCAAAAAGTCTAGAAAGTCTTCCTTTGGGAGCTAAAGTTTCTTGACTTTCAAAAATGAATAAGGAAACTCATGGTTATTGACTTTATTATATTTGTTTTCTAACAGAATGCTCAAAATCAATGGATTCTCCTTAATATAAATGAAGACATCCAAGGAAAAACTTTTCTGAGCATTGTTAATTAAATTAAAATCTAGGGAAAGTTTCATAGGCTTTTTAGTGATTCGTTGAGGCTTCAACTCAATCCTCCCAATCCTCCTAATTGTTACTTTTCTTCCTTTCCTCAATTTATCTCATTTTTATTTATTCATATATTGTGACTCCCCCAATAAGTTCATCCAAGGCAAGGATTGCTTTTCTTCCTCCCTCCCTCCCTCCCTCCCTCCGTCCCTCCCTCCCTCCCTCCCTCTCTCCCTTCCTTCTTTCTTTCCTTCCTTTTTTTCTTTCTTTCCTTCTCTTTGTTCTTTGAGTTCCCAGCACCAAAACCATTGCTTTGCACATATGTGCTTAAATGGTTCTGTTTTACTCCTTTGGTTATTAGAAAATAGACTTCAAAATAGTATTCCAATGGATCAGACAGTTTTGAAGGTGTATTGCTTTTTGAAAATAATCTTAATCATTATTTCTATTCTTCTGAGTTTTCCTCATTTTCCATCACTGAAAGTCATTTGGTAATGATTCTAGACAAAAGTCCCACTTATCCAAATGTCTTTTGATTAATTTTTCATTTAAAAACACTTTGATCAGTCACTTTTGATATTCTCCTATTTTTTTCCAAAAATTTCGTTATAAGCAAGGTACAATGTAGAAGTCACTTTGACACTTTCCCCATTCCCATTTTTTCAAAGTTTTCTTTTGTTTTGAAATTTAAGAATCACTTTAAGAGATGAGGAAATTTCCAGTGAGGAGAAAGGTCTGCTAATTTCTATATATCTAAGCACTGTATCTTATTCCAACACTGTTGAAGTTAAATACCAAATCCAGAAAGAACAAAACCTATAAAGGGAAAATGCTGCCACATTATGGATTCTCTTGACATAAATCAATGATTTACTTTTAATTCCTAAACCTTAAAAGGACAAGGGTGTAAACTAAAGTGTCAGTAGTATGTTGTAGTTCTCTTAAATGAATGTCTACTTTAGTAAATGGATTTCAGAATATCAAAATGTCAGAGCTGAAAGAGACTTTAGATATCATCTTGTCAAAGCACTTAATTTTAAAGTAGACAAAACTGGAATCCTAGTGATGTAGTGATATTTTTAAAGTAGGTTGCAAAGATAGATTCAAACTCAGGTCTTCTGATTCTTAGGCTCCTTCTATTTCCATAATACTGTGTTTATATCCCAATATGAAAAATTACCATCTTTTCACACAGAAACAGAACCATATATTAAATTACCAATCATTGGGTCTAGACATGGAACTGGAAGGTATTGCAAAGACCATGTAGTCTAAATCCTCATAGAAGAGGAATCTGAATGAGACCCAAGGAAATGTGACTTCACCAGGGTCACATGGGAAGAGAAAAGCAGAAGGTTTCAAATTCTGATCTACTTTGACTCTAATGTCTTTTCTATTTTCTTCATAATTCAACCTCATCTTAGATAAGACTTACTAGAAAAATTCCCTACAAAGGTCAGACAGTGTTTCCAGACTGAAAATCAAATGGGAATATAGTGCAGACTCATATAACCTGAAATGAATGCATTTGCTGGTTCATTGGAAGTCAAAAGGCACTTTTCTTAGATTCTACAATGTGACCTAATTGGAGTTAAAAAAAAAAAAAAAGCTAAAACTGTATTCAATCCCAAACAGATCTGATTTTAACTGTGCTACCTAAGAGAGATGATGTCAGAATTATACATTCTTTGTTGTAAAGTTCATGTCATAGAAACCTTTTCCTTCAAAAAAAATCATGTCTCTTCCCTTTTATTTTTCTTCACATACTTTTACAAAGCTCGCATATCTGAACGGATATCGTTTAACTTCAAATCCATGATTCTTTATTGAAGCTTTATTCCATGCTTAGGCTTAAAAGTTAAAGAAGAGTGGGGGTTTCTAAGTAGACTGAAGTCAGACAGGGATGGAAATTGCTCAGGATCAAACAGCTCTGAAGTTGTCCTGTGTTTTGATCTACTGGACGATTGCTGTCACTATCCTTGACAGGACAGGAGGGAGTTACATGAAGCTAATTACAAAAATCAAAGAGAAAGTAGGTGGAGCTGGCTGCTAACTTTTGGCAGAGTTGATAAGACAGAGAAAAACTGAATGCGCATGGTCAATAAAGAGGAGTGGTTTCATTCCTTCCTTCCTTTTTTTTTTTAATCCTAAATCTCCAGAGGACACAGATGTTTTTCATTGTGTGCTTGCAGAAATTGTTAATATGATGCTCTCTGTTAATAGGTCACATTTCTTGGTTCATTGCTTGTTCTATCTTGTATTTGTAAGTCTGCTAGAGATGATGGGTAACTGAACAAAGGAAGAAATAACAAAAAAAGTATGAAGACCATGGTCAACAAGGCTATGTCAGCACATGGTAACAGAATGGATTTAGGATTATTTTTATTATAACTGGTCAAGCCAGTTAATTGTCTTGCTATATAATGGTGTAAATGGTAGTGACAGAGAAACATCATTTGTTCTGATTGTATCATCATTGTAGGGAAACCCAGCTGATAGATTCAAGTGCTCTTTGTTGAGAATGAAAGATGTACATATAGTCTTTATAATACATAGAGTAAAAGTATGGTCAACTAAAGTCATTGATTCTTAGATTCCATGACAGAGTCCCATCATTTTACAGCAGAAATGTAGAAATGTAGAGGAGTTAAATGATTTGCCCAAGATCAGACTATGAATTACTGGCATTAGTGGTAGATTAAGGTGTATAAGAAGATAATCTCTATATCTTCTTATTCAGCATTAATGATATTCCTATGGGAGGTACTCATTACATGTCTAGCCTTATTCCTGCCAGAGACCCTCACTGCCCCACCATTCAAGTTTCATCCTACATGTCTACATTATAGTAAAATAAATGGATAAGAAAGTAAAGATATCTGGATTTAAGTCAGTAAGGAGTTAAGATGGATGAAAAGATAGGACAGGTGTGGTTTTAGTTGTTCAGGAAGACAGGTTTTTATAACCTTATTGAAGGTATCTATCTTGAAGATATAACCACTCTCCCCATGTCTTTCATTCATGATTCATCAGAAGTAACCCTACTCCATTCTACTCATTCAAATTTTTTTCTTTCTCTAAGGCCAAACTGAAGCAATATCTTTGTTACATTTCAATGGATTTGTCATCAGATGGAGTCTTTCAACATATAGTTGAATATCATTTTATGATTAAATTAGGGTTCTTAATATTTTCTGTTCCCAAATAATATAAATTTCTTCAGAGCATTATCCATAACCATGTGCAGATATGTTTGTTTATTTTACTGTCTCCTAACAAGGCTTAGTGCTAGCACATAGGACTACAGATTTAGAAGTGAAAGGTCATCTTATTCAATCTCTTCTTTTTATAGGCAAGGAAATAGGATCAAAAGCCTTGGCCAAGTTCATATAGGTAGAGCATTGAGCAGAACCTAAGTCATCTGATTAAAAATCCATCACTCATGCTACATAGCAGACACTCAGGAGACAATCTACACTAGAATTTGTAACTGGAATAGGATTTCAAGTTTTTTCTCCCTTTGCCTGGAGTTAGCATTAGAGAAATGAACTCCTTTGTTCTTGCTGAACTTATGCCATTTTGAAGATCCCTAGAGTTACTTCTAATAAAACTACAGTTTTCATAAGACAACAGAAAAGAATATTGTCAATGTAAAATAGCAGAGATGACTCAGGGCAGGAGACTTCTGTCTGTAACTGTGATTGCATCTGGACCTATATTTTTGCTGTTCATCCCTTAGAAACATCCCTCCCATACTTCACTGATTCAGTTTCACATAGTTTCCTTCGGAATGAGCCTTACTGTACACCGATGTCAATAAGATAAAGTCACTCATAAGCTCAAAATCACCAAACTTGAAACTTGTCAAAGAACACATAATCAAACAGGGCCCTCTCATTCTAGGAACTAGAAGAAGAAAGGACAAGTCTGAATGAGATCAGACTGATGAAAAAGACAAATGTTCACTAAAAAAAACCATTTTTATTATAGTATTACATTTTCCACCCTCTAATAACACTCATTGTTAGGGGCTACATCAAC